>CP129448.1:22750000-23122500 GCA_030445155.1 Quercus variabilis | reverse complement strand
TTTTTTTCTTTTCAATTTCTTTCCAACTATTTCAACAACCACACACAGAGAACCTGCCAATTTTTCGTTTTTTTTTGAGAAAGAACTTGCCAAATATCAATTTACTCAAACTTGCTAACTTTAAAAATCTACATACATACATATAAATGCAACTTGCCAAATATCAATGTACTCAACTTGCCAACTTAAAAAAATCTACATACATATATATACATACAACTTGCCAATTTTTAAAATCCACATACATATATATATATATATATATATACATACAACCTATCAAATATCAATGTACTCAAAGTAGTCGAGATAAAGTCTTTTATGGCCTGCCAAACGATCACGTTCAATATACCGATGACGTTTACGTTGTGATGTTGAACCCTTAAGAACTCGCCTCATTATCTCATCCTCGTCTGAGTCGTCAAGAAGCAATTTGCGAAGCCTAGAGCGACCCATAGAAACAACCTGGAAGACAAAAGTGTTAGGAAATTATCACAATTATTGCAAAGCAAGCAAAGATTATATTATAGAATGGGATTGAATTTGAAAGATAGGCAACAGTCTCTTTCTCTGCCTGTGGCTATGGCTAATAGGCTTAATTCCACTTTGTCTTTGCCTTTTCGGATGCCCTCTTGGGAGAGTAATATACGTCTTTAAGCTCAAGGTAATAACAGTGTCTCTCTCTCTCTCTCTCTCTCTCTCTCTTTCTCTTTCTCTCTATCAATCACCCTATATATACAAGGCCTACCCTTTAGAAAACTCTCCCCACTACACCTTTTTTTCCTTTGCATTTCTTTCCTCACAAACAACAATACCCACATTCTCATTCATTCATTCACTCACTCACTCACTCTTTCTCTCTCATAATATGGCTAAATTCATCAGTGTGGTCCTTGTTTTCTTAATTGTGTTTGGTGCACTTGTTTCACCTTAACATGGCATTAGCTGTTAAGAATCCATGTCACCTTAACATGGCAGCATGTATGATAAAGCTCAAGCGCTATGAGGAAGCAATTATGCAGTGCAACGTTGTAAGTATATAGTTTGATGGATGGATTCATTTCATCTGTGCAAACATGTCTTTTCATCTTTAGATTCCACAATATTAGAGAATTTTGAAGCTTATCTACGTTAAGAACATGCTTGAATTGGCATATTTTACTCTATGAACCCATGTTTTCGTTTATCTTTTTGACATGTATGGAAAACACTAAGCCACCTCAATTTGCCCTCAGAAATTGTACTAATTACTTACAAGCCCCGATATAGTCAATTATGACTTTTAGGAGCCCTATTGACTTTCTTACTCAACACTACACATTTATAATCTCCATAATACGTACCTTTGTGGCATGCTGTATGGCTATTTTTATTGCAGTCCCTCATTGTTAATATAACTGATGTCAAATACAATTAATGCATGGTTTTCTATGCTTATACATTGTTTGAAGACCTAATGATCATTAATCTATTAAGGCTTCATTTGAATCTAGGAACAAGGGAAAAGAATCTTAATAGTTGCTTGCTTTCTCTCTCTTACTTCTTAGTATAACTTATAAAAGGTTTAACTCAAATGTCTCTAAATGATAAGTCTGCCAGCTCTTTGCAGATAAGCCCAAATACAGTTTGTGTTTCTTCTTAGTCTGCAGGAACTTGTGTTCTAATGCAATGGACATTAATTAAGACTTTAACATGCAAAGCCACAGTGAACTTGGCTGTGGGTCTATATTTAAGGGCTTAGACTTGGACTGCATTAATTGCAACAGGTAATTATAAAAAAGAAGTGCTAATTTATTATACGAAATCTGAGTTTGGTCAAAGATACCAAAGTTATATTATATTATTTATTATAAAAAAGAGAGAAAGTGCTAATTTCCGAAGCTTTAATCATAGATGCATAAACCCACCCTCCACAAATTTCCACCCTTTGTTGATGTAGTAGTTAATCTTGGTTAATTAAAAAATAAAAATGACATACTTTTCCAATTTCTATTTTCCACTATCTTACACCCTTAATATTGGATTGTGGGTACCCTATAATTAACTTTAATTGGGTAGCCCTGTCAATGTTTGGCAACTGAATTTGACAGGACATTTATCCGATGTGGGTGTTTTTATTATTACATGGATATACAAAGATTAAAATAAAACTAGATAAGGATTTGATCTTCCTACCTTAGATTGAGAAGTTAAGGCCTCATCATATTGTTTCAAGAGTTTGGGTGGAACAAAATTGTCAAAAAAATGTTGTATAAAGATACTCACAAAGAAAGCAAAAAAGAATTAATAGAGAAAAACTCACCACCCCAGCAAAAGCCTGCAGCCCCAACTGAAGAAGCACCTTTAGTTTTCAAAGTTTCAATTATTGGCTTTGCCTCCTCAAATCCGTTATCCTATAGAAATAATTATGATACTATTAGTGCAAACTGAAAATTGCATAGCAATTAGTAGAAAACTGCAATATTAGGGTCAGTGGGTCACCAATTTTAACCAAGGTCACAAAAGGTGGACACAGCCAGCTAGTTTAATAATTTATGAAGGGTCACTGTGAAGGGTAGAAAACTTCAATAATTTATGACGGGACACAACCAGTCAGTGGGTCACCAATTTATGAAGTATGTAGCAATACATTCAAGTTTCACAAAAGGGTCACTGTGACATGAAGTATAGTTATCCCCTACATCAAAATATTTTAGTACATGAATGTTCATTGAATTGCAATATTCATTCATGTACTAAAATATTAATCAAGAAATTGAAACACTAGCTTAGTTAATCAATCTTATTATAAGCAAAAATATATCATCAAACATAGGAAGGACATAAGTTTTTCATATAAGCAAAAATGATGTGATTATATAAGTGGCACAACCTACTACCAATTGATCAAGTTGGAATAACACATAATCTACATGTTCCAAACCTACGCTTAAAATAAGCGACTACCAAAATAAGGTTGAAACAAAATATCATTTACATATGCCAAACCCCAACCCATATATAATTTACTACCAAAATATAGTTATGACAAGACATCATCTCCTTGGGTCAAACCCAACTATTTACCCTAATTGTTGTCTTGCAAGGATTTGATCCTTGAGTTTTTCAAAATAAAGTTTTTTTTTGGCATTCATGCCACTTGTATCCAAGGACATTATTCTTTCCTCCTCCCTAATAGTTTCAAGACGAAGCCTTTCATTTTCAATATCAACCCTACGCGTCTCCCTACTAGTTTCAAGACGAAGCCTTTCCTTTTCAATTTCAGCTCTTTCCTTTTCAATTTCAGCTCTTTGCGCATCCACTCGAACCCTATCCGCTTTGATGCGAAGAGTCTCATTGTCTTGTTCACATGTTTCTTGCATATATTGCATTTTTTTCTCCAAATAATCCCCAAAACCCTTATCACCATCCGTTCTCTTTTGTTTAGCCTTTTCAGCTTTTCTACCAATTGGTCTCTCTACCTCCATTGTGTCATCATCATTACTACAAACTTGATCAACTGAACTTAGAGTTTGAGGGAGCCATTTTGATCTTTTCTTAGGCATACTCCACTTTGGTTGGTTCTTCAACACAACCCAACAATGCTCAAATGCAAAAGGTGATTTTTTGCCGGTTGTTTGAGCTGGTGACTCTTTATATAGTTCCTTTGCATCTTTCAACTAAATTTTAAAAGAATAAAATAAAATAATTAGTGTCTTGAAACTATTCGGAAATTATTATTGTGACACTATTGTAATACATTTTATACCTTGTCCTCATAAGTCACACCACTTGGATTTCGGGCTTCAATTTTAGCCATGAAACCAGCAAACCTACTTGTCTCCCTATTAATATTTCCCCATTGACTTTGGAGGGAGGAAGCAGAACGTGTGGTTCCGCAAGTGTTGTTCTCGCAAAAGTATTGCCAAATTTTCTTCCAAAATTTGTCAATCCTTTGGTCAGTACCTTGCACGGCATCCACGCTAGTGTTAAGCCATGCGGAGACAAGGAGGTTGTCCTCATCTACACTGAAGTTGCCACCACGTTTTGTTGGATTAGGGGTGACAATTTCAACTTCCGGACAAGACTCTTGGATGGGCATTGAAGTATTTTGAGACTCACTTAAAAGTGGTGCCAAAAAATCATCATCCATTTGTGACATATTAGCCCATCGTGTTATCTCTTCTTGTGTACTCATTCTTTTTAAATAAGGAACTTAAAACAGTTAGTGTGGAGTTCATTTTAAAAGAACAGATAAATAACACAAAGAAAAGACAAAGGTTATTAAGAAAGAATGTCATTGACTTGACTTAGTTATTTAAGAAAACTACATTCTGTTAACAGTAGTATGGGGTCAAAAAATAATTGCTTATCTTATCTAATCTGCAGTTTTAGAGTGTGTCCTTCAAGCAAGGAAACACAAATATACTTTTTGGCTCTTAAATGAGAATTTTCATTCAAAAGAATGAAAACAAGCTAAGTCAGATGAATATAATGCCACTACAGTTCAAAATTACATTAAAAGGATACCACTATAGATATTGTGGCACAAGATGTAGCACCAATGTCATAGCCATACAGTAGTCCTCCAAGAACAGATAAATAACACAAAGAAAAGACAAAGGTTGTTAAGAAAGAATATCATTAACTTGACTTATTAGTTATTTAAGAAAACTACATGCTGTTAACAGTAGTATGGGGTCAAAAATCTTGAGGCTGCAGAGACTATGAACAGAGAGAGAAAGAGAGAAGAGGTGAAGAAAGACTCCAAATGGTCTTCAAGCACGATTCTAAAATCTTCCCTATCAAGTTCACATAACCCAATTATCAATGAAGCAAAATAATACACATGCAAACCCACTTTTATGTAAATCCCATTACGAGCTACAAAAAAATAATGCATAAATCAACAAGCATTTTACAAAATCCGAATAGTACAACAAATTTTTCATGTTCACAGTAGGAATTTAGAACAAAGACATGGATGATATCAAAATGTGGAAGAAATAAGGGATCTGAGATGAGAAGGGATTTGGGTTTGGATTCCGTACCTTTCTTTTGAAGCTGTACATTAACACAAAAAGCTAAAAGCAAAAGCTGTGCACAAACAGACACTTATCAAATTAAAATACAAACAAATAGTTGCTACATAATGGGTTGGAGGAACCACCCCACCCCCCAAAATCAGACAGAGCTACAAAACTCTACCCTCCACCCAAAATCAGACAGAGCTACAAAACTCTTCCCTACCTTAACTTGCCAAATCTTCGTCCCAAGTTGGATGAATCTAATTCATGTTTTTTATACCTCCATCTTTGTATTTATGATAGTATTTTCATCACTGTGAAGAAACAGCCATTACAGCCTAAGATGAACCTGAAGAATAATCAAGGTATATAATCCAAAGCAAGATGGACCAATGGGAGAATCTAATTCTAAAAAAATGAAGACAATTAAGTTTCTAGAAACATGAAGATACTGACATAACAATTTGAAGAAAAGGACAACTATAACAAGTAGTGGAACAAGAAATCTTTAAATAATAGCACTGGAGAGTCATAACAGAGATGTTAAGATTCACAGTTCGTATGTTAGGTGCAAAAAGTGCATGATGGCAGGAAAATTAAACAGCTCATAAAAAATCATTATGCCTTAAATCTAACTCTTGAGATATCATGTAATAATGTTGAAATACAATGATTAGGACACAAGTGGATTATAGACTTTATCCAATTATTAAATTGCACTTCTTCTTTTTTCTTTTTTCTTTTTTCATGCAAAGTTGCTTTTTTTTTTTTTTTAGAGGGCTAAGACTACACATCAATGGCCTTCTTTTATACAATGATTTTTTTTTTCATGAGCAGTGCAAAAAAGTAAACGTGAGAATCCATACTAATTCAATCTTATAACAACATAATTTGTTCAGTTTATACAGAATAAGTTCTGTAAACTCATTGAAAGTTTAAAATCCATAAATTAAACAAATCTGATATTAGAGGATAAGAATCATAATCTACGTTGAGGAAATCAACATTTCCTCAACATCTCCTAATCTTCTCAAGGTGATCAACCAAATTTGTTCTTTTCATCATTAACATCAAGATCCTCAAGACATGATGGTCTAATATTTGGTGAAAAGGGAAAGAGAAACAGGGTCTTTTCTCCTAATTGTTAGGGAGAACCGGGAAGCAAGGTCTCACAATTCTCATTGAGAACAAAAAGCTCAAGTAATAGCCCAAATAACCAAATTCTTTTAAAAAAGAAAAGAAAAATGAAGCTTATAGGATCAGCCATACCAATTTCTAATTGATTAAGCAAAGTTATTTCCAAGCTCACCATGTCAAGAAGATCTATCCCTTGTCAGGAAAACAGAGAATCACAAACAACAACAAGAACAAGTTTCTATAACACAAAGTTTAAATCTTTATTTTATTTTATTTAAAAAAAAAAAAAAAAAAAAAACCCAATAAACAAGAATAACCTAAAAATGTCCAAAAGACCTCAGTTTGGCTTTATAAGTGAACTAAGGTAAATCTCTAAATTTAAACAAACCCATAAAAAGACATTCATGAATAAAATAGCATCACATACAAAAATGTATGACATATAAACCACACAACCCACAAAAATTCACACCCTTTTTGAGAATTATCATAGACAAGAATTTCACCCTAATGCTCCATCATCCCATTTTTTTTTTTGGTTTTTCACTGCATTAACCATCTCAGTCAATATAACCCAACAGTTCAATCTCAAGTTCACTAATGAACTAACCCCACTTCGGATCAAAGAAAAAGAATTTTTTTTTTTTTTTTTTTTTTTTTTTTTTTTTTTTTTTTTTTTCACTTTTTGCATTGACAATGACATAACATTAAAAAAAAAAAAACAAAAACAACATTGTTCTAACCAAAAAAAAAAAACATTAAGAATGTGGTTTGAAAATACACTTACAACTTGCAAGAGCCTCCAATGGATTGAGAAGCCAAAAGGGTATTCGAAGAACCAATCCAGAAATCCAAAATATGCGGCACTCTTTGGAAATTTTATTACTTGAGGACCCAAATTTGAAGCAAAGCAAAGGGAGAGACCGACGGGGAGAGAGTGAATGAGAACCAAATGCAAAGAAAATCAACCAAGCTGAATCCCACCTCTGCAAACATCAACAGCAATTATTTGATCAAAACCAAAACACAAACACAAATTTTCTTGCAGAAAGAGAAAATAAACATAAACACAAAAACTCAAAAACTCAAAATCTTACCAGGCTTTTGATTTTGATTTGATTTCAGAGACCGACGGAGTGAAGACTGAATCGGTAAAAACGGATGACTGAATCGGTGAATCCAAACCCACAAATCTTAATGGAGTGAAAGTGAAATGGGTATTTAGATGGTTGGATTTATGAGTGCTTGTGAATCGGTAAAGAGATCGGAGCACGGATCGGAATCATTATCGAAGATAGAGGGTCATCGGAGAGAGAGAAGCGTGTAAAACTTATCGGAGAGAGTGGGGGAGCGTATTGGTCTAAACAGAGCACAGAGAAGAGGAGAAAGAGAGAACGGAGAAAGAAAGAACGAAGATAGAGAAAAGATCAGAAATAAGGAGGGAGGAGAGAGAAATTCCCGGCATAAAAGCATTAAAAAATTATTTTTTTTAAACCATACAGCTACAGTACCATCTTACATTTGAGATGGTACTATAGCAAAATCTCAAAATAAAAATAGCTTTTCCAATATAGCCACCCAATTGCTGAGTGTTTATTGGGCTTGTATGCCAAATACATCTAACATTTAGCATATAGAGAGCCCACTGCGGATGCTCTTAGGCCCTGTTTGGTTAGCATTGGAGTGAATTCATTTTCTCTTTTCATTTTTTGTTTCTTAAATTTTGTATTCATTTTCTCTGCTTAACTCATTTTATATTTGGCATTATTTTTTAGTCTAGATTTTTCTTTTTTTCACTTTATATTTTTTAATTAAAAATTCAAAACAATTGAGAGAGAGGGAGTGTTTTTTAGTGTTAATGGAACCTACAGATTTGGTTTTTTTACAAAAATGCCACTATATATATTTTTAAGAAAATGAAAATACTAAAAAATTATATTTAATTTTTGTATTCAAATCTATTTTTTAATACTAAAAATAAAAACTGAATGCAAATACAAAACTAAACAAATTTTTAAGTAGTAGATCTCATAAAAAACCAAAAATGAATACAAAATATACCACTTTTTTCTCAAACCAAACAGTCCTTAGAGTGAGACGACTGTGAGAGGACTTGCATTTGCACTGACTCATAGGGTCTTTTGGCAGGTCGTTAGAAAGTAGAATATTCGAAAAGAATGCAAACTATATAAGTGGCAGAGTTTTGTTATGATGATGTGTTGGGCCCGGGAGGAGACACATGGGGGCAGTCAGTTTCATTTGGGAGCCAGCTTTTACAAAAGTACTTTAGGGCCTATTTTTTTGGGTTAGCGATAATGTTTTTTTGGGGACTTTTCCGCCCCTCCCCCTCCCACGTGTTTTGTATGGAAATGTACTGCATAGACTATTAATTGGGTTAATAAATAAAAGGAAAAAAAATCATCAACCATAAAATAAATTAACAAATAGAACGTGAAGTAAAATAGAATTGAAAAAAGGGAAAGAAGAGAAGGAAGAATAGAGAGATTGAAGAGCAGAAATGCTAGTATCTGAATAAAACTCACAACCTGTTTATATGGTAAATTGTAAATGATAAAGTAAAAATAATAAATTTATAATTTTACTATTTACAATTTACTACATAAACAATTTGTAACAAAATTATAAATTTTATTACGATATGTATCTTTACTTTGTTGAATAGAGCTTAGTGGGAAACTTTGAGAAAGACTTGTTGCATGCAAAGACGAGGTTTTTTTGGAAGGTGGCTAGAAAGTAGAATATTAGAAAAATGTAAATTGAAAAGATGAAGTGAAGGAAGGCTAATATATAGTATTAAACTTACAAAAACTGTAGGCTTGTGATGATGATGATGTTTAGGGGGAGGAAAGCAATGACACATGTGGGGCCAGTCAATAATGCTATACAAAATATTCTTTAGGTCCTATCTGTTAACCAGCTATAATGTCTTTTTGAACATTTTTGGGGGCATAGTAAAAAGTGGCTCAGCATAAAAGTATGCAACTTTACTCAAGAATTGTTGGACACAATGTTTTGTATGGAAATGCCCTGCATATTTGCAGTGGCGACTCCAGGAATTTTGTCCAGAGTGTTTCTGGACAAACCAAAACAGTAACCTATCCTATTCCACTTTGAACAAATTTCAGGTCATTTTGATCTATTTAGGGTGTTTCGAGACATTTCGGAATATACTGGATGAAATTCAAGATTTGGCCGGAATGAAGTTTGTGCTTTAAAAAAAAAAAAAAAAAAACTGTTCTTAAAACCAAAACAAATTTGCGTTCTTTATAAACTATAAACTATAAGTTCATTTGAAATATTAATAAAATTATTAATTATAGTTGTTTAGTTGTTTTATTAATTTGTTTGTCTTTTATAAACTATAATTTATTGTATTGTTGTTTCATTAATTATAAAATTATTAATTATTGTTTAGCCTCACATAATTTAATTTGTTTATTTTTTATAATATATTATTTAATTAAATTATTAATTATTAGTGTTTAATTGCTTCATTAATTTTTTTTTTAATATCTCACCCCACACCATACGGTCCCGTGGCCCCATCTAGGCATCTACCCCCACTCAACAGACAAGATCCACACAAGAGGAGCCAATCAAATAAATTCACAGACCACAATTCACTAAAAGACAAACCCACCAACACCACTATCACAATGACACACGGATAAAGTCAACAAAAAAAAAAAAAAAAAAACCAGAGACAAATAAAGACTTAAAAGACTAAAGAGAGAGAGTCAGACTTAAAGACCACAGATCACAATACACTAAAAAGCAAACTCACCAACACCACCATCACAATGACACACGGATAAAGTCAAAAAAAGAAAAGAAAAAAGAAAGGACAAATAAAGACTTAAAAACTAAAGAGAGAGAATCAAACTTGAATAATTATAAGCTCTCTCTCAGATCACAGTGGCACAGTCCACTCCACTGCAAAACCCAAAGATTAAGAGAGAAAAATAGAGAGAAGTGAAGTGTAAAATAACTTGAGGGAGGCCTGAGGGGCGGCGGCGCCGCGGGCAGCGGCAGCACGTCGAGGCGTCGGAGGCGAGGAGGATTCGAGGCCAAGCATCGGCGTCACAAGCTCTGATCCGATCGAACCGATCTCCGATCTCTGATGCCCGATCCAAGCTTAGTTGCTCGAGTTTTAGCCTTCAGGTGGAGGCGCCGTCACCGCGTCGCACTGCTTGATGATGAGGTTTCAGCCTTTCAGGCGGAGGCTAAGGCGTTGTTGAGGTTTTTTTTTTTCTTTAGGTGGTTTCTGATTTTAGGTTAGGTTAGTTTCTGATTTTAATCGACGGACGCGTATTGGCATTGGGTTTTGGTTGGTTTGCATTTTTTTTTTTTTTGAGAATTCATTGGGGTTGGGCCTGTTGGATATTTAGTTAATAATGTATTTTGATTTAAAAATCTGGTTGGAGTTGGTTTTGTTTAGGATTGATGTTGGGCCTTTTTGTTTTTTTGGGCTTGATCTGTAACCAAATTTTTTTTTTAATATTTTAGTTCAAAATTTGTTTGTCATCAAAATTTTGAGAGTGTTCCTGATTTGGCTGAGGGTGTTCCTTTTTTTTTTTTTTTTTTTTTTTATGGGTAAACAAAATAATAAAATTTAAATTTTTATATATATAATTTTTTTTTTCAGGTCAGGGTGTTCCTGGGAACACCCTGAACCCAACGTGGCGTCGCCACTGCATATTTGTTTTGTTTTGGTACTCTTTTTATCATTTTGCTATGAATTTTCGACCCCTTGTACAATATGGCATTCATGGTTGTTTAGGTTTTGCTTAATTGAATATTTCATCATTAAGTTCTTACAATTTTTTCTCCTTTGGTACTAGAAACTACTAGTTCTAAAATACCTTATTCGAGTTTGTCTATTGAATTTGAAATAAAATGTTTCAATACCATTCAAGGTTACCGCATATATATATATATATATATATTAATTACTATTATATAAAAAATAATAGATATATATATATATATATATACACAATTTTTTAAGATCTCAAATAAAGTGTGCATATTATTATTAAAAACAATTGCTTATGGTTCTTTTGTAAATAAAGTTAACATTTTGGGTAATTCTACATAAGGAATCGTCCATGAAGGTTCACTAACAACTCTTTTCCTCATTTTCGAAACCCACTCACGTGTAAGCAATCATATCAAAATCAATGTTAAGTTACGAAGTTGAAGGAGAGAGAGAGAGAGAGAGAAAAAAAAAATACTTGAAATAGGCAGATTGGGATTCGGGATGGAGGTTGGAGGCTGCAGTAGCCGGTATCGGAAGTGGGGTGGGCGGATCAGGCCACTGGCGGCGACTGGAGGCGTGCGTGATGCGTGGGTCAGTATAAAGAACTTCTTAGTTTGTAAGAGAAAGATTGGTTAGCACAGTTTGTAAAACTATGTGTTGTGTTGTGCTCTGCTACTTGTTCAGTGTGCTCTTCTTTATCATATATTTTTATTTAATTAATATTACATATAAATATAATAATTTTTTATTAATTTGACAAAAATTGTATAATTAGCTATTTATTTATATTTATTTATGCACTTAATAATTGTTATCTTACTGATCTTTAAACTATTAATAATTTTTTAAAACTGTTGCACAATATAATTGTATTGTATACTAAATTGTATTTAGAATATTATTGTATATAATTTGAAAATTTTATATACAGAAAAAAAATATATAATCATTTTATTTTTTATTCCCTTATCAACAAATTCTTAGCTCTGACATTGTTGATTCATCTAGAAAAAAAATCTTGGAGCCATCACTAGTTACATTTTGCATTTTTTTTAGTAGAAATTTGTTAATTTTCCTTGGTTCTCAGTTCCAATGCAAATCTCTTTCTTATAATTTGAAATACGTGTTTCTCAGTATATATTTTTCATATTTCCTTGGTTGTTTGGAGCAATGGGGTTTTTTTTTTTTTAGAGCGTTTCAACCTATGGCGTCTGCTCCTAATGATAGTTTTTTGTCATCAAACCAAAACACCAATCAGTTTTTGATGTAGATAGGGTTTGAACCATAAAAAAAATGAGAACTTTTGTTTATTTTAGGTGGGTATAAGTTTTATGGTAGGTGAGAAAGTAATAGATTTTTTTAAAAAAAAAATTATTTGTGGATATGAGTTGTAATTATTTGGTTGGTGAGATAGTGCAAAAAATTGGTTATATTTTTTATGGGTCTTGAGTTATTTGGTTGCTAAGAATATGTAGGAATGTATATATTAAAATAGCTAAGATAAATATTGAAATTTATCTTTCAAATGTATTTTTTATATCATAACTTTTATAAGACTAATACAAAATATTAAATTATAAGAAAAATAAATTAGATATCAAATTTCTTAATCAAGGGAGTTGATAACCTAATGGAAATTGTTTTAATTTAGTGAAGAGAGGGAGTATATATATATATCCTTAACATTTTTGTGCAAGTCTATATTTAAATTAATCTTAAGTTTTCCCCAACGGCCCAAGTCCATTTAAATAGTCAACTACTTATGAAATTTAGGTCCTATTTGGTAGACTATCTAAACAGCATATTTTTAATTTTCAGACAACATTACACACATTTTTACACACTTTTTCATTCACATATATTTTAAAAAATTACGAATAACATTACTCAAACTCTTTTACCAAACAAGACCCTTAAAATTGTAAAAAGAAAATTATAAAATCTTGAAGATTGGCTACTTGCCCATTAAAAAATTAGTTAAATATTAATACAAAACCCAAGTAAATGATTGACAGCCAAGCATTCGGTACAAGTAAACGAAGTTTGGTGTTGACACTTTACACTTCGACAGCAAAGCATTTATTGTTTAGTAGGAGACCTTGATAAAAAAAAAAAAAAAACTACTAGATAAATTATTGACCGTCATTGGGTTCTACCAACACTAATTTATTGTCGTTTATAATTATAAAGCAGAGGTTGATTTTGTCGTTTATCAAAGCAGATAATGATACTATATGTGGTTATTTTTAATGGTAGCAAATGTCTAAGAGAATTCTTTTACAAAATACTTTCAAAACTTTTTTTATAAAAAGAAAAAAATTATTTTTTATACTTTTTATAAAAATAGTATGAAAACATTCCAAAAATAATTATTTCATTTACTAAGCAATGTCCTTGCTTTCCGTGGCACAAGGAATCTTATTGGTTTATCTCAACCCCACCGCCGAGTGCAAGCACGTTGATGCTCTTATTATAAGCATCAGTACGCAGCCACCTTAATTCATCTCCATCCATAAACACTGACTCAACAAGCCAGTCACCTTATGGATTGCAGGGTCTTAAAACTTGTGATTCAGTCAGCAAAAGGACTGAAAGACGTCAGTCATGTGACACCAATGAAGCCTTACGCGCTTGTTTCCATTCGCGACAACCAAAATAACCTCCATTCCTCAGAGGAAAAAACACAGTACACAGAAGGTGGTTCAAACCCCACATGGAACTTCTCAGTTACGTTCAACCTCGACATCACCAAGGCCAAGGAGAGCAGCCTTGAACTTGTTGTTAAGCTCATGTCATACCGGAAGGATCACTGGATTAGGGACAAAGAAATCGGTGAAGTCCGTGTGTTCATCACAAAACTGCTGGAAGGTTTTGGTGGTAAAGCTAAAGCTGATGCAGTAGTTGCTGAAAAACAGATGAGTGCCAGTGTTATGACCACAGATGAAAAGCCCGAAGGAACACTAGACTTTTCTTACAAATTTGAGAGCGTGACTAGTGTCCAGAAACCAGCAAGGCAGAAGAATTCTCCAACTGCGCAGCAAAATGTGCAGCAGAACCCTCAACAACCTGCTGGATTGGGGAATCCGTTGATCTCCAAAACGGTGAAAGGGATTGCGGGAACTGCGTTGAACAATACCGGATTGACAAGTGCGGTTGCCTCTGATGCTACTGCAGCCCGGCCTCCGCCTGCTATTCAAACCCGTGTTGCTGCTGCTGTTGATCAACGTCGTGCTGATGACCCGTCTGAGGATAAAAATGAAGGGATTGCGGGAACTGCGTTGAACAGTACCGGATTTACAAGCGCCTCTGATGCTGCTGCAGCCCCGCCTTCGCCTGCTATTCAAACCCGTGTTGCTGCTGCTGTTGATCAACGTGGTGCTGATGACCCGTCTGAGGATAACAATGAAGGGATTGCGGGAACTGCGTTGAACAGTACCGGATTGACAAGCGCCTCTGATGCTGCTACAGCCTTGCCTTCGCCTGCTATTCACACCCGTGTTGCTGCTGCTGTTGATCAGGGTGATGCTGATGACCCGTCTGAGGATAATAATGAAGGGATAACGGGAACTGCGTTGAACACTACCGGATTGACAAGCGCCTCTGATTCTGCTGCAGCCCCACCTTCACCTGCTACTCAAACCCATGTTGCTGCTGCTGATGACCCATCTGAGTATAATAATGATGAAGATGAAGGCGAAGATGATGGTTATGAAGATGAAGATTTTGAAGATTAAGAATGAAGCTAGATACGGTCATGGAAGTAGTATATAAGGATCTCAAGGGTGGTTATATTATATCTAGGTATGCATATAATAATTAATAATGCAAGTCCACCTCAAATTAGCTATATGTATTGGTTTCTACTGTTTCTGTGTGAATCTTTATGCAGTCTTTCTTAGAATGTCAAGCTGAGACTGTGAATTATCTTAATGTTCTATCTCTACTATGTGTGTCAGTACTGTTTCTATTTTGGGGATGATAAATAGTAGTTGTTGTGTTCACTATTCTTCTGATATGGTATACGTTAGTTTTCATTTTGGCAGCGTTTGCTTTGTTTTTGAGTTCGTATAATTTCGGACTTAGAGTTCCTTTGGAATTTGTTGATTTTACTAAAATTGAAAACTTTTTACTAAGAGTACTTTAAATAAAAATATTTTAAATAAAAATAAAAATTAGTTGAAATAGTATAATAAAATTTATGAATAGTACCTAAAAGTGTAGCAAGGCCTATAAATAGTAACAAAAATAAGCTGAATAGTAAAATAAGTTGGCAAAAAATAAGCTATCCAAACACAAGCTTAATTAGATATTTGGAATTATACGCTCTGTTTGTTTCACTGAAAAATCTTCTATAAAGATAGTTTTCCACTGAAAAATCTTCTATAAAGATAATTTTCCATATTTTTCAGTGTTTGATAGTATATAAAAAAAAAAAAAAATTAGTCAACAGAAAACTATCTTTAGTCAACAGAAAACTCTTATAAAAATAAGGCTTATTTTCTATAGGTTGTTTTCCCAAAAAAAAGAAAAAAAAGAAAAGGAAAACAATCTCTCTCTCACACAATGCATTGCTCTTATAAATATTATCTTCTTCTGACCTAGGAAAAAATATTTTCTTTCGCTCATTCAGCCTTTCTCATAATAAACTCTCTCACTTCTTCTCCTCCCTTTATTTTTTCTCTCTTCTCAAACCCTCACTATCACCCCTTCTGGCTTCTTCTCTTCCCATAGACTTCTCTCTCTATCTGCCTTTCTTCTCTTTTTCCTCCTTATTTGTTCTCCCCTCTATAACACTGTTCTTTAATAAGGTTTGTATTTTTTTTTCTCCTCACAGATCAGTCAACGGTTCTATAACAATTTTTGGTATATTTATCAAACTCTTTGTACTGGATTAGTTTGCCAGTAAAACTATTTGGCCTATGTGGCATTTTGAACTATTTAAAATGGAACTTAAGGTTATAATGGTTATTTTGAATTATGGGAAGTATGGTTTATATATATATATGTGTGTGTGTGTGTGTGTGTGTGTTACTGTTTATATGCATGAGCAATATTAGTATTTGAGATCATGAAAATTGGATAGCTAATTTTGATTGTATCTGTTGTCAAAATTTTAGTTTGAGAACCAAATTCATTCTTGGTTTTTATTATCATTATTATTATTTATTTATATTGATTACATTAGGTGGGTTTACACAATATACAAATTATACATGTTTTAAATTATACAAGAAATGTTATACAAACTATGAATATCAAACACCAGAAATCATTCTCAAACTCATTTTTAAGATTGTTATCAAACACCAGAAAATAAGATAATTTTTCTGAAAATACTCTCTGAAAAATGAATAATTTTCTAGAAAATGTTAATACTGAAACAAATAGAGCGATATTCTTTATTTATTTGTTTTTTTTTTTATGTGCATATAGGGTGGAGCAAGAAATTTTTCTAGGATAAGACCAAATGATATGCATATGTTTGACCCACTCATTATTGTACTAATAAATTTTCAAACATCAATTTTCAAACATAAATACAAATTTGTTAGTTTTGACATGTGTGTGGGATTTTTCATATAAAATTAGTGGTATCATATATTGCACTATGAAAATTTATTTTGTAATCAAATATAGACTGTCAATTGGTTTAATGTTCCTCAAAAAAAAAAAAAAAAATCATCAACCATAAAATAAATAAATAGAAAATGAAGTAAAATACTAAAATAGGAAAAAAAAAAAGTAGAGAGATTGAAGAGAGTTAGGCCCTCTTTGGTTATCATTGGAGTGAATTCATTTACTCTTTTTATTTTCTGAACTCATTTTTTTGTTTCTTCAATCTTGTATTCATTTTCTCTACTCAACTCATTTTATATTTGGTATTATTTTTTAGTCTAGATTTTTTCTTTTTTTCACTTTATATTGTTCAATTAAAAATTCAACACAATTGAGAGAGAGGGAGTGTTTTTCAGTGTTAATGGGATCTACAAATTTGTTTCTTTTACAAAAATTCCACTATATATATTTTTAAGAAAATAAAAATACTAAAAAATTGTATTTAATTTTTGTATTCAAATCTATTTTTTAATACTAAAAATGAAAATTGAATGTAAATACAAAATTAAACAAATTTTTAGGTAGTGAATTCTATAAAAAGCTGAAAATCAATACAGAATATACCACTTTTTTGTCAAATCAAACAGGTCTTAGTGTGAGACGACTATGAGAAGACTTGCATATGCACTGGCTCATCAGGTCTTTTGGCAGGTGGTTAGAAGGTAGAATATTGGAAAATAATGCAAACTATATAAGTGGTAGAGTTTTGTTATGATGATGTGTTGGGGCCGGGAGGAGACACATGGGGGGCAGTCAGTTTCATTAGGGAGCCAGCTTTTACAAAAGTACTTTAGGGCCTATTTTTCTGGGCTAGCGATAATGTTTTTTTGTGACTTTTCCGCCCCTCCCCCTCCCACGTGTTTTGTATGGAAATGTACTGCATAGACTATTAATTGGGTTAATAATTAAAAGGGGAAAAAAAATCATCAATCGTAAAATAAATTAACAAATAGAAAGTGGAGTAAAATAGAAATGGAAAAAGAGAAAGAAGAGAAGGAAGAGCTTAGGGTCTGTTTGGATGGTACTTATTGTTGCTGAAAGTTGATAAAAATTGATTGTTGCCGAAAATACTGTAACAAAATAATTTTTAAATGTGTGAATAGTATTGTGGGACCCACTTTTAATATTAAATATTGCGTAGTGTATAAACAGTGCGTAAACAGTACACACACAGTAAATTTTGTCCCCCAAAATCAACAAGTGCGGCAAAAAAAAAAAAAAAAAAGAAGAAAACGCGAAGCTGAAAAACGCATCGCAACTAACCTTTCTATCCAAACTCACACTTAGTTGGAAACTTTGAGAGAGACTTGTTGCATGGAAAGACGAGTTTTTTGGGAGGGTGGCTAGAAAGTAAAATATTAGAAAAATGTAAATTGAAAAGATAAAGTGAGGGAAGCTAATATATAGTACTAAACTTATAAAAATTGTAGGCTTGTGATGGTGATGATGATGACGATGATGATGTTTAGGGGAAGGAAAGCAATGACGCATGCATGCGGGGCCAGTCAATAATGCTATGCAAAATATTCTTTAGGTCCTATCTGTTAACCAGCTATAATGTCATTTTGAACATTTTTGGGGGCATAGTAAAAAGTGGCTCGGCATAGTAAAAAGTGGCTCAGCATAAAAGTATGCAACTTTACTCAAGAATTGTTGGACACAATGTTTTGTATGGAAATGCACTGCATATTTGTTTTGTTTTGGTACTCTTTTTATCATTTTGCTATGAATTTTCGACCCCTTGTACAATATGGCATTCATGGTTGTTTTAGGTTTTGCTTAATTGAATATTTCATCATTAAGTTCTTACAATTTTTACTCCTTTGGTACTAGAAACTACTAGTTCCAATATACTTTATTTGAGTTTGTCTATTGAATCTGAAATAAAATATTTCAATACCATTCAAGGTTACCCTCCGCGCGCGCGCACACTCACGCACATATATATATATATATATATATATATTAATTACTATTATATAAAAAATAATAGATTAACATATACAATTTTTTAAGATCTCAAATAAAGTGTGCATATTATTATTAAAAACAATTGCTTATGGTTCTTTTGTAAATAAAATTAACATTTTGGGTAATTCTACATAAGGAATCATTCATGAAGGTTCACTAACAACTCTTTTTCTCATTTCCCAAACCCACTCACGTGTAAGCAATCAATTAATATATACAATTTTTTAAGATCTCAAATAAAGTGTGCATATTATTATTAGAAACAATTGCTTATGGTTCTTTTGTAAATAAAATTAACATTTTGGGTAATTCTATGTAAGGAATCGTCCATGAAGGTTCACTAATAACTCTTTTTCTCATTTCCGAAACCCACTCACGTGAAAGCAATCAATTGATTTCCTTTTGTCTACTCATCCTCCCCTAAAAGCATCCACAGCAATGGAGCTATTTTTATAGCTATTTGGCACCATAAAAAGTTATTTTATTTATTTTACTTAATCATTTTACTAAACATCCTGTAGCAGTAGATCTATTTTAGCTTTCAATACAATAAAATAATATATCTACTACAATAAAATAATAAATCCTACTACAAAAAAAAAAAAAAAAAACACGACAAACGGCACAATCCACAACCACTACCAACCAAGAACAACCGCCCACAACCACCCAACAACAACTAGCAAGCCAAGACCACCCACAACCACTGCCAAAAATCTAACAGATCTGAGCTTGATTTTCAGATCAAGAGTGTTGAGCTAGCACCCCAAACCACCATCAAACCCACCATCTGAGCTTGATTGAGAGAGAGAAGAAACAAGACCAAGAGGCACAAAACCCACCATCAAACCCAGACCACCATCGAACTAGATCAGTCATCGCCGATCATGCCATCACTGACCCATTGACCCACGCCATCGCTGATCACGCCATTCACAAAACCCACCGACCCATGCCATTGCCGATCACGCGAAAAGAAGAGAGAAAAGATAGCAAAGAGATAAAGAAGGAAGAGAGAGAGCTGAGACTTTGAGTCTGACGAAAAGAAAGAGAGAAAAGATAGAGAAGGAAGAGAGAGAGAGAAAGAGAATATTTTAATGGAAAAGAGAGAGAAAAGTTAAGTAAAAAAAAAAAAAAAATATATATATATATATATATATATATATATTTTAGCTTTGGAGCTACAGTGCATAATTATAGATGGCTGTGCACTGTAGCTGAAGAGATAAAAATTTTACCTATAGCTCTACTGTTGCAAAATGATTTTTAGGTATTTGAGGTGCTAAAAATACCAATATGACTTTTCAGCACTACTGTTGTGGATGCTCTAACACAATAGTAAAGCGATGAACACATAATAAAATTGATTTTTTTTTTTCACACATGTTGAATTGAGAAACTTTTACTACTTCTCGTTGGGATCATTATTAACATTTTATTTTTTACTTACCACCACTAACAATTTGCTATATTAATGGGTGTCAAATTGTACTTGATTTCTTCATCTTTTTTTTTTTTTTTTTTTTTTTTTTTTTAAATATTTCCTTTACATTCTGGCAAAATTTTTAATTTTCAATGGTATTGATTGAAACTGTCCAAAACCCTCGAAATGATCCAAAATGGGTCAAAATTTCATCTAAGGTGGAACATGGGGGTTACCATTATGATTTGCATACCAATCTGAGATTTTTTGTTTGTTTCGGTAGGAGTGGAATGCATGATATTCAAAACTATTAAGAGTTGTGTACTGTAAGAGCATCCACAATAGTGGTGCTAAAAAGCTATTTTTAGCACCACTGTATATAAAAAGAGTGTTGCAATAGTGGTGCTAAAGGTAAAATTTTTACATTCATTGCTACAATGCATAGCTATACAGGACTGTGTACTGTAGCTGAAAGCTAAATTTTTTATTATTATTCAATTGTCCATTTAAAATACTATTTATTTATTTATTTTTCTATTCTTTTATTATCCAACCCATTTGAAACTCTCCACACTCAACAAACTCATGAACTCTCAACTCTCTCAAACTCTCACCTTTGAACTCTCACCTCTCTATCTCACCACTGCTGGCCTGACTCAAACCTCAACATCACCAGCCCACCGAAGCTCAATCATTCAAAACAAGGTGAGGCTCCATGAACAATCATAGTGCGTCGCTGCATTTCAACCAGGACTTGCTCTTCATTGTCGGAGAACCTCTTAAAGACTTGCTGATTCTTGTCAAGGACAGTACAAACAAAGATTCCCAACTCCTCGGCCACATAGTGATTCTAGTGAGCGTGATTGAGAAATGGTTAGATGAGCGCCATGTGGCTTCTCATCGCCAATCTTCATCTTCATCTTCATGGGTCAATGGTGGTGTGACTGTGTTGGTGGTGATTTGTGTGGTGGTTTTTGGCTAATTTGAATTTTTGGCTAATTTGGATTTTTGGTAGTGGTTGTGGGTGGTTGTTCTTGGCTTGCTAGTTGTTATTGGGTGGTTGTTCTTGGTTGGCAATGGTTGTGGATTGTGCCATTGATCGGTTTGTGGTGTTTTTTTTGGGTAATGGGATGTATTATTTTATTGTAGTTGATATATTATTTTATTGTGATGTTTATATTATTTATTGCGTTGAAAGCTAAAATAGATCCACTGATGTTGGATGTTTTGTAAAATGAGTAGGTAAAATAGATAAATTATCTTTTTGTGGTGCCAAATAGCTTAAAAAAAATAGTTCCACTACTGTGGATGCTCTAAGTTTTAATTTAGCCAAATTTGAATTATCTCATGGAAAATGTCTAGTGTACGCATAGTACACACTCTCGCAAAAAAATGGAACTGTCACAGTTTTGAAGTGTGTGTAATCCACCATACCCTTCCCTCTAAGACCACACATTATTTTGAAATTTTCCTTAATATATATAATTATTTTAATGTTTTAAAATTTAGCCTACAAAAATAAGAGCTGGCCCTCCAAATATTTGAATTAGTTTAATGATGCTCTTAAAATAAATAATTGATCTAATAGTTATAGAAACATAACTTTATTTTTTTTTAATCACAAAATGTGCTCTTATATTTGTTAAATATTTGTAAAGTTTGAGACCAAATATATTTGAATCTATATATTTCAACCTGTTATGTGGAATGTGTGTGTGTGTGTGTGTGGGGGGGGGGGGGGGGGGGGGCCTAATAAATATATTAATGTCACAACTTGACCCTTAAACAAAAATTCTTAGCTCCGCACCTACTTCCCTTGTATGGTAGTAGCATATTCCAAGAGAAGAGAGAGACATGATTCTCGTTGTGCATAAGTGCATTGCCAAATGGCCATACCCACACATGTTGCGTGGTTCTTGGCGAGAATTCTAGGCTATAAGATTATCTCGACTTTAGTTGTGAAAGGAAAAATTAAAGAAGTTAGGTGTTATTTTTTTATTCGTGGTACATAGAAGTGGAGCATGGTATAAAGAACTTGATTCATAGTTACAATTCATAAAGAATGTACGATGCACCCCTAGCCATGAGGTTTTCACCTGTTGGCCTAACTATTTTTTGCTAACACACAAACATACAACAACACACCAACTTCAAAACTGCTAGTGGCAGTTAGAGTCACCTGTTGGCCTAACTTTGATTATAAGATTTTTTAGATGTATTCTTTTTATTTTGGTATTGAACAGATCTAGAACTTATGTATACTTGGTATATAACTAGTTAGAGAGCTTTCGTAATGGCCGGAAGACTTTAGTTAACCAAGTGTGAAAGTAAATAAAATCACCTATAAAAATTGATGTAATTGGGTCATTGACTCATTGTTTTAGGTGGTATTTGTGGATCTTAGAAGGGAAGGTTTGGGAGAAGTGCGAATTTACCTTTTCTGACCTAGTTATATTTTGTTTAATTAAAATTATTTAGTATATCTTTGTCTTTTCCTTCAAATATTTTTATTTGATTATTTAGCTACAATGATTTAAATGATTTAACTTGATTTAAAAAAAATTTATATTCTTTTCAAATCTAAATAAAACACGGGTAATTTTTTGTAAAAGAACATGATTTGAATAGAATATTGTCTAAAATATGATTTTGGATATAGACTGACATAAGACTACATAACCTTATAGAAGAATTAATGTATAGACTGACTATACTTTGGACCCAAACTATGGGGGCTATACATTAGCATAAAAACTAGTTACTTTTGTGGTGTATCATGGCCTACACGTGATTCTAAGTCTAATTACAAGGATCTAGCTTGATCACAGTCATAACATAATGAAATTTGTTAAGAATATGAAATCTAATATAGTTATTGTTTCAGCTCCAACGAAATTCTTTGAAGTTTTTGAACTCATTGCAAATTACAATTTTGATTGCTCTAGAACACTTTGCATATTATAATTTCATTTAAGTATTTGCGTTTCATTTGTCCAAAGTTCCATTTGAACTGAACAACATTCATAAGCTTATTAAGTTCTATTCTAATATAACAATGTAAGCTCATTTATTTTACTTGTAAATATGCTTTATCTAGCTAGTTAATTAGGAGTTGGTTATTTATTGAGTTGCAAAACTCAACACCCGTCCGCCCCCCCCCCCCCCCCCCCCCCCCCCCCCTTTCAAATTCAAATCCTAAGGAAAAACAAGTGTTGTGGCAGGGGTGTGCGCTTGAGGAGTTTAGGAATATTTTGAAACAAGATTGGGCGTATTTAATCTTTTATTCACTTGAAATTTGGACTTTATTTTTATTAATGCTATGGAAACTTTGACAATTAAATTATCGGTTATTGGATTTAATTTTACTTACTGATTGTTTAAGGATTCTTTTACTCTTTTATGTAGACCTTGCAAGCTTGTTAGGTGAAAAGTTTACAAGTACATAGTCATTGTCATGTATCTAGCCTAATAGAGTAAACCTAATAATGCTATGTGACTCGGGGGCACTATAAGACAATGCGGGCCCTAATGTGGAAGTCAAGAATTTAAGTAGAGGAGATATTGTGGTACTTAAAATTGTATAGATTTGATTGGATTGTTTAAGTGTATGTTGTATGGGCATGTGTGCTGAATCCCACATTGAGTGTTTATTAGGTGAATCTTGAGTTTGTAAGTGATTACGATAAGCCTCAATTGTAGCTTGACTAAGCCTTTTGGGTTATAAGTGAAAATGTGGCTAGGACTATATACTAAGGTCATTACAAAACAATTCTAAATCCCTCTCCTTTAAGTGTTACTCTTTATGAGATCTATTTAGGGTTTTAATTTGAGAATTTTTTCTTTAATCTAAACCATTAACTCCTTGAAACCACAAAGAGTTGGAGTTATTTTTGCCCGAAGTTTCGGATTGTGGACAGGATTCTTTGGTAAAGGAGATTTGTGTAGAAGGATTCCTGAGGTTCTTGAACCACTACAGTAGGAAGGCAGGTTAGACGTTTTCAAGGATTTCAACTTAGAATAGAGATTTTAATTTCAAAGGTTTTGTAAGTAAATTTTTGTAACTCTTATTTCTAATGATTTTTTTTTTTACAGGGTTGGATCTATCATAATGGTTTCTCCTTTGTATAGTTTCTTCATTGGTTTTCTACTTTACTACCTTTTATTCCTTTTATTATTATTGTTTTTGAGTTGGTGATTGATAATTGAGGTTTAAATATTATCCATACTATCTGTTTAGAATAATTCATAACTTTGATAAATTTATCGG
Source organism: Quercus variabilis (assembly GCA_030445155.1). Taxonomy (NCBI): domain Eukaryota; kingdom Viridiplantae; phylum Streptophyta; class Magnoliopsida; order Fagales; family Fagaceae; genus Quercus; species Quercus variabilis. The sequence goes on along the minus strand of CP129448.1, from coordinate 23,098,300 downwards.
CTGCATGACTAAACAGAATTTTTGAATTTGTATCATGACATTTTTAGTGTATGTAATATGTAAGAAACTAAATAAGATTTTTGACATTATATGATCCTCAATGGTCCAATGACATAGAGTTTGTTTCATTTTTTTTGATAACGAGTTTGTTTCAATTTTAAGTTACCGCAAAGGTATATCCATTGCCCACGTATAATCTTTCTTTTTTGGGGTTACGTGAGGGATAACGTAGGCCCTAATGCCATATAAAGGTCATGAAGTCCAGCTTAGTCCCACTATTAATGTGAACAGTCAACAAATAGCCATGAAACGTGTGTAGGAAATAGACTCAGTCGCTTACCTCCCACTTGATGCCTATCTCTTTCATTTTCTCCGATGATCACAATGAGAAAGTGACGGAAGATATATTCATCCGTTTTTCTGTTTTTTAGTTAGGGTAATACTCGACAATTACAAAATATATTGTGAAAATATGTTAGTAATTTAAAACATATGGTTTTAAACATTTATTATGGCTTCCTTAAAAATGAAAAAATAATAATAAATTAAATTAAATTCTTCAGTCGCACACCCTCCTCCACAAATCTCAACCATGCCTTATACAAAGATTTAATTATTAAAGTATTCTTGAATAAGTTTGTCATCGACAAAGATATTAATTATCAAAAGTCTTTTTGAATAACCACTGCACATCTTTGATATGATAGTCACTCCATAATTTTAAGTGCTTGAGAGGTGTAGGGGGTAAGAGCTGGGGTTTAAGTTTCTAGGAGAGAGCTTCACACATATACAATTGATTAGATTAGAGTAAAATTTCTATCTTTGTATAAAATAAAAAATAAAAAAAAGTCTTCTTGAACGCTATCTCTGTTTGCTTGGGCTTCTATATAAGTAGATGAAGAGTGATGCTACATAAGCCACCTTATATTGCCAAGCCTAACATAATAGAATACACATAAACTCACATCGTGTAGTCTGTCAACCGACCTATTCAAATTTGCCAAAAAATTCTACATCTAAGCCTCCACGCGCTTTCATGTGCTGCTTAAAGTTTCGGCGAGACAAACCACGCACCTCACGTGCCTTCACGCATCTACACGCACTAGATTTGCACCGGCTAACGTCAGCCTAGGTGACGACATCACTACCATGTCATCTGCTGACATCATCATCCACTCATCTGCTAACGTCACTCGCCATGTCAGCTGATGTCATCGTTGACCAGGCCATTGACCCGAGTTGACTACATCGTTGACCTTCATTGACCAAACTGTTGACTTTGACTGTTGGTTGACTTTGACCATTGACTTTTCTCCAGTGTTGACTTTTGCAGTCCAGGTGCTTCTTACCTAGTTTTTCATGTAGATTTCATTTTTGCAGTCCATTTTTGCATATTTTGCTTCTAAATGAAGAATAAGGACAAATCTTCTTCTTGTTACAATAATCATCGCTGACAATTCAGCAAACGTTTTTTCAATTTTTACAAACGTTTTGACCACAATACTGAGACTTGCTGTTATCACAACAAACCAGCTATTTCAATTTCTGCTGCTACTATTGCTAACACTGAGAGTGTCCAACCAATGGCTTCTGTCTTTGCACATCTAAGTCTTCAGGATGCATTTTCACCATGTCCACAGATGACCTTAAAAATATCATCACTAATGTCATTCGTATGGTTGGTAATGCCTCTTCTTTCTCAAATTTATCTGGTATGTCTCCTTCCTCTTGGCTTATGGATTCTGCTTGTTGCAATCACATGACATCTCACTCGTCCTTATTTTCTAAGCTTAAACCTGCACCATACCCTTTTAATATTTGCATAGCAAATAGTTCTACAATGTTTGGTCATAATATAGGTTCTGTTTCGACCTCCAACCTCTTGGTTCCTGAGGTCTTTAATGTTCCTGACCTTTCTTATAATTTATTTTCTGTGGGACAATTAGCTGAGTTCGGTTATTGCATTATCTTTGATTATTTTGGGTGTATTGTGCAGGATGAGGACAGAACAGGAGCTTGGGACCGGTTCTAGAGTTGGGCGTATGTTTCCCGTGGACAACCTTCGTTTTCCACTTGTTGCTCCTATTTCTGTTGCTGCAACTGCTGTTGTTTCTTTTTATTCGTTCCCTTGCACTTTGGCATGCCTGACTTGGTCACACATCTTCCTCTCGGGTTCAAGAATTGGCTTCTAGAGGTTTGCTAGGTTCAGTGTCTACGGAAAATTTTGATTGTGTTTCATGTCAATTAGGAAAACAATCAGTTTTGCCTTTCAACACTAGTGAATCAATATCCACTGATATCTTTGACCTTATTCATTCTGATGTTCGAAAGCCTTCCTCTGTCTCTAGTATTCGTGGATCTCGATATTTTGTTGTCTTTATTGATAATTACTCTCGCTATACTAGATTTTTCATATGAAACAACGTTCTGAATTATTGCAAGTATATTGTAATTTTGCAAAAATGGTTGAAACTCAGTTTTCCAAATGCATCAAAATTTTTCAATCTGATAATGCTCTTGAATACACTTAATATGCTTTACAAGTTATTTTGGATTTCTATGGCACTGTTCATCAACTAACTTGTCCAAGTACCTCTCAGCAAAATGGTAGAGCCGAACGAAAACTTCGTCATATTTTTGACACTGTTTGTACTCTCATTCTCTCTACCAAAGTTCTTGCTCCTTTTTGGGGTGAAGCTGCACTTCATGTTGTTCATACTATTAATCTCATTCCCAATCTTATCATCCAAAATCAAACTCCATATAAGCGCCTTTTTGGGTCATCTCCAGATTATCATCACCTTTGCTCTTTCGATTCTGCCTGTTTCGTTCTTCTTCAGCCACATTAGCATAACAAACTTGAGCCTCAGTCAAGGCTTTGTTGTTTTCTTAGCCATGGCGAAACTCAAAAGGGGTATCAGTATTATGATCCTGTTTCTCATCATCTTCATATCTCCCACAATGTCGTCTTTTCGGAACATCACCTCTTTGTCGAGCTCTCTCACTTCTGTGCCTCCCTATCTTCCTCCTCTATTTAGATCTTTTTCCAGATGAGGCATATATTCTTTCTGTAGTTGCTCCTGATTCTCCTATAGACTTCGCTGTTCAACCACAAGATATCATTGATCCCTTTCCTAGTTCACCCTTTAATGAACAAGTGGAAGATGAACAGGTCGAAGACAAGCTACCCAACCCCAACTCTAAGCTTGGGTCCCCTGCTCCTGCTTCGCCTGAAGATCTTGCACAAGACATTCCACCTCGTTACTCAACTCGGGTAAGATCCATTCCTGCACATTTACTTGACTATCATTGTTACACTGCTCTTGCTACATTGCATGAGCCTCACACCTATCATGAGGCTTCCACTGACCCTTTATGGCAAATTGCAATGAAAGAGGAACTTGATGCATTATCGAAAAACCATACTTGGGATTTGGTGACACTTCCCCCTGGGAAATCTATGGTTGATTGTAAGTGGATCTACAAGATTAAGACTCGCTCTGATGGGTCCATTGAGTGCTACAAAGCTCATCTTATTGCAAAAGGTTTAACACAAGAGTATGTGATTGATTATGAAGAGACCTTTGCTTTAGTTGCTCGTATCTCATCTGTTCATGCCTTCTTAGCTGTTGTTGCTACCAGTAAATGAGACATTTTTCAAATGGATGTCAAAAATGCATTCCTTAATAGGGATTTAAGTGAAAAAGTTTATATGCAACCTCCTCCTAGTCTTTCTCTCTGTTGAATCAAACAAGGTTTGTCACTTTCGATGTGCACTTTATGGCCTTAAACAAGCTCCACGAGCTTGGTTTTCCAAATTTAACTCTACCATCTCTCGCTTGGGTTACTTGGCCAGTCATTATGATTCTGTCTTATTTCTTCGTCGCACTGACAAAGGCCATATTTTACTTTTCGTGTATGTGGATGATATGATCATAACTAGTGATGAACTCAGTGACATTTAAGAACTCGAGGATTTTCTCAGTCAGCAGTTTGAGATGAAAGATCTTGGATATCTTAGCTACTTCTTGGGTCTTGAAATCACTCATTCTACAGATGGACTTTATATTACTCAAGCCAAGTATGCCTTTGAACTTTTGTCTCGAGCTAGACTCACTGATAGCAAGACTGTTGACATTCCAGTTGAGCTTAATCTGACTCACTCAGAAGGGAAACCATTGTCTAATCCCTCTCTTTACAGACGCTTGGTTGGCAACCAAGTTTATCTTACTGTCACTCGTCCAGACATTTCCTATACTGTTCACCAAGTGAGCTAGTATCTATCTGCTCTACGATCGACTCATTATGTTGCTATTTTGCACATTCTTCGATACCTAAAGGACACTCTCTTTCATGATCTTTTCTACTTTACTCAGTCTCCTCTTATTCTCTGTACATTTTCTGATGCTGATTAGGCAGGAGATCCCACTGATCGCAAGTCCACCACTGGTTATTACTTTCTTCTTGGTTCTTCTTTGATTTCTTGGTGAAGAAAGAAACAAACTCATGTGGTATGCTCCAGTATTGAAGCAAAATATCGTGCCCTTGCTGATACCACAGTTGAGCTCCTTTGGCTACAATGGCTTTTCAAAGACTTAGGTGTGTCTACATACTCTGCTACTCCTCTATATTGTGACAACCAGAGTGCCATTCATATTGCTCACAATGATGTCTTCCATAAACGGACTAAATACATCGAGATCAATTGTCATTTTATCCGTTATCATCTTATCCATGGTGATCTCAAGTTGATCTCAGTCTCCTCTAAATATCAACTTGCAAATATCTTCACCTAGTCACATCCTAAAGGATGCCTTCGTATTTTGGTTGACAACCTCAAGTTGGTCTCACATCCACCTTGAGTTTGAGGGGGGCTGTTAACGTGTATTGTGTTGTGGGCTTTAGGCCCAACTAGATTACTTATATAGCACACATTCATTCTTGTACTACATTCTTGCTTGTACTGCACTCATATGCCTCATATATAAAGGCACTCATGTCAAATTGTCAATTTTCAATTGAAAATAGAAACCCCCCCCCCCCCCCTCAAAAAAAAAAAGTTTTGGCCAAAAGAAAAGAAAAAAGAGGTATATGAGAGAGTAAAAAGCTTACCATCATAAAGATTAAAGAGATAATGGGTAAATTATACATGTGATTCTTAAAGTTTGGGATAGGTTTAATTTTGGTCATTTAAATTTTAATTAAAAAAAATGATTTGATCCATGAAATTTCAAAATGAGAACAATTTCGTCCTTTCATCATAGGAGTTAGTTTGATTTTGGTCTCTCAAACATTTGATTTATTTGATTTTGTTCCCTCAATTATGTTTTTAAATAGGAGTAATTATTCAGTACTCTAAGAACAACAATTTTTCCATTACATAAAAGTGTTTTTTGTTTATAGTGAGAACTACCATTGGAGTGAGAGGAGGAAGCATTTCTTTCAAAGAGAACAGGATAATTTTCTCATATGTTGTTTGATTGATTTGATCCCTAAAACACGAGGCATCTTAGCATCCGTTTAGAGCACTAGTAGCAGATTACCTAAAATAGTGTAAGGGATGAACATAATTACCCCCCCCCCCCCCCCCCCCCCCCCCCCAAAAAAAAAAAAAATGAAACCCCAAAATCTACCTACATAAGCTTACCGATTTCCCTCCTAAGATGGGTTTTAGCAACATTTTCTCCTTATCTTTAGGGAACATTATTCATTCCCTAAATATTTGTTTATAATTTTTGTGCCTTTGTAACTGTGATAAACTAAAGTAGGTGTTTTGAGAAGTGAGGGGAATACTTAAAAATGAATGAAGAAATAATATTAAATAAAATAAGGTTTAGAATAAGGAATCAAATGTGGGTGAAAAGAAAAGTGGTTAGCTAAAATAGGGGGAAAAAGGTTTCTATCTTAAAATATGGAGAAAATTTTAAATAATTTGCTACCAATGTTTAGTAGTGTAAATAGAAAATAGATGGAGATTTTTCCATTCTCTAAATTCAGGGGACCAATTATAGACATTTTAAATTTAAAGGATCAAATTGAAATTGCATTCATAGATATATATATATATATATATATATATGATTTACCCAAAAAAGTAATTGATTAATGCTAAGATCAGAATAAATATTTGTGGTAGAGTAAGAAGAAACATATATGTGTGTGTTATGCTTTTATGCACCTGTCTGTGATGTGGGGTACAATAGAAACATAAGATAAGATGTAGATTTCAATTAGTTCAATTAATAAAGTTTTTTATTTTCAAATAAGGGATATTAGTTCAAATATCAAATACACAAAAAACAAAGTAGTATCTTGGCTTGATGAACAATCATCATAGAACAAAAGTCGTAGATATGGTTGTCCACAGGTCAAGTTTGTGCCCAACCCAAACTTGACTCGATCACTTCGAGTCCCCAGAACGGCACCCATTGCCGAACAGGAAGAAGCTTCAATTTGCATGAATTGGGTCTTTTGGGTGTTGGTCGAAGTCGATTAATGGCAGGAAGAGTAGATTTGGCTAAAATCTTGCAGGTCTATTGAGATCTCAAGATTCTCAATGAGGTCTTGTCAGATTCGTTGGGGGTCTCGATGAGATCTCATCAAATTTGGACCAAATCTAATCAGAGAGAACCTAATACAGGCAGAGAAACATGCATATCGGGGGAGAACAACGCACGACTTGTGATGGTGGAGATTGGTTAGATTTGTTGGAATCAAGTTTTCATGCAACGATTAGCCAACCAACCCATCAAAATCAATTTCTAAGGGTGAGGACCTGCCACCAACGGTGTCATCAAATCTGATCGGCTGGGACGGGTGGGTTGGTTCCATAGTTTGCTAGGACAACCCTAGTCATAGATTCAAATCCATGCATATTTATTAAAAAAAAATTAAAATTTTTTTCTAAAAAAATAAAAATAAATAATAACAATAATAGTAGAAAGATAAGGTATCACTAAGCACTAACAAATGCCTTAGTTGATTACATAGTCGTGGTGAAACTCATTAGAAATTGTGGAAGCGTAAGTACGTAACAATCATAGGTAGTTATAAAGCCATGATTATGTATTGGAAAAAATAATCTGCTTACCACTAAACGACATTGACAAACTGGCCCATAATATCATTCTCTTTGGATAGGGTTTGGCTTCATGTCAAATTAAATTATTGCTGCATGTTTTGCATTCTACCTAAAGAACTTGTTGGTATCTTAACATGACATCCTCGCCAATGTCATCACGATATGGTGAAAAAGATTTTACATTTTGTTGTATCTATTAAAGCCACCGAAACAGCCAAACAGGGGACACTCTTGTTAAAAAAAAAAAAAAACATGTCAGAATATATATTTCCAAATCTACACAATGAGCTCATTTTAAATGTTATTGAACTTGCTTCTCAAAGAAAAAAAAAATGTTATTGAATTTGCTCGGACAGTTTAGGCTAAAATCAATGACTTTAATCATGCGTAAAATAAAAAATATAAAAAATCAATCAAAATTATTGAAGCAAGAGAGATACCAGAAACCTATGATCATGATAACGACGGCCACAAGATGATGATAATGATAATGTAATAATATCAAATTTTGACTTGTCCACTATATAGAATACAAGAAAGGCCTTGCTCAAATCAAATTGGTTGATGTTTACCGCAACCCTTTTAGGAAACAACTTGTAGTCCTAATCATAATAAGCTACTCCCTGATGTTAAAATTTAAATAATAAAAGTAAAACAATAATTTCTCGAGTGTGCTCATGGTTATCCTGATTCCTTACTTGGAAGGTGACTTTCTCCTTATTATCCTGATTCTATACTAATAATAATAATTGTGGGGTCTATGGGCCTAGTAGCCTCAGCCCATCGCCTGGTAGGCCCAAGGCCCACGCCGAGGAATACTGTTCATCCGAGGCTAAGATGGAGAAAGCCTATTTTCGGTTGCAAGCCGAGAATCTCTTCATCCTCGGCATGCCGAGAATGAATCTTAGAAGGGACAAGCCTGGAGCAAGCTGTCATCTCCACACTTAATGCATTCACCTAAACCCTCTGGCCGCATTAATGGTGACATAACCCTTTGGCAGGGTAGCGTTGATCAGAGTGAGCCACTTGAGTGATAATAAGACTTCTGATGGGACGGACAACCAGAAGAGAAGCGAATAGATGATCAACAGATGGAAGAAAGAGATAGGAAGATGAAGACTATATAAGAAAAGCAGGTAAAGTAAAGAAAGGGGGGGGGGGGGAAGAAGATTAGAAGAAAAAGGGCTCTTCGGCCATGGGCCGAGGAGCATTCTCCAGTTGTAACAGTTATTTCCTTATATAAATGAAAATAGGTTCTTGCTAGGGGGACGATGGTCAGTGCTTAATCCTTCTTCCCATTCTCTACAAATTTATTGTTTGGGCTTGTTAAACTGTAAACCTTTTTATTTCTTAGGTCCAGTAAAAATGAGTCCCTACAATTGGCGCCGTCTGTGGGAAGGATTAAGGTGCTGGCTGGCGCACCAAGCGATTGTTCTGAGTGGTCATTTTACAATAGGCAAAAAAAAAAAAAAGAAAAAGAAAAAGAAATTTGACAGTGAAAAGAGAAATTCTGATATTATTATTATTTGACAAATAGAAATAGTACAAATTACAATCAGAGACTCAGGTAGGTACGTTTCACACAAATTTACAAGCTAATCCTACCAGCCATTTTTACAATCAGAGGCCCAGGTGAAGCCGTCCTAGAAAAGTTGACCGGTGGGAAGTGTCAAGCCGTCCCTTTATTGGCATAAAGAGAATGGGAGAGCTTGACACAAAAGGCAGAGAAGGGGGAGGGCCTTCATGTTTCCAGGCCACCAACAACTCCCTTCTCGGCGGGGCGGAGCTGGAACAAAGAGAGAAGAAGAGGAAGGGGCTCCGGGATACCTTCCCCCATGATGTTCCCCTGATTCTCTCCGATCCTCACGAGTGTTGGCCGTTGGAGACGGCAACACTCGGGCACCGCCCATGAGGTGAATTTGCCCGTCTTCATCGTCGGGGGTGCGCTCCGAGGAGAGACGTTAGGTACTCTAACAACATCCCTCTGGGCCACTTTGTGGAGCGCCATCGAGGTTATGCCTAGATTCTGCCGTACCGGAAGCCCAGTGGGGGCTGCGGCCATGCCAGCTTTTGTCGATTCTGGTCACAATTCCGACGGGATTGTTAAAAGGACTTGGAGAGCTGGAGGAATGGGTTTTCTTTTTTCTGTTTATGTTAAGAAGTCCATGGATTGTGGAGAAACCATCTCCTCACCTTATATAGGGGATGGGGGTTGGTGAGAATTAATTTATGCAAAGTTCGAAAAGAGAATTATCAGTTGGGCTAATAATGAAGTTACCAATTTCCAAGGAGGCCGTAGACTGTTGGGCTCGTGTTAATTCACGAGAACATTAATGAAGGCGCGTTTCGCGCACCGAAGCGTCAAGCGCGGAACACGAACAGGCAAAGGGCCCGTCATAAATGAAAAAGATAAGGCCTTGAGCTGGAGGCAAGATCAACGCCACGTGTAAAAATCATAATCCGATCCAAGGAGGAATCACCTCCAGTAAAGCAGTTCGAGGACAAATCTCTGCTACAGAAAAATAGAAGTGGTAGACAGAACCAAGGTATTGCATGGTCCTCGAACCCAAACCTATGGTAAAACTATACACACCGTTATACCTGGGTACTAGACAGAATCGAGGTATTGCATGGTCCTCGGACCCAAACCTATGGGAAAACTAGATACTTACAGGAAAATAGAAGTGGTAGACAGAACCAAGGTATTGCATGGTCCTCGGACCCAAACCTATGGTAAAACTATACACACCGTTATACCTAAGTACTAGACAGAACCGAGGTATTGCATGGTCCTCGGACCCAAACCTATGGGGAAACTAGATACTTACAGAAAAATAGAAGTGGTAGACAGAACCAAGGTATTGCATGGTCCTCGGACCCAAACCTATGGTAAAACTATACACACCGTTATACCTGGGTACTAGACAGAACCGAGGTATTGCATGGTCCTCGGACCCAAACCTATGGGGAAACTAGATACTTACAAGAAAATAGAAGTGGTAGACAGAACCAAGGTATTGCATGGTCCTCGGATCCAAACTTATGGTAAAACTATACACACCGTTATACTTGGGTACTAGACAGAACCGAGGTATTGCATGGTCCTCGGACCCAAACCTATGGGAAAACTAGATACTTACAGAAAAATAGAAGTGGTAGACAGAACCAAGGTATTGCATGGTTCTCGGACCCAAACCTATGGTAAAACTATACACACCGTTATACCTGGGTACTAGACAGAACCGAGGTATTGCATGGTCCTCGGACCCAAACCTATGGGGAAACTAGATACTTACAGAAAAATAGAAGTGGTAGACAGAACCAAGGTATTGCATGGTCCTCGGACCTAAACCTATGGTAAAACTATACACACCGTTATATCTGGGTACTAGACAGAACCGAGGTATTGCATGGTCCTCGAACCCAAACCTATGGAGAAACTAGATACTTACAGAAAAATAGAAGTGGTAGACAGAACCAAGGTATTGCATGGTCCTCGGACCCAAACTTATGGTAAAACTATACACACCGTTATACCTGGGTACTAGACAGAACCGAGGTATTGCATGGTCCTCGGACCCAAATTTATGGGGAAACTAGATACTTACAGGAAAATAGAAGTAGTAGACAGAACCAAGGTATTGCATGGTCCTCGAACCCAAACCTATGGCGAAACTAGATACTTACAGAAAAATAGAAGTGGTAGACAGAACCAAGGTATTACATGGTCCTCGGACCCAAACCTATGGTAAAACTATACACACCGTTATACTTGGGTACTAGACAGAACCGAGGTATTGCATGGTCCTCGGACCCAAACCTATGGGGAAACTAGATACTTATAGAAAAATAGAAGTGGTAGACAGAACCAAGGTATTGCATGGTCCTCGGACCCAAACCTATGATAAAACTATACACACCATTATACTTGGGTACTAGACAGAACCAAGATATTGTATGGTCCTCGGACTCAAACCTATGGGGAAACTAGATACTTACAGGAAAGTAGAAGTAGTAGAAAAAAAGCCAGGGTATTGCAGGGCCCTCGGACTCGAACCTATGGAGAAAATAAATATTTGGAAAAAAACCAAGGCGTTACCTAGAGTCAAACTATGATACGGTCTCTATATTTATATTTGAAGGATAACAGGCAATTTCATGAAACCAACTCCAAAATAGAATACAAATATTGAGCAGAATATTATAGTCAGGCAAACAAAAGAAAGCATCTGCAGTTGGAAGCAAAGTACTAAGCATTCAGCTTAAACTGAAAGTGTACAATTTCCTTACAACGCCACTAAGGCAAGAAACAAAATGAAACAAAAGAGAAACTAAACAAAATTATCCTATGTCGTACGCCAGTTCCCTCAACTCAGTAAATAAATTAATTCGATCAGTAAATCGGAGGCTTTAGCCAAGGCTTAAGGGCTTTGCTTCGTAGGGTCCATAGGGAGTCTAGCCACATCTTGTGGTATTTCCTGATCCTCGGCTCTAGCGCCCCCCAACGTCCTCTGGGGTTCAATCTCCTCGGATGGTTGGTCAATCAAAGATATATCCTCGGCGGTCTTATTGTGACTCTCAACCGCTGGTAATGAAGATCCCTCCTCGGGAGCAACAGGGGTAGTCTCGCGAATAGCAATGGGGTAATATACCCTATCCTCCCTCCTAAGGTCAGATGAGGCGTCAATCCCTGCTTGGTTGAGAGCTTCATGCCAGGTCTGAGAGCAGTAATGTTTGCATACTGCAGAAACTTGCACCCGAAGAATGGCTTCAGTTTTGGCTACCCCACTTGCAAAGGCCTCCTCCTCTGCCTGTTCTAAAGAGCGCTCAACGTCTATTTTTGCAAATACTGCCTCATCTCTGGCTCTCACAGCCTCATCCCTGGCATACTCGGCAATGCCTTTTTCATGAATTGCCTTAGTCAGCTCTTGCTTTAGGTAGACATTGTCTTCCTTGGCCTTTTGTAGCTGATCCTCGATGTCTTGCAAGCGGGTGGTTTGGTCCTCAGCCTGCTTCCTGGCCACGGCCAGATCAGATGCAGTAGTGTCCCTGGCCCTTTTCATCTCCTCTAGGTCCTCGGTCACCTTTTTCAGGTCGGCCTCAGACTTTTTGAGGGTACTAGCAGCTGTCAAGAACTCGTCACGCTCTTGTGCCAGGGCACTGCTTTGACTATCAACCTCGTCGTCCAATCTAAATAGAGACTGGATAGCCTGCCAATGAAAACAAGTAATCCCGTAATGGGAAATGAAGATACTAGGCGACAAAAGTTGAGTAACATAAATATGTCCAAAAGGACTCACCATGCCCAGACACTTCTTAAGGTCAAGGACAACCTCGGACCCACTCATTCTTTCAAGCTTGGCCATGTCAGTGGGAAGAAGAAGAGACTTCTCTAGGGCATCGGCTACAAGGGCCTCTTCAACCCCTTGAAGTTCCCGTATAGACGCGTCATCCGTCAGGGGCTGATCATGAAGCATGGCAGCAGGCAGCCAGGCTTGAGCCTCGGACGGTTGGGCGATCTTCTTACTTTTCTGTGGACCACCGAGTTTCAGTTGTTTCGGAGGCCTACGAGATTTATCCTTCTTGGGCGGGGAGTAGGACTTACTCTTATCCATTGGCTCCTTACCCTTGTCAAGTCTTTTCCTTTTCTGATCGAAAGACTTTGTCTGAGGGTCTGGTGCTACAGAGGCAGGAGATGATCTAGTTTGCACAGCTAGTGTCTGGGGCGGAGGTGATGGGGACTTCGGCTGCGACTCTTCCGGTGCACTTTTCTTTGAGCCACCTTCGAGTAGGTCGAGAAGGCTGGTTTAGGGCTGCCTTTTTAAACCCATTTCAGCCTGAGTACCAGCTCTTAAGGATCGAAAGTCGGCTTCGGACAAATGAGGATCTCTTAGGTCACTAGGGGGATCCTCGGACTGATCAGCTAGGTCGAACACACTGTATTCGTCTTTGGAAGAACTCAGTTCAACCGCCTCCTTTGCCTTCTTAGATAGTCCCTCCTCAGCCACCGTTACTTGTTGGGATGAGGAAGGACCTGCTAGTGGTATGCCTTCAGGTATGTAAGATCCCTCGGAAAATGCAAAACCGTCCTTCACTACGGTGATCTGCGTAAGCCGAGGGTCACGAGCTCTAATTACGTGCTCCGGGATTGGGAATGACTTCTGAGCTGAGTCACATCCGAGGATTCTGTGAGCAGCCCTAACCTGATTATCGGCTTCGTTTAGGAAAAGTTCTGACCTAAGAACTGTTTCCAAATCCGCTTTGTTGACCAAATGAAAATGACGTGCGAAAGCGTGCGGATCTACAAAAAGAAAAATGAAACTCCTGTGGTTAGTCAACCAAGGCGAATATACCGTTATGAAATATAAAGATACTGAAACCTCTGCTTCAGATATCCTACCTGGCTCCCCCTCTACTGTTGAGCAATGAAAGCCATTGTGCCATTCCCCCGGCACTATAAGGAAATCCTGAGTCAACCCTTATTGGAATCAGGAAGGCATTGAATGAGACGAATCCTATCGTCCCTCGTCTTCATATAGTACGTCTTACCCCTCAAGTGATGAAGGCTGTAGCACCAGTTCACATCGTGGTGAGTCAGTCTCAGCCCCATTTTCTCATTCAAGATATCTACACACCCTAATATCCTAAATACATTCACGGCACACTGAGTGGGAGCCAGGCGAAAATGCCTAAGGTAATTGAGGGTCACTGGCCTCATAGGGATTCTCATCCCTCCCTCTACGAAAGCGACTATAGGGATCACGACTTCACTCTCTCTCCTCTTAAGGTACCACTCCCCTTCTTCACAGTACTTTAGACTCACATTATTGGGTATCCCATAGTCGACAATAAATTTGTTCATCATCTCGTCGGACTCAACCAACTTCTTAAACTTACCCATTCCCCAAGGACGACTAAAAGTTCTAAAAGAACAGAAGGAGAAGTAAAATCAAGAAAGTTTAGGGTCGCTAGAAAGAGAAGACTTACAGAAGTATGGTGATTCTCTCCAGGAAGGGTGCAAGTCAAACTAGACTCAAGTCATACGCATCAATGATTGTAAGCGCGAAAATGAGAGGACCAGGCAGTTTATACAGGTGCTTATATTCCCCCTTTAGGTCCCCCAAATGTAACTGCCTGCCCATAAAAGCAGGAGATCCCCACCGAACAATTACTATCACACCATTGAAAGTGGGAAACGTGGTGCCGCCAAAATTTAATGTGGGCACACATTAAATCGTGAAACGCAAAAAACACACATCGAGTAGTCGAAAAGTTGCCAACATTAGCACAAACCAAAGTGAGGCGGTTCGCCTAGGAGGGCCCGTAGGTATCAAAACCCTCCTACCCATTCGAGGGAACGTGCAGCAGGGTTTTAAGGGGCTATTGTGGAGTCTATGAGCCTGGTAGCCTCAGCCCATCGCCTGGTAGGCCTAAGGCCCACGCCGAGGAATATTGTTCATCCAAGGCTAAGATGGAGAAAGCCTATTTTCGGTTGCAAGCCGAGAATCTCTTTGTCCTCGGCATGCCGAGGATGAATCTTAGAAGGGACAAGCCTGGAGCAAGCTGTCACCTCCACACTTAATGCATTCACCTAAACCCTCTGGCCGCATTAATGGTGACATAACCCTTTGGCAGGGCAGTGTTGATCAGAGTGAGCCACTTGAGTGATAATAAGACTTCTGATGGGACGGGCAACCAGAAGAGAAGCGAATAGATGATCAACAGATGGAAGAAAGAGATAGGAAGATGAAGACTATATAAGAAAAGTAGGTAAAGTAAAGAAAGGGGGGGAAGAAGATTAGAAGAAAAAGGGCTCCTCGGCCATGGGCCGAGGAGCATTCCCCAGTTGTAATAGTTATTTCCTTATATAAATGAAAATAGGTTCTTGCTAGGGGGACGACGGTCAGTACTTAATCCTTCTTCCCATTCTCTACAAATTTATTGTTTAGGCTTGTTAAACTGTAAACCTTTTTATTTCTTAGGTCCAGTAAAAATGAGTCCCTACAATAATCAAATCATGGTTTTTAGGATATTTGTTAATAACCTTAGCGAGTGTGGTATAGCAATAGGAAGCTCTGAAAATTGAAAAGACCCACCATTTCAAACCAAGTGTTAAGAGGTCGTGTGTTCAAGTACTAGTATTGAATCATATTTCATAATATGCAAAAATCGTAGTAATGAGGATGAGTAGTGGCACGCCTTGCTATGCACTAATGGTGCCAATTAAGCTTACCAAAAATTCCAAATAACAATGTACTATATGACGTAGGGCAATGATTACACATGCGAACCTCCTTTTAAAAAAGTTATATTAATTTGTTAATAAATTATTTTATGAAAGTTTTGATACAATTTTTTATAAGAAATATAAGAAATTGTAAAAAATTTTAGTTTTTTTCCTTTTCCCATAATTTTTTAAAAAAGTATATTATAAAAAAATTCCCTTAGAGCATTTATTAAAAAAATTCATAATTCAAATTTATTATAATAACAACGTATTAGTGCTTGATTAAAATTTAAAACCCTTATTAGATAACCGCCGGGCGCCGACAAATATTGACCACAGAATTGGGAACCATAAAAGATTAGGTGAACCACCTTGAGGATTAGTCATTCGTGTCATTATTAACACATTCATATAACTAAGATCACTGGATGGTCTATGCCTCTATGGTCATGGTAATTCAACATTCATTAATTACATCCCCGAAAGTGTCATAGATTACATCTCCGAAAGTGTCATAGACTACTATAAATAGAATAATGTTGCAGATACAAATTATTTTAAAATATTTTTAGAAATTGTTGATCAGGGTTTTTTAGCATTTTTAAAATACTTATTAGTAAGAAAAAATATGATGTTAGTTATGGGGCCCATATTAGAACTAGTAAGAATTTATCATATCAATAGTTTATAAAAATGTTGTAAAATAGTTTGTAGTTGTAGCATTGCTCTTATAAATGGTTGTTTGTCTCAAAATTGGGACGTCATAAGTGATTTTTTTAATTTCTACTGACTCTAGGTCAATCTTAAGATAGACATTTATAAATTGGATAGCAATATTGAATATTGATGCTAACGTTGATGAATATGTTGTAGATAATTTGGTGTAAGGACTGTAAAGAAGTGCGTAATAAGCAATAAGGAAGGA
The DNA here is from genome assembly GCA_030445155.1 of Quercus variabilis. Taxonomy (NCBI): domain Eukaryota; kingdom Viridiplantae; phylum Streptophyta; class Magnoliopsida; order Fagales; family Fagaceae; genus Quercus; species Quercus variabilis. The sequence goes on along the minus strand of CP129448.1, from coordinate 23,082,067 downwards.
TGCAAATAAAATTTTGCAAGATAACTTGTAGCAATTAGTCCAAGAGTTCATTTTTAAAGTCAATGATCATGGGATCCACTTAGAAAAGAAAATAAAGAAAAATATGCGTATATTTTTATTATTTGTAAATATCAACATATAATGTAATTGATTAATGATAATACGATCTAGTAATATTTTCACTTTTTATTTTTTTTGTTGAAGTGAAGTGACATTTTCACTAAATTGGTTTTTTTCTTTTCTTTTCATAGATTTTATATGATTTGAAATTTATATCATCTATTTTATGATAATTGATCCATACCATTAAATTAAGACATTAATAGATTTATTTTTTATGATCATAAAATTCTTATCGAGATCATTTATTCGATATAAAGAGATTTTACTAATTGAATTAACCAAAAAACATTTCTTGATGTTTGGTTCGACACAAAGAGATTTTACTAATTGAATTAACCAAAAAACATTTCTTGATGTTTGGTGTTGACCCATCTGGTGTTGACTCCTGTGCTGATTACTCGTATGATGATGCTAATGATTAAGAAGCATACTGAAGCATCAATAAGTTTGGGATTTGAAGGGAATGTATATTGGAAAGTGGATTGTCCTTTGTTATGTGGTGGTTGATTTGCTATTTAATTTCGTGTTGTGATAGTCATTTAGAAGGGAATGACTAATGCACACAACTAAGTATACATATAGCAATATTTTACAAGGGAACTCCCAACGTTAATTAGTCACATTTTTCCAAGTCATAACTTAAAGTCACAAGTTCCTTTGTAAATTGTATTTTGCATGTACTATATGTGTATACTAAAATGTGTGTAATAGACTCTACCATTTCTTAAAACATTTTGTAGTAAGCAAGTCATTGCAGGGTGTTCTAATGTAATGAACTAGTGTTAGGGTGTTGTTTTGTGCTTGCAGCCATTCTAGCTGCGTGTGACTCTATTTATATAAACTATCAATTATCTTAATGTTACACTACGTGTATTAGTCTTCCTATTGTTTGTTTTCTTTTGGGGATAATTTTAGTTGTTTTGCTCACCATTTATTAATTCTAAGAAATGTACCCTTTGTAGTTTCATTCGGTTCAGTTGCATTAATAATCTCTAAACTAATCTTCAGAGACGTTAGTTCCATTTTTTAAAGTGTTTCCTAGGAAATAGTAAGTATTCAGGAATCTTTTAAAATAAGATTGAATGTATTTAGTATTTTCTTATTATATAGTTTTTTATGCAAATGGAATTTGGAATTTATTTTGATTGATGTTTGAAGACTTTGACAATTAAATTATTGATGATAATTGGATTTGATTTTACTTACTGATTATTTAAGGATAGTTTTTCTTTTTATGTAGTCCTTGCGCAATTGTTAGGTAAAGACTTTGCAAGTGTGCAACTGTTGTCACATCTCTAACCTATTAATTGGTTCAGTTGGGGACATGACAATAAATGGCTTAGGGGCACTACAACACAACATAGACCCTAGCAAATACATTGGCAAATTAGAAGGGGGAGATTTTAATACCCCAAATTGTAAAAATTTGATTAGATTTGATTGTTTAAGTCTATGTTGTATGAACGTTTGATGAGACCCATAGTGAATGCTTACCAGATGAAACCCTAATTATACTTTGACTGGTCCTTTTGAGATATAAGTATAGATGTAGCTACAGCTATACTTGGATCATTATAAAACTCTAAATCACATAGTTAGATCCTCAACAATGAGTACTTGATGTTGTTTTTTCCTGAGGAGATTTGCGTAGAAGGAGCCTAGAGGTTGTTGAACCATTGAACATATAGCCAAGAATAGTACATAGGCAAAAGAATACAAGTCTCTTACCTCCCACTTGATGCGTTTCTCTTTCATTTTCTCGGAAGATCACGTAATGAAAAAGTAATGTAACAATATTCATCCATTTACTCTATTTTATAAGTAGAATAATAATTGACAATTTACAATATATTGTGAAAAATGCTAGTAATTCAAAACTTTTTGTTTTAAATATAATTATGCCTTCCATCAAAAAGAAAAATAAAAATAAAAAAATAAATCTCTGCCTCTTTGCCAAAGCACACCTTCACAAATCTCAACCGTGCCATCTACAAAGATATTATCAAAGTCTTCTTGAATAACTAAGAACTTTTTTCTTTTGGTTTGACTCTATTTTAGCTTTGGCTTCCTTCAAAATGAAAAATAATATGCATTTGTTCTACAATGTTTTTCACACAATTTGTGTAATCTTTTTGGGACTTAAATGGGAGTTTTAATTATGGAAGTTCCTAAACCTCAACACCAGGTTTTAATGTGGGGTGATGGTTTTCATCGTTTAGAGGTTTTCTTAGGTGGAACCATCAAGCTCCAGCTACATTCTCTGGGCATGAATACTTTACATACTATCACCTTGATTGAGAGGTTTGTGTCGTTTTATTTTTGTATTCCACGTGGAAAAGTAACATTGTTTTATTTGTAGCATCTATTTTCTTTTTTTCCTTTTTTAGTGATGAAGAGGAATTAATAAATAAAAGGCAAAAAAATAAAAAATAATTCATCAACTATAAAATAAATAAATAGAAATTGAAGTAAATAGAAATGAAAACAGAAAATAAAAAATAAAGAATGGAAGAGTAGAGAGATTGAAGAGAGTTAGTGTGAGACTATGAGAAGACTTGCATTGACTGATGAGGTCTTTTGAAAGGTGGCTAGAAGGTAAAATATTGAAAAATAATGCAAATTGAAAAGGTGAAGTAAAGGAAGCTAACAATAGAAGTGATAGGGTTTTGTGATGACGATGAGTTAGGGGAGAGAAATTTGAATGAAACAATGAAACATGGCCCGTCAATTTCAATTGTGGCGGGCTTTTAGAAAAGTTGTTTTACAAATGCTTTTAAAACATTTTTTTAATGAATTATTTTAGAAAATTTTTTTTATTACTTTTATTGAAAATAAAAAAGAAAATTTAATTTTTTTTTTCTTTTCCTTTAAAAACTTGTTTGAAATAATTAATTAACGAATTCCTAAACTTTTCCTAATTAATTATAAAATTTTCTTGACTAAGTCTGCCATCTACGAAAGATTTTAATTTTTAAAGTGAATAATTTTTAAAGTCTTACTGAATAAGTCTGTCATCTAAATATTAATTAATTATAAAAATCATCTTTGAATGGTTCACTTGGGATACCTTACCAGGAATTTTCCAACCTTATCTTGCCAAGCCTAACATAATAGCAAACCAGCATATACATTCACTCACATCCATACTCGTCTCTCCAATTAAATTCCACACAACATGAGTTACAGTCCCTTAGAGCTTGTAATTCAGTCCGCTCAGGGATTGAAGTACGTAAATCATGTCAAAAAAATGAAACCTTATGCCGTAGTTTTCATTCGCGACCACAACAATGTCCTCCATTCCTCTGAGAGAAAAACATCGGTTGACTCAGAAGGTGATTCAAACCCTACATGGAACTTCAACGTTAAGTTCACCATCAACCTTGCTATAGCTCAGGAGAACCATCTTGATTTGGTTATTAAGCTCAAGTCACGACGGAAAAGTCACGGTATAAGGGACAAAGACATTGGTGAAGTCCGCGTGCTCATCTCAGAACTGCTGAAATGCTTTGGTGATGATGCAGCAGAAGATGAAAAACATATGAGTAAAAGCGTTGTGACCTCAGACGGTGAGGCACAAGGAGCACTAGCTTTTTCTTATAAGTTCGGAAGGACTGTGGATCACCCTCCTACCGATCCGAATGTGAAGCAGAGGCCTAAAAGGTGCGCTAATGGCTTCGCAGGTCAATTTTTTGAGGGGTTGGGGAATGGATTAAACTCGGGTCTAATGGATGCGGTCACTGAGGTGGGCAAGGCGATTCTCGATGATGATGATGACCAACCTGATGATGATGAAGAAGATGAATATTCTTAAGCCCATATATGCATCTCAAAAGCTATGTATTGGAAAGTGGGTTAATTAGTCTTTCCGCTTTCGTGGTTTGTGCTGTTCATCATAGTGTTGTATAAGTCATTCTATATAAGAATATCTTTTAGCGATTAGTAATTTAGTAATCGAGTTGCAGTGTGGTGTAATATGTAGTGTTTTCAGTTATGGTGTTGGAAGCTTTTTGTAGCTGCGTTAGTCTTTATTTAATCTGTCATGTTGTATTAGTCCTTTTAAAATTCACCATATTAAGTTACTTGGAAGTTTCATTCCATTCAGAATCTCAGATGTATTGTTGAGTTTGGCCTAACTTATAACTCTTCCGTTTGGGATTAGGTGAAACTCATAATAAAATAAATAAGATTATTTGATAGAATTTGAATCAAGTTTGGAGATTTGACTCATTTTTTTATTTGATGCTTAATTCCTTGGTATAAAAGATAGTCTATTAGTTGTCAACTAAGTCATTAATTAGTTATTGTTTGACAAAAAATAGATATTGAAATCTTATAATTTCAAAACTCTTTTTCCTTATGGATTCAAAGAACTTTTGTGGATTCAAAGTTATTTTTAGAAGTAAATGTGTTTTGTTTCTTATTTTCTAGAAGTGGACATGTTTTGCTTTTTGACACTTCCGCACCCTACATCATATAAATAGAAAAGTTTTGTGGTTTTAGTCAAAGAGTCCTCCCTTAGGGAGAGACTTTGAAGAGATAATTAGAGAGATTTGTTATTAGTGAGTATATAAACACTTTGTAATCTATTTGTGATATAATGAATTTATCAACGGCTACTTATGCTTATAGGTTATTATTAGACCTCGTAAGCCTTGTTTTCCTCTCTTCTCTGTGTGATTGTGACTATTGTGCTTTTTATTTTTTATTTTTTTTAATTTGTTGTGGTCCTTTCTTTTTTTAGATTATTATTATTATTATTTATTTTTTCATTCCTGCTGCTTGGTCGTAAGAACTTTCTCACATCCATGATAGTTTTTACAATCAATCTTGTTTGGGGGTGCCTTTGGAGGGTTGTTCACCCAACAAACTTATTTCAAAACCAAAGTTTGCTACTTAAGCATTTGGATTTGTTTTCTTTGGAGATTTATTGCCAAGTGGTTCATGAATATAATCATTATAAAGAAAGATAAGTAAGTCCTCTATAAAAATTTTGGTAATTAGGACTTGTATAGTCTTTAATGTAAAAAATTGAGATTAAAAAAATTGATGGAACGAACAACTTCGATGTGTGCTAATGTGAAGTTATAAATTTCTTAATCCAATAAAAGTTGGACTAAATGACAAACCTAAAGAGAAGTCAGATAAATATTGGAAGAAGATAAAGGAGATATATTTTGTTGATGAAGGAGATATTCTTCAAAAAAATTATGATTGCCAACTTGCTTATAAAGGTAATCGCCTGAGATCAAGTTCCATCACTACTTGGAGTTGATCAATATGGTTTGTACTTCTGATAAATACTATGCTTATTGGCACATTTGAAGATAACTAGCTTGGATATTATGCACTTTGTTCTTTTGGTTGGACTCTATTTTAGTTTTGGCTATTGACACATTTGAAGTTACCTTGGGGGGTATGCATTTGTTCTTCAATGTTATTGCTCACAGTTTGTGTAACCCCTTTCCTTTTGGCACATGAGGGCGGTTTTAAATATGGAAGTTCCTAAAACTCAACACCAGGCTTCCCTTCAAAATTATGTGGGGTGATGGATTTCATTGTTTTAGATGTTTTTTTTTAAGGTGGAACCATCGAGCTCCAGCTACATTCTCTGGGCATGAATACTGTTCATACCATCACCTTGATTGAGAGGTTTATGTCGTTATTAACAAAAAAAAGAGAGGTTTGTGTCGTTTTATTTTGTGTTCCGTGTGGAAAAGTAACATTGTTTTAATCGTAGCGTCTATTTTTGCATAGCTGAAGGATAAGAAACCTTGGCCAAAATTGGGTTTTCCCCAAGGAAGTTAATACCATACTGGAGGTTGTATCGGTTTGGCCAGCGGTACGATATATTTCGGATACCAGTCAATACTGGTATACCGTTTCAGGTTTACCGCTATTTTTTATATTTATAAATAATATATATATATATATATATATATATATATATGTATGTGTGTGTGTGTATATATATATTATAATAAATATAAAAGTTTAGCATAAAATATTTCCTCAATTCAGAACTAATTATTTATGGTTTTCGACTTTAGTATCAATTAAAAGAAAAAAAAAAAAAACACAATATAAAAAATAGAAAGCTTAAAAGTTATCATTGCATACTAAGAAAACAAATAATACTAATAAGTTAATGCAAATAAGTTACCATTCTATTCTAACAAAAATTCAAAAATTATAAAACTTAAAAAAAATAAATAAATAAATAAAAACTTTTTTCTATACCGGCCAGTATGACCGATACTGGCTGGTATTGCCCGAAATTGGTCGGTACGCCCAGTACATGGTTGGTATGGCCGGTATTTTTTTCGGTACGAAACAGGGGGGTTATATGTACTGGTTTGCTTGCCGGTATGGTACGGTGCAGTATATTCCGGCGGTACCAGTCGGTACGGTACGAAATTGACTCTTTTGGTTTTACCCCTTTCTGCCAAACTTTCCAGCAAAATGCTTTATGTCTGAAAATATTTAGGAATATGCCTTTATTTTGAAACTCAATTTTTAGAAAATTGAGTTTCAATGAAAAACTCAATTTGGCAAAAATCGAGTTATTAGTTCCATGCAGATTTTTATTTTATTTTTTATTTTTTTAAGTTTGATGGCCTATAACTTGATTTTTGCCAAATCGAGTTTTTCATTGAAACTCAATTTTTAGAAAATCGGGTTTAAAATAGGTGCATATCTTTAAATAGTTTCACACATAGGGTATTTTACATTTTTTACTGGAAAGTTTGGCTAAAAAGGGTGATGATGCAAAAAAAAAAAAAAAAAAATCACCAGTAAGCCACACGGTTCTCGTACACTCGAAACAACACTTGCACAACACAAAAGCTGAAGACTTTAAGAGGAGTACTGGTATGGTACCAGCCAAATACCCTCCAAAGGTCAAGTTAGAACTTCTCACAACTTTAAAGTGTTAGAGCAGGGTTAATTATGTGTACCTTGGTTTGTGAAGGTATTGTGGATTTTATAGTAGTAGAGGGTTGACCTCTCTTCCTTGGGTTAGAAGTTTTTTTCTTATAAGAATCCTCATGAGCGTATATTACAGAATCCTTTCCCTGTAGGAGACTAACACTAAGTGTGGGATACAAGACATTTCCTTATATACTCATGCGTGGTGATCAAGACAAACCACGTTAGGGTTGTCAGCTTCGCCTACTCCCTTCAGCTTTATTAGCGTCGGCTACCCATCTTCATTGCCTAAGGTCAACTCGTTGGCTATGTGGTGAGCTTCATGGACTCCCTAACATTGTCACTTACTAATGGATCCCGCCGAAAGTTTGCTTACCCTCTTCAGCTTGTTCTCATTAGCTTCCTCTTATGCTTACTGTCTTCAGCTTACTCTTCAGTTTATTGCCTTCAGTTTACTCTTTGGCTTATTATCTTCAGCTTACTATATTCAGCTTACTGTCTTCGACTTATTCTTCAACTTACTGTCTTTAGCTTACTCTTCAGCTTACTGTGCCCAAGATGCAGACATCAGGTATGAAGCTGTAAACTTTATAACAAGGTTGTCTCACATGAGTGAAGCTGACAACCTTGTTATGTCCGTCGCCTATTCTCTTTAGCTTAGTAGTGTCAACTTTCTATTTATGACAAGTTAACTCCGTCTTCCTAAAGTTGTAGACGTCCTAAAGTTGTTTGACTGCCATTTATGACAAGTGAGGCTGATGGGTTTATTTTGAACGTCGCTTCATGATACTATATTTATGAGTATTTACATTCACAATTTTACCTTTATCAAAGGGTATATCAAAAAAGCCACAAAACATTTCCATACAAAGGCCACAAAACTTTTACTATAAAGTCTAGATTGATGTTGATACGGATAAGAATATTGATTAAGGTAGCTAATTAAGTGAAAACTTTTTTTGTCTTTTTTACTGAAGAGGACCTAAAGAAACCACAGCTACATTTATGTTGTTATCCACTTGTGTCTTTATCACTACCTTCGAACGTGCTTGCAGCATGCATGCATATACGGACAAAAACCACAAACTCGCTGTACGTAGACTTTGTTATTATGCAGCTAATTAAGGTTTCAGATACCATTTGTGGTTTCAGACACCATTTGTGGTTTATGATTTTCAACAATGTCTTAATGAGAAAAATAATGAATTTTGTTCTAATGAACTTATGACCATTCTTTTCTTTTCTTTTTCCTTTAAATTTTTCCTTCAATTTTAAGGTTGATTATGTATTTGGCCTATAGTATAGTATAGTCATATAACTGTTTGGCATTATAAAAAATATTATCAATTTTCAATACCACCAAACACAAAAAATGATTTTGAGTTAATTTCAAATGAAGCTAATAAACATTAAAAAAGTAAAGTTTTTCGTCCGTGTAAAACAATAATTTCACCAGGTTTTACAACTGAGTAATTCCCCACACTTTGACATTCACCGTTTCCAAAAACTATATGTTAATGCTGTGACTCGCTATTAGATTTAGATATAATAGTTATCAATGGTTTGGAAAAGTCTTTTTTTCATCGAACTAGCTTAACTAATAAAATTTTTTGTCACCAAATTAAAGATTTGAGGTTTGATGGAACATTCTTGTTTTTATTGAACTTGTGCTCAGTTTTTTATTATTCGATTCACAAACTTATTTTTTTATGTATAATTTTAAATTAAAAAAACTCAAAATTTAAAAATTTCATTGAGGACATAACTATATTGATCTTTGATTTTATTGATATTTTGTATGCATGAGGGATATAAGAAAGAAAAAAAAAATCCAAAAGTAGATTTGTTAAAATTCATATTCAGTAAAAAAAATATAATAAGTAAAGTTGTAACTTTAGTCTACAACCAAATTTGTTGCTAAATTTTGTCTAAAGTTTAATTATGTTGGGTCTAAAAAGATTTATTAAGGTGGTCACAAATTTTTTGAAGGTAAAAAATCATAAAATTTTTATATTAATAAATGTTTTTTTTTTCTAAATCAGGGTAATCATGTGACCACCCTAGTATCAGCGTACAACTGCCCCTAATTGAGTATATAAAGCATTTTTTTCGTTTAATTAATCCCACGGTCATAAAAAGAAAAAATAAATTTATTTGCATGACTTGAGTCAACTTGCAAGAATTAAAGAAGGGGAAAATATAACAGCTAAAAAAAAAAAAAAAGAAGAAGGGGAAAATATACGCTTAAACTCATTTACAACAACTATTTTGCATGTATATTTATATTAAATGCAAGAATATCCTCATTTTAACACATAAAAATAAATGTAAAATAGTGAATGCAAGTGCGAGAATGGCAACTGATGTGCAAAATTGAAGTCCAAAAAGACTTAAGTCAGTTTGCCACTTTTTTTTTTTTTTTTTTTTTTTTTTTAGAGTGATGCTTTATGCACAAACTATTTTACAAAATTTTTATAGAATGTTGATGTGGCCAATCTCTTATTGGTTTTCATTTAAACCCACTATTAATATTACTTTTTCATTTACTAACAATTATTTACCACATCAGCAGTTTGTAAAAAAATTTGTAAAATATTTTCTATCTCTAGCATTTTTTTTTTCTTCTTTGGGTCAAAAGTTTGAAGAAAACTTAAGATGTGCAGCGGTGGGAAGAATCAATTTTTGTCAATTGAGAAGAGAAGCGTTGTGAGAGTGACGCGATATCAAAGTTAATTAACTAAAATGATAATTTTGTAAATTTAGCAAATGAAAATAACAACTGATCACAAATTATACTAGAGAGTATTTTTGCCAATTTTTAATGTCATGTTTGTATGATGATTATTAAAAAAAAAAAAAAATGCACACCTTAGTAAGCACAGCAAACAGTAGCTATATATGTATACATGTCTCAATTATGTTTTCCTTCTTTTGTTTTGGTTGTAAGTGTGCACAAACTTAGGAGATGTGATAAAGCAAAATGATAAATGTTAATATATATTTGACAAAGTAATATGAAAATTTACTTATTTTAATGGATAATTTGTTATGTAATTTTTCAATAATTCTGATTCTTAAACTGTATTTAAATTTAATAATAATTTTACATCCTTCACCAACTAAAGCTTGTAGCTTAGTGGTTCAAGACATGTCAATGAACCTCTCAAACAAAGGTTCCAGTCTTGCTGACTCTTGCATGAATATTTTATTGGGAAATATAAAAATATTGTACATTTTTTGTATTATAAACATTTCCTTAGGCTTCGTATAAGAGTTATATTATTATTACAATTCAAACTTAATTATCATTACCCAAAATATATATATATATATATATATATATATAATTTTGGATCGTTAAAGGGGCATTAATACCTATAATTCTTAAATGTTCTCGAAATGTGGAGAATGATATTTTTTCTCTTTACATTCATGATAGGATCCATTTATTAAATTTATGATGGTCTAACTGAAAGGAACGAACACATTTATCTGTATTTCGGACTATTTAAGGATTTTACACACTGACAGTATGGGGCTATTAACTCAGTCACCAAAGCACTCTCACAATTTTAGCTTCGCCATGTGCTCTTGTACCCCCAGCGCTCTCACATGAGAGGCCCACCTGTGAGACACAGAATCTCGGCAAAAACGAACCGAAAACGAGTAAAAACCCTTGTATACCGTGTGAAAAACCAAGTGTAAAACATAGTGTAAAACACAGCGTGTAAAAGAAACATTGCCCATAAATATGAGTAAGCCTTACATCGCCATCTCTAACATAATACAAAACCAGCGTATATAGTGCTTACACAGTTACACATTCACTCACCCAAGCCAGTCCCTCCAAAAGCTATACCTTATGGCTTGCCGTTACAGGACTTTAGAAGTTGAGATTGAGTCAGCCCACGGGTTGCCATACGTAAATCATGTCACAAAAATGAAACCTTACGCAGTGGTTTACCTTTGGGACATCAAAAAGAACCTTCGTTCCCCAAGGGAGTTATCATCATCAATATTCGTAGATGGTTCAAACCCCACATGGAGCTTCAAAGTTATTAGGTTCCACATCGACATCACCAAGGCCCAGGAGAACCACTACGCTCTGGTTGTTAAGCTCAAGTCGTGCCGGAAAACTCACTGTTTCCCGGACAAATATATCGGTGAAGTCCGTGTGCCTAAGACACTCCAAGCAGAACTAGCATTTTCTTATAATTTCAGGAGCCCAATAGCTGATCATCTTACCCTGGTGAATATTAGGAAGAAGAAGATCCTCACAAAAGTTGTGGGGAAACTGGTAAGATTCTTGATCGAGTTAGTGCTATTTTAGGCAGTGGATTATCCATTCCTCTGCACTGGTTTCAGTTGTTTAATGTTTTCTAACGTTCTGTGTGACTCCCTGTCTAGTCTTTCCTAGAATGTCAAGCTGTTTTTGGTGTTGTTATGTATGACACTCTCTTTAAATAAACTATGTATGAATTATGTTAATGTTTTGCTACGTGTATTAGTCTTTCTATACCTAATTTGTTTTCGTTTGGAATGAGTTTATTTATTTTGCTCACTATTTTCTCATTCTATTAAAGTAGCCTTTGTACTTTCATTCAGTATAGTTACACCAACAATCTATAAACTTATCTTCAGAGTTCAGAAATTTTAGTTACACTTTTGACAGTGTTTAATCTGTTTGAGTTTTGTAGTTTTGTTTTGTATGGAAGTGCACGGCGTAATTCTTTCATCTGGTACTCTTTTGATCATTTTGCTATGATTTTTGGTCCCTTATATGGCATTCCTGGTTGTTTTTAGGTTTGCCTAATTGAATACTTCAATCTTTCTTTCTTTTCAGATCTTTTGTGGGTTCTTGAAAGACTTGTCTAGTAATTTAGCTAGGTTCTGAAATACCTCATGGGGTAGGTGCATATTAGAGGGTAGGGAGAGAGACATGATTTTTGTTGTCCATACGCTTTTGTCTTCTCTGGCTGTGCGTAAGTGCATTGACGATCCACACGTGGTGTGGCTCTTGGCTTATGCAGTTTTGAACTTAGAGACTCTTTCAGATGAAAAAAAATCTTGGGTGAGGCCCATTGTCTCATTGACATGTGAGTTTCACACGTATATTAACAAATTCCCATTGATAAGAACATTTGTTCTGTTGTCCATTTCTCTCGGTTTTAGTTAGAGCATGACTAAACATATAACATTTATTTTACAAATATTGAGGTTTTTATTATTATTATTTTTTTAAAAGTCTATAGAATATTATTAAAATAGGAATTATAACTTAATGCATGAACAGAACTACAAGGCAAAGAATACCCTAGAGTTTGGAGAGGTTACCGACTTACCGCCATATAAATAATTTATCCAATAAATGCCAACTCAAATTCAGTTCAATGATAAAACCACTATTAATAGGGTTGAGAAACAAAAACAGAAGTGCTATATCATACAGCTGTACTATCATCGAGTTGATGAATCATTGATCGTCTGATCGTCATTTGGGTCTACCAACACCAAATTATTTTCATTTATATTGCAGAGGTTGATTTGTGTCCACTTTCAACCTTAGAAGCAAATTAAAACACAATCAGTCAAAAAATTTTGAATTTTATTATGAAAGTGGTACTTAATTATGGCTTCTTAAAAAGGAAAAAGGTTCGGTTTTAATTATTGTATTATCGAATATATAATATTTTTGCAACTATTGAATTTGATAAATTATTATTGAATGTAAAACGTCAATGTCATTTGGCTCTACCAACACCAATTTATATAGTCATTTAAAAATTAGACATTAATTTGTATTCACTTTCTAACGGTAGAAGCAAATTAAAGAGTGTATGTATGTGCAAATTATGCATGTGAGACTAGGGAATCTTTCGAGTTTATCTCATTACCAATCATGAGTGTATGTATGTGCAAATTATTGGTGTACACAATTAAGTGTACAAATAATCAAATTTCTCTTAAAATTGTAGCTTATGTGTATTATGTGTATAATAGTGTGTAATAAACACTAGTTGGCTTATAAATATCACTTTGAGTAAGCTTACATCACCAACCCTAACATAATACAAAACCAGCATATATAGTTCATGCACATTGACTCACCCAAGCCAGTCTCTCCAAAAGCTATACCTTATAGCTTACAAATACAGAACTTTGGAAGTTGAGATTGAGTTAGCCCAAGGGTTGCTACATAAATCATTGGACAAACATGAAATCCTGTGCCCAAGGGAAACATCAACGACTAATGAACTAGATGGTTCAAATCCGACATGGGACTTCAGAGTTAGGTTCCACATCGACATCACCATGGCCCAGGTGAATCACTATGCTTCGATTGTTAAGCTCAGGTCGTGCTAGAGAACTCATGGTTTAGCCCTACCATGTATGTAAAAGACAGTGTTTAGCCCTACCCTACAACTCCATATGCATATGACTTATCATAGGGTTCTACCTAGCTAGGGTTGTCCATCCCCAACCATGACCTAAAGAACCTGTTCGACTTAGAGCCACTTGAACCGAAACCATCCAATCTGAGGAGAGAGGTAGTCAACAGTGAGTCTCTGAGTCCCACAACTATCATTAATGGGTCAGGTGGCGAGTCTCCTTCTCCAAAAGCTGAGCCACCAAATACGACTAATTGAGTCCTTGAAAGAGACTAAATCTACCCAAATCCAATGAAAACATAGTGGTTTTCACTCATATCTAGTGAAGATCTTGTGATTTTGGGGAAGATCTCGTCATTTTTGCTCAGATCCAGCTACGATCTAGTGGGCTCAAATACAGCTTAGACTCAGCGAAAATCTAGTAGGTTTTGCTCATATCTGGCAAAGATTCGATGTTTTTTTGCTCAAATCCAGTGAAGATTCAGTGTTGTTTTCTCAGATCCAGTGGGTTTTGCACAAATCTAGCAAACACCTAGCAAAAAATACAAATTCCTCCCAAAAGGAACCTCCAACAGCATATTCGCCGGCTTCGACCAACTTGACCGTCGACTAACCGAGTCTTATCCGACTTGACCTGTTGGTTTTAGTGGTTGGCAATGGGTTTTCTTGACAGAAACTCGATGTCATCGGGTTGGTTTCGTGTTGGGTACAAACCCAATCTCCAAACAGACTATGGACACCCCTAGTGGTGGCAAATGAGCAGGTTGGGTAGGTTTTAGGTCAGATCATAAATGGTTAGAATACATAATTATTCATTTATAACTAATATAAATATATATTAAATACTCATTATCCACCCAACTCATTTAATACCCAACCCACCCATTTAACCCATTAAAATCAAAGACTTTTTTTAAAAAAATAACCAAAGACTTGAAAATTTTGCCATTTCTCTCCAAATTCTCTTCATCAAAGCAAAACTTAATGAAAATCAATAATTTGAAAATTTCTCAATCTCATGCTAAAAACAAAATAATTGAAGTCTAACATAACTATATAACAGATAGTGAGTTCAAGAGAAACAATTATTGTAATCATTATTGCTAAAAAAATCAAAATTAACCTAAAAACTATTGAAGGTGCAGAATATTTCCTCCATACCACTTCTTCTATTTTCTTTTGCTAAGTCTAAGCTTTCTTGGCAACTAAAAATTGCTTTAACAAATACAAAGGAAAATTTTCAAATAAGCATTTCACAAAAAAGATAGATAATCTGGATTTGGTTCCTCAAAGTCAATTTGAGGTTGCTACATCTGGAGATAAACAAGTCTGGTGACAAAATTGATCTCAACAAGCTTTAGAAATCAATCCCAACAAGAATTTTCAATGAGAGAGAAAGAGAGAGATAGTGTGTTTGGGTCTAATCAAACTAGAGAGAGTGTGAGATAGAGTAGAGGGCTTGAGTTTAAAAGGTATCATGGCGATGGTGAGTGGTGGCAAATTGGTGAGAGGAGCTCGGATTTTTGACAATGGAGGCCTCAGTGTGATAGAGGTTAGAGGGATTTACAATTTAGGATGTTTGGTAGGTGAGGAAATGAGAAAGAAAATTCAAGAAAATTAGAAATATGAATAGAGGGGTTTGGGACTTGGTGGCTAGCTGCTAGCTAAGCACTTAGGGTTTTGGTGTGTGTGTGTGTGTGTGCACGTGCATGCGTGTGTGTGTTTTTTTAATTAATTAAACTTTTAAATTTTAGAATAAGTGAAAAAAAAAAAAAAAAAAGTTACCATTGGGTACCCAATGGGTTTACCCATTTGTACACATTTAATTGGTACCCATTTGAGTCTTTACCCATGTAACCCAAACCTTTTAAATGGGTTGGATCATGAATTGCCCAAATTAGGTGATTCGTGGATGGGTTAATGAATTTGGGTAAAAATTGCCACCCCTACTTCTACCCCACCTACTTCTTATAGTTGATTTGGATGGGACACAGAGAAAATAGTTTATCCTCTTCTCCACAGTCATTTCACCAATTCATTTCCATCCACCAGAAGGGGATTTTAGGAAAATAAATGATAAACCAGAGTTATTTAATCTAGTACTATAGAATAATATAAGAACAGTTTTTAAGAGAAATTTCTTTGATGGGATATATATATATATATATATATATATATATATATATATAAATAAGAACATCTTTAAAACTCAAGATATGATAAACTACCTATCAAAAAAAGAAAAATGATAAACTATCATTTTTTTCTCAACTTAAAGAAATAGTGAATTATTCTAACAACATTTACATAAGATCAGCATAATTATACAAGGGTAATAACCTTTGAGGGCGCTTTTTAATTAACTGTCAGACAAATTAAAATTGGTTTACTCAATTGTTTTTCTGACATGCATGCATGTCATGTAGCATGGTGAAACTGACGATAACTTGAGAGAAAGAGCCACTCTAAAGACAATCAGTCGGGAATATTATGAAATAAGAAAAACTTTTTGTGCATTTGATCAAAAACGATTCTATATTTGGAAACTTAGACTACATATATGATGGATATTGTGTAGTCATGGAAAATTAAATTAAATGATATATAGATATTGAGGTGCGGTTTGGATAGGACGTTTCTGCGTTTTGCGTTTCCTGCGTTCCTCCCTTCTTCTTCTTTTTTTTCTCTTTTTTTTTTTTTGTGTGTGTGTGTGTGTTTAGCCTACAATTGTTGACAAGTCAACTGTGAACAATGCTCTCATGCACTATTCATAGATTTCAAACATTACACTTTTCAGCCACTTTTTCATTGAAAATGGGTCCCTCAACAGAATTCACATATTTAAAAGTTATTTTACTACTGTGTTTTTAGTTTTCAGTTTCAGTAAAATAAGTTTTATTCAAACGGATCCTGAGTAGCAATTGATCTAAGCTATTTGAGGATAGTCACTATAGGAGACCAAATATAAAGTAAAAAAATACGGGGTCCATAATAATTGTTTTGAGCTCAACAATAATTAATTCAATACTAAAGATTGATAACTTGGACCACCACGCACTATTGGCGCAATGGTCACCCCACAAATATTAAGTGCTTGTGGGATGTGGGGGGCAAAGACCGGGTTCAGGTATCCAGAAGGGAGCTTCACATACATATACACTTAGATTATAAGTTAGAGTAGAATTTCTATCTTTTATATATATATATATATATATATATATATATTAAAAAAAAAAAAGAAAAAAAAAAGAGAGAGATTGATAACTTGGGTAGAGAGTTAGAAGACAGTCTGAGCTCTGCGAAATAATTAATTGGTTTATCTTAAAAGTGATCTTATTTATTATTAGGATTAATATTGTTCACTCAAAATTAAGGTTTAATGAACTTGTATTAAAGCTAATGTTGAACTGAGTTTAGTAGCTTGGTTTATCTTACCTAATAACTAGGTGTTGGTAGCCAAGTAGTTGCAATATGTGTCAATCACTCTCCACAATAAACAAGCTTGAAAGTAGGATTGAACTAGCTAGAAATTAAGATTTTAAACTAGTGAGCCTCTTATCTTATCTTCTTCTTTTTTAGTAATCAAGTGAGCCTCTTATGATTCTCCCAAAAAAAAAAAAGAAAAAGGAAGTGAGCCTCTTATCTAGTTGAGTTGACGTAT
This sequence comes from Quercus variabilis, assembly GCA_030445155.1. Taxonomy (NCBI): domain Eukaryota; kingdom Viridiplantae; phylum Streptophyta; class Magnoliopsida; order Fagales; family Fagaceae; genus Quercus; species Quercus variabilis. The sequence goes on along the minus strand of CP129448.1, from coordinate 23,064,970 downwards.
TGTGTTTCGTCATATTATGATTCTAATGGTTCAACAATTCGGTCCAATCACCGATGTAACAAGTGTCCAATGAATTGATAAGTTCTAAATCCAAAATATATTAAATTTAAGTTGTATTTATAATTTTAAGTTAGGTTTGAGCTTAGCTCAAAATTTATTTATTTTGTAAAATGAGACTTTGACATGCTCAAAGATAATAGTTAGGGTTTAATTTACCTCTAGTACTTTTTAAATTGAAATCTTCTTTTGTTTTAAAAAAAACTGACACATCATCCACTAACTAAATAAAATGTGGAAATTAAAATTCACTACCACTTGCAATTGTGTATTTAAAAAAAAAAAAAAAACCTCCAATTAAAAAAAAAAGTATTAAAGATAAGTCAAACCTTAATAGTTATGATATGTCATTTGGCTCTGCCGACATTAAGGGAGTGTTTGGTTGTGTTGTTTAAATAACAGTTTTCATTCTTTAAACAACACAACACATATTTTCACAACACTTAAACAAGTTGCTAGAATAACATTACCAAATGACTCCAATTTATTGTCATTTTAAAAGTAGAAGTTGATTTGTGTCCACTTTCTAGCCGTAAAAGCAAATGAGAAGCGTATATATATATATATATATATATATATCAACTAGTCGCTAACCTGTGCGATGCACAGGATAGTTAAATAAAAAGACAATTAAGCAACATCACGTTAAGGTAAAAGAATTAATGAGAGACTGATTTGCCCACCAAGAACTTAACAAAAAAAAAAAAGATTGATAAAATAAAATCTAAGAAATTTAGAAATAGAAAATTGGGTTAATAATATGCATATTATAGACATTTTGCTATTTAGCATTTAAAAAAAAAAAAAAGATCTGTCATAATTAAATAAAATGCAATAAGAAGAAATATTTAACTTCTATGATTTTCTATAGTTTAGAATTGTTGTCTAACGTAGAATGTTATTGGGTTGTAAAAAAGATTTTTATAAAATGTTAATACTATATATATATATATATATGCTTATGTTGTCAATGTCTCACTGCAGGTGCATAGTTACTGAAACCTACAAAGTAATTTACAATTCTTAAATTAATAAAGCAAAATTCCCAAAAGTTACATATATACACACACACACACTAAAAAATGATATAAACTACAAAGATAAAAACAAATCTTATTTAATCGTAGTAATAACAATATAAACAATTCAAAACATGGAACATTATCAAATTTACAACACCTAATTCCATTATCTTTTACGTTGAATCCAAACAAATAATTAATCAACAAAAAATCAAAACTTTAATTAAGAAAACAAAAAATCACATGAACCCAAATAAAAATTCTCAATAAAGCAAAAACATATAAGGTAAAGAATTAAGATCAACCTACTAAAATGCAAATACCAAAAACCCCAAAACTTAAAACTTCCAAATTTTATAGAATCCCCAAATTCTACTTCAAAACCAAACAAAACCCTTCAAATTCAAAAAATTCATATATAATATACCAAATATAAATTTACCACACCTTGGGCTGGAAGACATAGGTTGTAGCTTTGATTTTTCTCCAAAAAAATAGAGATGCTTCATCTGCCATATATAATATAAAAGAATAATTAGAAATTTCAACCCAAAAACCAAACCCACAAAACACTATCAAAATATAGAGATTAACCCAAATACTTAGAATAAAATAAATTCTAAACATAACAAAACAATAAGATAGAATGAAAATTTCAAGCACATATGAAAGCAAATAAAAAAGACAAAACCTAAGATTTTTTTTTTTTTTTTTTTTTACGTGAGTCTCTCTCTTTCTTTATTATTTATTTATTTTTAATTTTAAAGTGAAGTTAAGTTTAGGGTTTTGAGATGGTAATTGTTAGGGTTTAAGAAGAGAAGAGAGAGTCCTACCAGGAGTCTTAACAATATAAACAATTCAAAACATGGAACATTATCAAATTTATAACACCTAATTCTATTATCTTTTATGTTGAATCCAAACAAATAATTAATTAAAATTAATCCAAACAAATAATTAATCAACCAAGAATCAAAGCTTCAATTAGGAAAACAAAAAATCACATGAACCCAAATAAAAATTCTCAATAAAGCAAGAACATATAAGGTAAAGAATTAAGATCAACCTACTGAGACGCAAATACCAAAAACCCAAAAACTTAAAACTTCCAAATTTTATAGAATCCCCAAATTCTACTTCAAAACCAAACAAAACTCTTCAAATTCAAAAAAAAAAATCATATATAATATACCAAATAAAAATTTACCATACCTTGGACTGGAAGACATAGGTTGCAGCTTTGATTTTTCTCCAAAAAATAGAGATGTTTCATCTGCCATATACAATATAAAATAATTATTAGAAATTTCAACCCAAAAACCAAACCCACAAAAACACTATCAAAATATAGAGATTAACCCAAATACTTAGAAGAAAATAAATTTTAAACAGAATAAAACAATCAGTTATAATGAAAATTTCAGGCACATATGGAAGCAAATAAAAAAGACAAAACCAACGTTTTTTTTTTTTTTTCTTTCTTTTACATGAGTCTCTCTCCTTATTTTTTTAATCTTAAAGTGAAATTATGTTTAGGGTTTTGAGATGGTAATTGCTAGGGTTTTAAGGAGAGAAGAGAAAGTCCTACCAAGAGTCTCTCTCTTTTTTTCTTAATCCTAAAGGTTTTATTTTTTTATTTTTTTTATATATATATAAAAATTATAACGTATTATGTGGGGTTTTATTTTTTCTTTTTGGGAAACCTAAAGTGAGTCTTTTTTTTTTTTTTTTTTTTTTTTAATTCTAACATGAGGTATTTTAAAAAATTATAATTAATTTTTAATCTTCAATTTTATATTATATAGATAATAATAATGATGTGATAAACTTTGGAGAGGCCAAAAAAATATATCTAATAGAGTTTTAATTAAACTAAACTATTGTAACACTAATAAATATAAGAAGATATAAAACCTAGAATAAAAAGAATCTAAAATAAAAAGAAAAAGAAAATAATGGTGACGTAGAAAATTGTGGGAGTTTTAAAGGTTTCGATTATATATATGTATATATAGATAATGATTTCCTTAATTAGAAAGTAAAATATTAGTATTAATAGTTTTTCTTTTCTTGGCTGAATAGATAGAAGTACATTAATCAAGGTGAGGAACGTGTACAGGTGTTAATAGTTAATACATTCATCATCATCATCATAAAAAAATAAAAATAAATAAATAAATAAAGGGTGTTAATATTTAATACGAAATACGGCTTCCAAACAATTCTCACAATCTCAACTTTCCCATGTGCTCTTATCCCCCCCGAGTACTCTCGCTTACATGAGACCAGAGAATCTTTCCAGTGATCATGTCTAAGTTGTTAGCGTGCGCATGCCTATCAAATAAGGGTGTGTAACAAACCCGTCAAACCTGACTCAACCCAACCCAACTCACCAGATTTGGTTGGTTTTTAGGGCTTGGTAGATTGGATTGAGTTACAAATTTTTTATTTTTTATTTTTATATAATGGGTTGGGTTGGGTTTGTGTCATAAAATTATAAACCCGTCAAACCCGACCCGACCCGACCTACTCATATTTTAATATATGTTTAAAATATATTATATATTTAATAAATTTTTTTTAATAAAAAACCAGCTGTATAGCACTTCCTCGGTTCCTACTATAATATATAATATAAAATCCTATTAGTTCTTTTAATATATATTTAAATGTATTATATAATTAATAAAAAAAATTTTAAATTTAGATATATTTTTTTATAACTGAGTTAGGAACTCATGTATATTTTGTTTATAAGTGAATTAGGATACTAATTCATTTATATTTTGTTTATCAACTCAGTTGGATACTTAAACATATTCTTTTTACAACTAAGTTGGAATAATAGTTTATATATTAATGTATATTTTGTATATCAATTCAAGTGGTAAGTGTGATATATTTTTTTTACTCAATTTAATAATAATAGTAATAAAAAAATTGTCCAACTCATGGGTTCAACCTAACCCAACCCAACCCATGTGGGTTGGGTTGAATTATTTTAACCCACCATGGTAGGTTGGGTCAAAAAATCCCCTCAACTCGACCCATCCACACCCCTACTATCAAAAACTAAAAAACGTTAGCGTATGTCAGGAGGATTGGAAAGTCTAAGGGGGTGTTTGGTAGAGTAGTTTGAGAATTGCTGTTTGTAGTTTTTTGAAATATGTATGTATGAAAAAATGTGTGAAAATATATGTAATATTATTTAAAAAAATGAAAATGTGAGTTTGAACTCACTCACCAAGTAGTCATGGCCTTGTTTAAGTTGTCTTGCATTAAAAAAAAAAAAAAAAAAAAAAAAACGATGTCGTATTTGGTTACTGTTTAAATTACTGTGTAAGATTTTTTTTTTTTTTTTTGGTTTACTCTCAGCCATAGGCCCACAAGACTGAGTTGTCTCTTTGTGAGTGTACGTATTTTGAGACTGAGTTGTCTCTTTGTGAGTGTTTGGGTTCAGCAATTTTCTCCTGTTCGTTTGCGTTTCTGGCGTTTCACGTTTTTTTTTTTTTTTTTTTTTTCTTTCTCCACGCGTTTTAACTTTAGGAGACAAAGTGTACTGTTTATGCACTGTTTACATATTGTTTATGTACTGTTTACGCACGGTTCACGGAACCCATAACTACTTTATTAAAAAAAATATTAAAAATAGGTCCACATCACTATTTACATATTTAAAAATTATTTTGCTACAGTATTTTCAATTTTCACTTTTCAGCAAAATAAGTGTTTTTAGACTTTTGCTCTTAGACTCAGCTCACTCACGAGAAATTCTCTTTCACTGGTTGGGCGATCTTTGAGCTTGCAATTGCCCAACCAGCACTGGATATGCCAGAGTTATGGTGGAAGGAACGTACATGCAATAATGCATTCCTCATTTTACTCAATGCTAAAAATACAATTTTCTTCATTACAGCTTTCATTCCTAATTGTTAATAGTCCTTTTAGTTGTATAATCACTTTTCACCATGAACATTTATTTCAAGATGATGTTTGTAGTTGCTGTTTCTTGATTCATTCGATAGTTTCTTCAGTAAATTTTCAGTTACTCAAAAAAATGAAAGAAGTTATTTTTTCTTGATTCTTAATCCTGCTATGCCCAAAATAATGAAAAAGGGGCCCATATTTGATAAATAAGTGAAGTAAATTGGGTCATTTCTGTCTTATAGTCTGATTTCTTAAATTGGGGTCATAACCGAATGAACTGCACCGAGCTGCTAAGATTAATCGCACTTTTGTGTAGACCGGTTCTTACCGCACCTTATAGGCGTGGTGCAAAAAACCGTGTACACCCCTTATGTGTGTAATAAACACAAAACCACCAAGCCAGTCTCTCCAATAGCTAGCTACACCTTATGGCTAACCCTTACAGGCCTTTAGAAGTTGTGATTGAGTCTGCCTTGGGTTGGAAAATGTAAATCATTTCACAAGAAGGAAACCTTATGCGGTGGTTTACATGTGGGACATAAAAAATAACCTCCATTCTTCCAAGGAAATATCACCGGCTAACGTAGAAGGTAGTTCAAACCTTACATGGAACTTTAAGGTTAAGTTCAACATTGACATAGCGATGGCCCAAGCGAACCCCTTTGCACTGTTTGTTAAACTCAAGTCGTGCCGGAGAACTCACGGTGTAATGGACAAAGATATTGGTGAAATCCGTGTGCTCATCAAAGAATTGTTGGAAGGTGCTGCAAGAAATGAAAGACGTATGAGTAGAAGTGTTGATACTTTTTCGGGTGGGAGTAGTGGGACAGAGCAAGGGCAAGGAGAACTAACATTTTCTTATAAGTTCAAGGAACCAACTGTTGATAATCCTATACTGCGGAATATTGCGAAGAAGAAAAGCTGAAGACAGGTTACCGGAAAACTGGCAAAATTATTGGGCATGGTAGCACTGATTGGGCTAATTTCGGGACTGACAGGTGGGTTAGTCAATGGAGCGTTCTAGTCAATGCAAGCCCACCTTAAAATCTATGTGGCATATATATTAGGTTAAACAATCTGGTTCAAGGGGCCTAAACAGAATAAATAAGTGGTATCAGAGTTGGCTAGCTCTTGTTTTTAGGTATCTATACTTAGAGTTGATCCTTGACCCCTACTGTTATAGGCACAATGGAAATTGGAGTTGGCACCTAGTTATATGGTCTAAAAATTATGATTATAGCATCCTTTTAAGGAAAGACCTTTGATCTTACTATTAGAGTTTGTGTTCAGAGTTTAGGTACGCTCTTGAGAAAGTGTTAGGCACCCAAGATCATCCAACCCTAAGGTTGGCCTCCCATCATTGTGTCCTATATCTTAACCCTATTAAAAAACTATTTAAATACTTGTATTCTAGACTCACACACACACTAACATGTATCTAACAATCAACATGACATCTTTAAACCTAAACAAACATGCTTATCAATGAAGAATCAGCCTGGATGAACATCATCCTGGACGAGCATCATCCTGGACGAAGTTGAAGTTATGTGTTACTTTCCTTATATTTGTTTGTGTTTGTTGCTAGCATTATATTTTTTTTAGTATTTTAATTCCCTAAAAGTGCATTAGTTTCCAACTTGTGCACTGTATATGGACATATTTGTGATGGACAAAGTCATGAACTTAGTCCGTTTGTACATAAGTATTTTCAATTTCCCTTAAGGCACTAGCTTCTGAGCATGTGCCATGCTTGTGAACGATATTTATGTTGTGTATATACAGTTTGGATTTCCAATGTATATGATGTTGTGTGAATTTCTAATTTTTATTTTGTTGAAGTTCTCACTAAAATTAATCCACAAGAAGGCTAAAGGCCTAAGACAAACAAAATCTCTAGATGCAAGGATGTAACATTTATAAGCTTTCCTTAAATAAGGTAAAAGCAAAGTAAAATAAATCTAAGTTATATTTGTTCAATTGATGGATGAGGTAAAGCGTGCACGAAAGAATATTCAAAATCCATGGATGAATGTGACCAACCAAACAATCCATTCTTTGGATGAGTAATTGCTGGAAACCTCTTGCCCAAAGACCGTCTAGCCTATGGACGAAGAATAATGCAAACTATATATCAAGTTTATGGATGAAGAAAGCTGGCAAAGGAAATTCCATTCATAGACGAGTTACACTTGTAAAGTATAAAGAATGGAAATTTGTTGAACATAAGGAAGTTATCCTAACATGGATGAGCTAGATGCCTTCATAAGTGGATGGACCACACTTAAAACCATAGGCAATAACATGGACGATGTAAATAAAGGAAATTCGTTGATACATAAAACATATAATATGTTCAATAGAAAATAAAAAATGAAAATGGAAATAAAAATTCATTCATAAAAATTTAAAGAAGGGTCTTATGTTAATCAAAGCCAATGAAGGCTATTGTATTTGTTGCATGTCCATAAAACTTGGACGAATAGATTGTACTTAAAATTAATTTTAAAAATAAAGCCCAAAACAACAAGCATCCCTAACAAACTAAAATAGATAAATTTTATAAAAAAGAGAAATGAATTTGTTGGGATAAACCACTGGGTACATTGCCCCTAGACTTTGGATTGTCCTTGCTAGTCTCAGCAGCGTCCTTGGCAAGCTCTACTGAAGTGTTGTTCACAACATTGACGTCTTCGAAGCTTGTCTGAAGCAAGGAACTCTCTGCTACAGTGGGGATCCGGAAGGAGTCAAAACCTATTTTTAAGGTAGGCCTCCTTGGCGTTAGAGTAGAAGTCCTAATAGCTAGCAGCGTAATAATGGTCTAGACGATTAGTAAAGTCATTTGACTTCATGAAGGCTGCAATGGCTTCCTTTTGAGCATTCTCTAAAAAGTAAACCCTTGAACTTTCACCTCAAGGTGACTGTTCTAGATTTCCTTCTTAATAAAGTCTGTCTTGAGCCCTTCCACCTCGTTCTTTAGCTTCTTCTTAATCCCCTGAAGACGAGTGATCTCCTCAGTCAGCCTAATCACTTCCCCCTTCTTCAGAAGGACCTAGTTATTCAGTTCTTTACTCTTTGCCTTAGCAGCCTTAGCCTCGTCATAAAGCTCCTTGGCTTGGCTAGACGCAGTGTAGAACTTCGTCATGGCTTGAAAAATAGATGGACGAAGGAGAGTTAGAAATTTTCCAAAATTTCTTAGAAAATATTATGGGGATAATAAAAAACTACATACCTTAAAAAGATCAAGGATGACAGAACGTTCAAAATCCCTCACTGACATATCATAGCATGCGCTCACTTCTTTGTCAATAATAAGTCCTTTAAATGTCTTCCAAGCTGTTAGGAGTTAGGACATATGTGAATCATGTTAGGAACATATGTCATTTAGAATTGACTAATCTTTTGACAAAACGCACTTTACTTGTAATTTGGTAGATATATAATGTGTTTAATACTTCAAGGAACAAGAGTTCAAGTCCAAGCATTAAAGCCATGCAAATCTGTCCAAGAAACAAGTGAGAAGTGCTAGATTTTAAAACTCGATAGCTAGCTCAACAGATAGCATCTATCGAGGCTTAAAAGGCCTGTTTAGCTCGATGCTCAACAGCTAGCTTGATAGATAACCTATCTATCAAGATTTATGAAAATCAGTTTTTTAGATATGATTTTACATCAATCAGTGTATACACGTTTGGGCTTTCTTTTCTCACAACACTAAACATATATAAGAATTATTTTATGAGCTGTCAAAGGTTGTGCAAGTGTAAGGCAAAGTTTTGTTTATGCAAATTGTGACTGAAGACAAAATTTTCCCTAGTTCATCTTTCTCTTGAAGAAGTTGCTACGTTTGTACATAGTTGGGTTTTGTGACCAAGGAACTTCGTGATCTTTATTGTGTTGATGAATTGAAGAACTTTGTAGCCAACATCTTTTTCAAGTTGGTGAGTATATCGTGTACTAGGATCTGCGCATTGATTAGCTAGTCACATACTAAGAGTCGTGCATTGAAAATGAGAGACTGTCACTACAAAACAAATCCAATTGGGTATTCGATTAAAGGTTCAACTGTAAGTTGGTATTAAGTACTGGAATTCCTTTACTTGTAACCATTTGTTGTGATAATAGTGAATTCTCGAGAGTAGTGACTTTAAAATTACTCGGTGGGGTTTTTGCCTTTGAGGTTTTCCTCATTCGTAAACAAATCACTGTGTCAACTTTATTTTCCACTACATATTATCTTAGTTGGTGATTTATTTATGTTACCACGTGTTTTGCATGTTAATTGGATTAATTAATTAACTTGGCTAATTAATTGGTTAATTCATCAAAAGGGTCAATACATTCTTGGCCTATCACGAGCATAATCCTCATCTAGTACCAGGTTGGGAGGATGCTTGGTTTGGATTAAAGGACAGGCTAGACGGATGGAATAGTTTGGACAGGCACCAGGTTCACTGTTAGGTCGTTCAAGTCTACTGTCGTGGTTGGAAGCATTGGAAGCTTTGAAACCTTAGGAGGAGGAGTCTTGCCAGGCGTTTGCTTCCTTGAACCTCGGTGTCTTGGAAGATCACCAAGGTCAATGCTGCTTGAAATACTTTTCCTCTTCCCAACCTAGACGACAGGCTTCTGGACGGCCAGTGGAGCTGCTTTGTCTTGGACCTAGACGTCCTCTTCACCCTTATTGCCACTAGCAATGCTTTTCCCTTTGTTTTCTTTCATATTGGCTAACCCTGCGATGGAGAAGACATATAGTTAATAATGTATTAAAAAAATGATGATGAATGAATGGACAATACTTACTTTGATGAGTGGTCTCTTCGTGGGCAAGGCTCTCGTCAGTTGGCTTAGGACCAAATCCCCAAATAGCAATATGATGTAGGGTTACCAAATTATGAAAGGATCTATCAGGGTAAGCATGGGTTTTGTCAATACGATCCAAATGAAACTTGTACAAATGTGGACGAGTAATGGCTACACAAACACAAAATAGAGTTAGATGAGGAAAATATCAAATTAAACAGACAAAGCAAAGGAAGAAGAACATACCTTCAGGATGAAGACAACCTAGGGCACTGGTACAAGAAGGGAAGTGGACATTATTTACATCAATTAGGTCCTCGGCCTAATTTCTAGAAACAAAGAAAAATTCCTTCTTCCATAACCTATTAGAAGAACTACGACCCCTAATTAAACTAAATTAGGAGCCCCTAGACGAAAACTGGTAAAAACTAGACGATTGTGTAATTTTTAAAGGTTTATAACAGTAAAGGAACTCATCTACTGTAATTGGACAGTACCCTTCAAACACCTCACGCCACAACACTTTCATGGCTACTATCATTCTCCATCCATTAGGGTTGAGTTGGTTTGGTCCAATACTCAACCTGTGGAAGAGACCTCTATAGAAAAAAATTAAGAGAAAATGAAAGGCCTACTAAGAGGTAAGAAGTATATACACCAAACTTGAAAGAGGAGAACAACACCATTCCCCCCTTTCAAGTAGACAAGGTCTAAACTCACTAGGAATTTGATATCTACCTACGAGAGTTGTCAACTTATTCTTGTCCAGGGTAAATGCCAACTCAGGGGCACAACTATAAATTACATTCTCTTGCTCCTCTTCGTCTTAAGAGGGACTGGGTGACCTACTCCTTTTGGACAAGCTAGCCTCAGCCCTAGAAGCCGTCCTACATTACATTTCTTGGAATTTCTTTAAGGGAAAACTAGGAACCCCAGACGAATAATATTCGTCTTGGGAACTACTATCACTACTACTAATATTACTCTCATTACTGCTCTCATAATTACCATCACTTCCAAGGGACTCGTCTTAGTACTTGTCTATTTCTCTCTCAATACTACCACTAGACGCAGACATGTTTAGAAGAATGAATAGACGAAAGCCTAAGGATGAAGGGAAGGAAGTACTTGACAAGAAACTAGAGACGAGGATAACTAGATGAAGCTCTTGGATGAGATGGCAGAAAGGAAATTATCAAAAAAGTGAAGGGTAAGGGAGATAATGCACATATTTGTAAGGCCCAGAGGTGGGTCAATGAAGTGACACAGACTAATCAAAAGCTAACGTGTGGCATTTTCCTCGAAAAATAAATCAACATGACAAGTCAACCAATAAGATTGTGACACGTGGTGCAATCTGAAACAACGAAATTCAAATAGAGCAAGGACGACACGTGGCATATCAATTGACCATTAAATGTTGACATTTGTCAAAAGCAAACAATTATACTATAGTGTCCAAGATGACAATCGGACAAATGGGGCAACTGATGAACTGAAAATTGAACTATCTCCAATTTGTCCATAGTGTCATCCAAGTCCAAGAAGGCTGTCCCAATATTAGAAGGTCATCCAACATAAGAAGGTCGTCCAGCATGGAAGCACCTGGATAACCTCTCAACACTTATAAATTTTTAGAATAAATTTATGTTCAAGAACTCATAATTTGGACCACATTCTACCATTTCGAAGTATAAGCAAAATCATTGTTCATCGTTATAACTTCCCACTAAGTTCTTAACTTCTATAGCAGTTGTGGAAGATAAGTCTGACTCTTCTAACTTCCATAGCAGTTGTGGAAGTTAACTTTGAACCTTCTAACTTCCATTCGCGTTGAGGAAGTTACTAAAAAAGTAGCCACTCCAAAGTTCATTACATAAGGACTCATCTACATCAAATGAAAGTAAGTTTCCACCACTCCTAAAGTTGGAATTCTTGAGTTCTAGAGAGAAAAACTAAGTTAAGCATCGGAAGATTCTTGGCCGGTTCAAACTGGTCACCTTTGATCTTGTATTTCTTTCTTTTCAAGCCTTCCAAACAACCACTAGCCCATTGAAGCTTGGAGCATTCAACGTACTAATTTTCTGTGCATCATTAGAACTTTTGTAGACAGAATGGACTAAATAGAATTGAATGGACCTAGTAGGACCAAATTGGACCGAAGAGGATAGAATGGACTAAATAGAACCAAAGTGGACCGAATGAAAATTTTGAATATTTATCATTTTATTGCATTTTTAGGGCTCATATTTCTAATTTCTAGTGTCTATTTTAGTATTGTATTTGTATTTTTTTTTTTAACTCAAAACGAAAGAGTTTAGCCCAAATATAATAAAATTTCATACTTTTCAACACAAAAATCATGAAAAAAAAATTGAAATTTTAAGCTAAAGTTGAAAAGAAAACCTATAAAAAAGAATCAATTTAACGCCTAATTAATTTAAAATGGACTGAAGGTGGACCAAAATTGACCAAGTGGACCAAATTGGACCAAAGTAGACCTATCTGGACTGAATAGAAATTATTTAATTTTTAGGGAGAACAAATTATCTTTGAAAAGTTTTAGAGAAAAAAATATACATTATATTACAAAACAAAATTATTATTTATTCTCACGCATCACATGGATCCGCGACTAGTTAAAAAATAAAACTTGAGTTAAATTTGAAAGCTCAATTATTTAACAAACCATGGTTGAAAAAATCCAAGCTTGGTCTGATATGTTAGTTAACACCTATATCTTGCCATTTGAATAAAAAATTTGCCAATACAAATTCACAAATGTCAAATACATAAGTTTCATAAGTAAAAATTGAATTAGGCTTATGAATTGAGTTACATAATCAACTGAACAAGGCTTGTGAACAAGCTTCCGCTTAGCAAATTTACATATGGATGCCTTCAGTTTTCTACCTCTTTACTGCCTTTAATTTAGTGTATGCTACGAGTTACTATGTTACTGTCAAATAAGACAAAATGCATATTAACAATTTTCATGAGCTATTTCTACGGTTATTATTCCCTCTTGATTTGGGTAGCTATTTAGCTCGATAACTGGTGCTAATTGAGATGCTTGACCGTTTGGACTAAGATCGCCATACTCTGTAGGAGGCGTTCCAAAAGCTCCCAAGCAATCACAGGGGGGTTCAGTGTGGGTTGAATAGCTTGATGGACTGGGTGTGTACTTACTGTTTGGTGAGGCTTCACTTGCACCTATAACTTGAACACTATCAATGCTAGTTTCGTCTTGCAGTGCCGTCTTTCTAAAAGTATGGGATTTGAGGTCTTTTTTGTCAAAGATTCCTAAGGTGTGATGAATTCTTCTCAATATTGAGCCTTCTGAATGAAAATGGATCAAGATTTGTTGTCTTTCCTTGTAAAGGAACATAGACATGGAGATGATGAGAGATAGTAAGGAAGCAACCCCGGCAATGAGAAATAGGCCCCAAAAGCTAGCAAGGCTAAGACTTGTAGAAGAAACTTGGTTGTTGGAGTTTGTACAATTGTTTTGATTCCCTAGCCATGCATTCTCAATCTCTTTCATTTTCTTTCCTTCTATTACATTTAAGATTGCCCTTGACACATCAGATACTAAGGGGGAACCTATTGGGAAGACCTGCATATGATTAAAAAAAATTCAATATGAGAAACTATACCCTTACTTAAGTGTGCGCACATACAAATGAGAGAGAGAGAGAGAGAGAGAGAGAGAGAGAGAGAGAGAGAGAGAGAGAGAGAGAGAGCTTACAAAGCCAAACCCATCAGTTTTATAAATTGACTCAACCATGGTATACTTGGAGCAATATTTTCCTAGAAAAAGCTTCATGTAAGGAGTTTCAATAATAGCACCGGCTATACCACCATTTGCACTTCCTTTTGACAGCAATTGATCACATTCTTCTGGGGTATCATATATTATAAGTTTATTTTCATCAAACTTCATTTCTTTTAAGATTCCCAAAACAAAAGACCCTCCTTGGTAGCCAACATGCTCCCCATTCTTAATAAGTTGGTTGATATCAGTAACAGTTGGTTGTAGCTGTTGAACTGTTAAGAGTGATGTCAAACTTGCAGTGTAACTTTGAGTGAGTATCAGCACCACGAAAACCCATATGATCACCACAAACCTTGCCAAGTTACTTACCACTCTCTCCCCTGTAAATTAAGGTGAAAGATTTCTAAAAAAATCTTAATTGCATCATAAATAACAAATTAATGCAATGTTTGAGATATGCAACTCATCCAAATATATTATCACTTTTTTGACTCATAATAATGGATAATAATGAATCTTAGAAATAATATGGACAAAGTTTTTCTTCCATAGACTTGATGAAGGAGATCGTGGTGATTCAAATGACCATATTCTTGTACTTCTGTAGTTAACTTATTAAATTATTTACACAAGTCATCATATAATTCTCAATAATTTATGTAACTAAATGTACACACAAATACTCATTTGAATCGTGACAAAGTATGTCAGAGGAACTTTTCTCCTAGTTTTGTGGAAAATCCTATTTGTAGTAATATAGGTCACAAATAGTGAACTTCCAGTCCATGACGCAATAATTTTGAGTTTTTTCTTGTTGGTTTTGGAACCCCACATTGTTAAGAACAATAGAGAGGAGGAAGAAAATTATGTTTGTAGTAATATTGGTTACAAACTGTTAAGTCCATTCCATGATTTGATAAGTATAAAAGTTTCTTTACTAGTTTTGGAATCATATCAATTAGAACAGTAATAAAAAAAAATGCATTAATCCTGTGAAGAGTTGTTAGAATCACATTGATAAGAAAAGAAATAAGAAAGCATAGTAGACTAGTCCCTATAAAAAGTGATATTGAATCTAGTATTGTATGTGTAAGATAGAAGACAAGACTATAACTAAGTCTTGTATGCTAATTTGAGAGCACTAGAAGGATTAAGTTAAGCCCTTATTTCTGTGTATCGTGTATGGTGGTGTTCGTTTTTGTGAAATAAGTTTCTAGAGGTATAATGAAGCAAATGTGAAGGGTTGGAACTTACGTTGTGCAAAAACCAGGGTTGAGAAGGAGTACCATAAGCTTGTTCCAATTTGATGTGAGGGAGGCCCACGGAAATCTTCATTTATTCGGTGCTCAAGAACCCAAACTATAAAGCCAATGAAGACAAAGAAACACCCACTTGTTATCCAAAGGTCCCAGCTCAAAGGCTTCAAGAAAATCCATGCATTTTTACTCCCATTGTCCCTGATTGGCACTATTAATGCTACTCCGGATTCAGTGTATGGCAATGTAAAGTCGACAAAGTTAGACCTGTTTGCTGTGATTGTTGGATCTCCTCCCACAGCATCGAAATTCTGTCCAAGTAAAATATTTGCTTAGATTAAAAGGGGCAATTAAAATAAAACAAAAACAAGAAAGAATCAAATTTATATGGGAGATACTTTTATTATGCATTATAGCATGTTATATTTACTCTGTTAGAGAATTTGTAGTTAATTTCTTTTTGAATAGTATAAACATTCCTATAATTAATACTCTGTTGATTGAGCTTTCAAATGTAATCCTAGCTGTTAAAAAATAGAAGGACGAAGGTTTTTACTGACCCCAAGGTATACTTGGTAGACCAAATCATTATAACTACCAGCGCTTCCACCACTTGAATTTGCAAATGGAATGAACTCATAGTTAACAGCATATGGTAATGTTTCCATGACAGCATTGAAGACGTCTATGCTGTACCCTGTTACCTGTGTTCTGTTATTGTTAGCATCATGTGTCACCTTAACAAATTCACTAAAACCATTCTTCACTGGAACTCCTATTCTCAACTTTTTCCCATTTGTTGGAACCTCCCAACCTTTTGGGACGGAACTTGAATCGCCTGGCCATATGATAGGTCCTACATTTTTCTTGGAGGTAGAATTTGTGCTTGTGTTTCGTGAATTCAATTCCCTTGTGAGTCCATTTTCTGGCGTCCAAAATGCAATCCCTCTTTCTCCATTACCATTCACATTGATTATTTTGAAAGTTGATGATTTTAATTGTCCATTAACAAGACTGAAATCTCCAGCTAGGCCTGTAAATCTAGTACCCAATAATGCTTCACGAAGTATTGGACCATTTTGAGAGACTCCAATAGCTTCAAGATCAGTTAAGCTTCTTGAAGCAGTTGTTTGTTCAATGTAAAAATTTGTAGTCCCAACCTTCTCAACTGCCCTGGCTAGTGCTGAAGCAGTATCATAAGCCCATAGTCCTAACACATTCAATTCAGCATTCAAAATGGTTGGATTGTCCTGTTGGAATTTGCTTTTCCATCGAACTCTAAAATTTTCAAGTTCTTTTGTTTCTGAAACATAAGTTTTTACACCCAACACCCCTTGCATTGAGTCAAGGACTGATCGTTCTAACGAACTTAGAGAGTTGGTTATCCCATTGGTTGTTATCCAAATATAACCTTCACTCATCATCCCAATCTCTTTTGCTTTTTTGAAAAGCCGAGAACCGATATTGGTTGACATGTGCACTATGAAGACTCTAGTTTGCATTGTCATCAACTTGTAAAGTTCTTCAACAATTTGGTCATCTGTGGCTGATGGAGAAATGATACTCCGATAGGGTACACGGGCATCAACATTTTGCAAGGCATCAACCAAGTAGGGTATTATACCTTCCCCGAATGAATTGTCTACATAGATTGGCACTGCCTCTCTCCATCCAAAGACTTGAACAATTGCACTTATAGCTTTCACTTGAGATGAATCATTTTGAGCTGCTCGAAAAAAGTATGGACTATGAAGGGAAGTAAGAGAAGGACTTGTTGCTGAGAATGATACAATGGGCACCTGAGCTTTCTCACCGAGATCAATCATAAAGTTGGCTTGCATAGAGTTTTGTGGACCTATGATTGCTTGCACTTCCATGTTTTTAATCAGGTCTAGAGCTGTGTTTCAAAAACAAAAAGAAATTTGTATTATTCACCAGTCAAACTCAAAATTATCAGAAGCTTTAAAAACGAAGGTAGAATTTCATAATCAGCAATGGAAAACTTTAGCAATTAAACAATTAACGTGACTTTGTAAAACCTAATACTCTGTATGCAGAACGCCAATTGTTGGCACTCACTTTGGTAAGTCTCACAAGAACCTGGCGTGGAGTACAACAACAATAACAAACAAATGGATTGAAGCATGTGATATCACATAATATTTCAAATAAATTGTATGGGTGTGTTTTGTGTGGTCTTACGTTGAGTCCAATATCAAACAAGTAGTAGCTAGGTTGATCTAAGATACATATACAGTTAAATGAAACTCCAATTATGAGTATCGTACTAATGTCAACACGTTATGGATAACCTTGTAAAGAATTTTGAAATTGTGGAATCAAAGCTTCAGAGAAAACTATCTGTGATTCTCATTAATTTGTTATAAAAGGAGCAGAGTATAATTGGGGGGAAAAAAAAAACTGATTCTTTAACTATCGACTACTTAACTAATTTAACTATGCATCCCACTAACTAATGGAATAATACACTGATTACACGTGTCTCACTAAATTGTTTCTTTGATATATCAGTTCTGACCTAACGACTTGTAGCAAGGACATGTACAAACTATAAACTGCAGGTTGTATAACACTTGAGCCTTCAGGGGAGCACAATACACACTTATGATTATAATTGATTTAACCATTGTGTCAATAGTCAGCTTACACCATTGCACACCCATGGTATGATGGTCACTCTAGAAGTATAAGTGTTTGTGGAGTGTGAGGGACCAAGGCCGAGGTTCAAGCCTCTAAGAGGGAGCTTCACATATATATACATTTAGATTAGGCTAGAGTAGAATTTTTATCTTGTATAAAAAAAAAAAAATGGTCAACTTACTCTTTTTTTTTTTTTTTTTTTAACAAGATAAACCTTCGTTAAAAATATTTAAAGAATATTAAATAAGTATATAAAGATAATATATCTTACTAAAATAAATCTTGAGTTCGGGTGGTGGTAATGTGTAAGTTATAATTTTTTAGATGGATGGTTCAACCAGTCAATTTTCTTAAATTGAAAAAAGAAAGAAAGAAAGAATTGATTTTCATTGGTTTAATTCTAAATTCAATACAATAAAAATGCTAACCAAAAAATTAGTTATTTTTAATAGACCAAAAATCTATTTGGTTCACGGTTTTTTATAAATCTGAGATTCTTCTCTGAGGAACAAAATTGAGGTGGGATAAACATAAATCATAACCTCTCCCCATTATTCTCTTTCCAATAGAAAACAATAAAGGAAATAAAAAAGAAAAAGAAAGAATATGAAAAGTTAAAATTAAAAATTTTGTACACTCAGATCAAGCTATGTATTTTTTGAAACCGCATTAATAATTATAATGGTTTTAGGTAAGATTTCCAAAAAAAAAAAAAAAAAAAAAAAAAAGCTATGTATTGTGCCCACATAAATAATGCTTATAGGTTTCTCTCAAAATAATAATAATAATAATGCTTATAGGTTCTTCTAAAAAATAATAATAATGCTTATAGGCAAGGTATTACGGACAAATAATAATTATAGTGATAGGTAAGGCAAATTAATTAGCTTTATACTCCATTTTCCAAACTAAGTAGGGAAATGCCCCTCTTTTAAAACTTGATTTATAATAAATCAAGTTAAACCCTATAGTAGCGCTTTAAAGAGCCTATAGTGGCATTTTTTAAGACTTATAGTGATGTTTTTTAACTCGACCTCAATGAAATCGAGCTGTAGGTAAAAAAAAAAATTCCTATAACTCGATTTCATTGAAGTCGAGTTAAAAAAGTCACTATAGATATTAAAAACGTCACTATAAGCTCATTAAAACACTACTATAGGACTTCAGAAATTTTTTTTTTCCTAACTCGATTTATCATAAATCGAGTTTTAAAAAAGGGACATTTTCCTACTTAGTTTGGAGGAGGGGGTATAAAGCCAATTAATTTGCCCAAAAAGGGCAAAAGCCCATTTTGTCCAAGGTCTTACACTATCAAAAACTTTCCGGTTAAATAGAATCACCATCCATATTAAGATAAGGTGGTGGCAGTCATGTTAGGTTCAAATTTGATAAATTGAAAATGAAAATTAAAGTTAAATTATAAAGCATACCCTGTAACCTTAATATGCTTTTAATTTAGTCTTTTAAGTTTTATTTAATTTTTGTTCATTAAGACTAATTCAAATCTAAAACTAAAGTAGGAAATTAAAATATTACATTGAATAATAATTTTTTGAAAAAAGGTTGAGAAAGTGTTCTCAGTTGTTAAGAAAAAAAATCAGAGATTATGACAATATTTGAGCAGAAAGCAAGCCACAATGGCCAAGTATAGTGGAGCCATAAAATTTTATTTGGGAGCCATGGCTAACCACCATAATTAGATGTAAAAAAAAAAAATATATATATATATATATATATAAATGAACTGAATCCATGAAAACCAATGGCTAAATTTGACATGTATGTTAAGAACAAAATTACATGAAAACCAATGGCTAAATTTTCAAAATTTAAATCCAATAAAAAGATATAAGAATAGTTTGAAGAGTTTATTTTTTAACTAGTTTGGAGAGAAGTTTTATCCCTTTTTGTCGATCACAACATATGGTGCCACGCCAATGTCCAAAGCCACCCACAACCATTTGCATTCCATACCATTAATTCGTCGTAAACATGGTAAAACAAGTTAGAATTTTCTAACCCAACCCGACTGACCCTAAAAATACCTGATCGGAACTCGATTTTTTTGACCCGAAGAAAAAACAGGTTAACCCGTTACCCGACCCGACTTGACCCGACCCGACCCGACCCGACCTAATCCATGACCCAACCCGAACGCAAACCATTTTTTTAAAAATTTTTTTTTTTTTTGGGTAAAAAAAATATATATATTGTAAAATTAAGACAATATTGGTTTAATTGTTTATTATAAGCTTTAAGGAAACAATTGATACATTTACATAATTACATGTAAATTAATTGAAAGATAAATGGTTAAGCATTCTGTAATGAGTAAAGATTTTTAGATATCCAATAGTAAAGTACATGCCAAGATAATCTAGTTACAGTAGAGTTAAAAAAATAAATTTAAAATTGTAGACATGTGGGAGAAACATTCACAAGTGTGAAAATAGTGAAACCAAAGTATGAAATTAACGTAAATTATGAATGCTTAGACCTATTTTGTTAAAAATTTATGTCCAAAATAAACGGCTTTAAAAATAAATTATGATATTTCCTAGAGTGTGTGTTGCTTAACAATGATATAATATTCATAAAAGAGATCATGTATAAATAAGTAAGCAATCAAATTTTAATGTATATCTCAATTGAAATAGAGTGTCAACCACAATTGATAATAGATTATAAAATTAATTTTCAAGATTGTAAATTTCTTATACTTTTTATTTTTTATCAAATGAGTTATCTAATAAGTCATTTGTAATTTTGTTTTATATTTTGGAATGTTGATATTGTGTAGAAATAAAACTTGTGTACTTGTTTTACTTATCTTTATATTATTATTTTTTTAAATAGTAATGTTAAGATTTGTATAATTTTAAAATTATTGAATAAGTATTAATAAGTTTAACTAAGTTCATTCTTAATATAAGTGGTAAATTCAAAATAATACATTTTACATTAAGTAATTTGTTGCATAACTTTTCAAATAGCAAATACATGTTATTTTCTTTATAAAAAATAAAAAATAAAAAATAAATCCATATGAAAAATATGGGTCAACCCAACCTAACCCACAACCCGGTTGACCTAAACCTCTTTTTAACCTACTTAAAATAACCCGTTTGACCTGCAATTTGATTGACCCAACCCAATCCGCCGGTTTTTGCCATGTCTAGTAGTAAGGTTCTATCGATCCCAATCAACCCTCTTTCTTTTTCTTTTTCTTTTTTTGGGGGTTGGGCTCTTTGGTCTTCAAACCGGTATGCCCATGTGGCCATGTTCATATTTTTGTGCTTTTACGACTTTTTTTATTTTTCTATTTAGGTTACTTTTCACAATGAGTTTTAAGGTTGATTTGGACATTTCGGATGTGGGTTTTTCTGGAATAAAGGCTTTTGGACTTTAGTTGGTTTCTGAGAAACTAGTGAAAGGGTGAGGAAAAGAGCGACCAAAACATTTTTTTCCCCATTGATAGTGATTACTAAGTTTTGGAATATTTGTTAATTATTGCTTGTGTAAATTTTTTTTCTCAAAAAAAAATTCTCTCTTTTTTGCCTTCTAAATTATTTATTTATTTTTTTAGTAAAAAATAAATATTATTATTTGTCTTCTTTTAAAAAAAAAATATTGAAAGAAGAAAATATTAAAATTAACGGGAATATTGGATTGAACTAGATTGAAGAATTTTACTAAAAACATATCAAAGTTAATTAAAAGACAGAAATGAAAAAGATGAAACTTTGAATAACTAAATTAAAAAAAGTCACATTGTCAAAATAATATTAATAATAATATACCAAAAAAAAAGTCAAAAATCAAATGGACTAATTTGTAATTTAACCTAAAATTAACCAAGCAGAAAAAAAAAGATTATAATTTACTACCTTGTATATCATATATGTATATATAAAATCAAAGATTATATATATGATATACTACCTTGGTAACGTTATGCTGTTAAAGGCTAAGATCTTAGTTGTGAACATTTCATGCTACATCTAATATGAATTCAAATTGTGAGGGAAACATAAGAGAAATGTTATAATTCAGCCCAAAAAAAAAAAAAAAAGGCAGAAGATTTAGAAATACAGTATAGGTAGCGGTCCTTAATTACTTTGTTTTTATCTTCAGTAACATGCAACTGAAATGCATTAATTGACTGGTAAGCCATTTTTTCTTTGTTAAGTAAGAGAAGGAGATAAGTGTCACAATACAGTTGTCCTTATCTCATCTAGTTTTAGCTTCTCGATCTCCCTAAAAATGATTCTTTCAATGTCCATTTTAAAACTCAATAATACTGTTATAATACTTAATGTTATTATTATTATTATTATTATTATTTCCGTAGTTGCCAGTTTGTCACAGCCTGTATATAGCACAGTTCCTTCAATCCCCATATTTTTATGTTATAAACCAAGTCAAATATTCTCTGCTACGTTGAACAGTACTATTAGGTCAACTTCAAGAACAATCTTCCAATTAGGAATATTTTTGTATAATCCAGTTCTCTTAAAAGAGGTGCTGGGTTCCTCTTTTTTTTTTTTTCTTTTTTTTTTTTTTTTTTAAATAATCATTGAAAATTTTCTATTTATCCTATAATCCTTGCTTCTCAAAGAATTGAAAAAAGAAGAATTACAGTAAAGAACTTTATAACTCAATTGGTATTTTTTAAATATTCTTAATGGAGATAATAAAAATTTAAATTCTCTTGATTATTGTAACTATGAATTATTTCTAAAAATTAAAAAATAAATAGAAAGAGACAAATGAACAGTTATAAATATCATACTTTCAACTTTCAAGTAGTACTCAATAAAAATACAACCTAAGCTCTTTCCAATTACGAAATTCTCTTATATTTGTGGTGATGAAATGTCAGGGAGGTGAGCAGTGAAGGAAAAAAGAAAAACTATCGAAGAGAGAGAGAGAGAGAGAGAGAGAGAGAGAGAACCTGCAGCAGCAGCTCCAACAACATCACTTTTGGAGTCCCTGGAGTTCAGAACCAGCCTAGTTTTGTAGTGAGGATTGGAGGCATAGAAGTCTGAAAGGGTCATATTGATGCAACTGAACCCCATCTTCCCATTCCATGTATCGAAGTTAAGAATGACACCCACATTAACTGGGATTGTTGACGTGTTTTGTGCCTTGGCCAACAAATTTCTTTCAGAAAGAATAATGAAGATGAAAAGAGAAAAAGAAATTCTGGTAAGCATCTTCATGATTATGTTTGAATATCTTGGTGGCTTTAATTTAAGATGCATGGTCTTAAGTCAGAATTAGTAGTATTTATAGGGCATGGTACGTATAGGGTAGGAAAGGAAATTTTGATAAATAACGAATAATATATTATTATCAAAGCTAATGCTACAATATGGTTACCGAAAATTTAGGCCTTCACCAAAAATAAATAAATACATAAACACATCAAGTTGCAACTTTTTTTTTTTTGAAAGCACATCAAGTTGCAACTTAACAATACTAGTTTACAATTTTGTCATTACCATCGATATATGCTTCAGTGTCAAACATCAAATGAGCATCCCAAGATTCAAACATAAGACCTTCAGCTAGCTAATTTATTTATTTATTTATTTTTAAATCAGCTTCAGCTCATTATTGATTCTAAAAAGAAGAAGAAGATTCAAATATAAGACCTTCAGCTAATTTATTTATTTATTTTTTTTTTTAAAATCAGCTTCAGCTATGAAGACTTTTATGCAATACTAATAGCTCGGTATGTACTTCCCATATTGGAAAAAGTCCGATTTAATATATCTATGCAATTTAGCTTATTGCAATGGTTACTGTGATGCTAAATTTAGAAAAGGTTGAATGTGTTACATGCGTAAATGGGCAATTACCAATATCAAGAGACGTAATTAACCTCTATCCTCCTTTTGGTGTTATTCGCAGTTTATGTTAGTCCTAGATGACTAAAACATTTTCTTTTGTGGAATAATCTTTCTGTTGTAGCTCATTTACATTCTCTTCCCAAGGTGTTAGCAGGAGACTTTAATGAGGTTTTAATTTAGGAGGATAAGTTTTGGGGCAAAGCTGTTAATATCAATCGGGCTCTTTATAAACTTCACAGATAGTTTGGACTATTCCTATAGAATGATTGATCTCGAATTCTTTGGGCCTAGGTTCACATGGTTTAAACTTAGATCTTTGTCTCAACTTATATAAGAGAGAGTGAAGGGCTTTCTTCAACCATGTGTAGAATACCCTATACTCAGATGCTAAATTAAGCATCTAAAGAGAGAGTACACTTGATCATTGTGCCCTTATGTTTTCATTTTGTGCATAAAAGTTTTAGGAGCCTTTATTACAGAAAAGTGCAATGCCAAGCTCTATAAAAACCTACGAAAGATTTGCAAGCAAGGTTAGTCTTCTCCCATTTGTGGGCCAAAATGGGCATTTGTCCCTTTCACCTAAAACAAGTAACAAAATACTCATATTCTGGAACTATCTAGCATAATGCCCCTGTTTTAAAATTCGATTTTTTTAAAAATTGAATTTCAATGAAAAACTCGATTTAATGAAAATCGAGTTACTTGCAAAATGTTACATGGAGCTCAAAGATCTATGAGATGCTAAACCCATAGAATTTCAAAGAATTCATAATACATACTTCAATATTTATAGATTTAGAATTAATGCATTTTAAATTTATCACTTTAAAATCCAAATTCTAATTCTAATTCTAATTCAAGTATTCAAATGCAACTCAAAATGATTTTACAAAGTTAATCTTGACAAACACAATGCTTAGATTGAAAATGTCAATTGGTCAAAGACAATTGGTGTTGTTTTCCCATAAAAGTGTGGATCACAATCGATGGTCAATGAGGACATTTCACGTTGCTTGACTTGGCAAGCAATCTCTCTCTCTCTCTCTCTCTCTCTCTCTCTCTCTCTCTCTCTCTCTCTCTCTCTCTCTCTCTCTCTCTCTCTCTCTCTCTCTCTCTCTCGACCATGTCATCTAAAAGAAATTGACTTCAAAGGTTTACTTTGAGGGTAAAGAGTTCAGTAGTCAACGCTAGGTTTTATACATGGTGGAGGCTATATAAACTCACTCTCAATACCGAACAAGTCTTACCTACTTTCCTACTTGGTGGAGGCTATATGTATATATGACGACTTCCCTACTTGCAACAACAACCAAAAAAAAAAAGACTACCGCCCTTTTTACGGTAGTATAATTTTCATGTCAACTCTTATTCTATTCAATCATGTCTATCCTTCCTACTTGCCAAAAAGGATGACAGAAAAAATAAAAAACCTCCCATACATAGGGGATATAATTTCCCAAAGTACTCATGAGCGAAGCTGAGAACTCTTCCCTTGCCCTGTCTTCGGAAGAAACTGATCACCTAATCAGGAGCACCAAAAAACAGAAATCTAATGATGCGAACTTCTTCCCTCAGCGTACTGTTAAGTCCTACATAGACTTCCTCACCCAACTCTCATCGGAATGGGAGAACCACTTGCTGCAGAACATGCACATTCACAACGACAATGTTGGTTCTGACCTCGATGAAGATCCAGATGACCCCTATCCCACAATCCTCCTTTCTAGTGAGGAAAAACAACACACAAGAGCCCCTTGGCGCTCGGTGCTGATTGTTAAAGCCTTCGGCAAATCCTTGGGCTTTAAATATCTAAACCATAAGATATGTGCTATTTGGAAACCTCAAGGGGATCTTCAATGCATCGACCTCGATTTGGACTATTACCTCATATGATTCAAACTCAAAGAGGATTACTGGAAGGTCATCAACGAGGGACCCTGGTTCATAGGACAGCAATTCCTCTCAATCCATCAATGGTCACCAGGGTTTTGTCCCTCTGAGGCAAAAATCACTACCATTGTAGTCTGGGCTAGACTGCCCGAGCCCCCTATAGAGCTTTATGATAGCTCCATCCTCCGTCGAATAGGAAACCAACTTGGCCACCTCCTACGGATTAACACTTATACCATTGACAACGTCCGGGGCCGCTATGCCTAGCTCTGCATCTAAATAGACTTAGGGCACGTTTGGTAGACTGTAATAGATACTATAATGTAATAGATATTCCTATGGCATACCTATTCAGTTGTTTGGTTATGTTTTTATTACAATAAATAGTTATTTCTTATGAATAACTATTCTTCAAAATGAAGAATAACTATTCCTTATCAAAAGTATTGAATATCTATTCCTTCACCTTATGTAATAACTTTTTTTAAAAATTTCTTAAAAAGCCATTAGTTGTTACATCTTCAAAAGGAAAGAAAATAAATTTTCCTTCTTGTTAATTATTAGCTCTATTTTGAACACCCTAAAATAAGTGTATTTTAGGAAATTTGATTTAAAAATGATTTAATTACACCTTCTTTTTATACTTTACTAAATTGTGAATGCATATTTACAATTCTATTCCTAAATGGTCACCAAACTAATGAATAGTAATACTTATTACACTCCAACTTAATGTATTCCTTGTAATACTTATTCATATTCCAATGTAATAATTATTACGGTGTACCAAACGTGCCCTTAGACTCTCCACTCACTTCCAAGGTCGCATCGGCTCCTTCCTTCAGCCAGTTCAATACGAGGGAATCTCTGCCATTTGTTTCAAGTGCAGCTGTGTTGGCCATAGAGCTCTTGCCTATCCATCTATTGTTCAGCCACCTCCTTCGCCTTTTGCTCCCAACCTACCCCCCCCCCCCCAGCAACATCCCTCAGCCAACCCCTCACTAAACAGTGATAGCCACAAATAGTTCAGTGACTAGATGATTGTCAAAAATCGAAAAACCCATAAACAGCAACCACTGCACCATGCAAATCATCCTCCGTCCAAGCCTCACCAACGATCATCCCTTACTTATCTGATGCTACCCACCCATGCACCTTACTTACGCACCATGATGCACATGAGCATGTAACCGAGGCCTTGGACCCATCCACCAACTCCCATGCAAACAACGACGTATGCACAAGAGCTAATGGTCACTGACATCCCACGTCGCCCATGCACAAATTCCAATAGTTGCTGCTTCCATCAAATCAATGTCCCCCCCAATTCAAAAAAAAATTCCCAAAACCTGCTTCATCTCACCCTTCCTCAAACACCAACCACCCCAAGACCTCTGTTCCTCCCTCTCTTGGCAACCCTCCTTTTGACCCTATGGCCACCAATAGCCACCCTATTGTCACCTGTCCCAACATCTCCCATGAGACTGCCCCCTCCTCTTATCATTTTGTTAACACCCATAACGAAACAATCATCTTACCTCTCCTTCCAAACCTTGGACTGCCCCACCACCTTAACTCTGATAGAACCAACCCTACCCTCTCCCCCTCCTACTCCCTAAAACCTTCTCCGGTGGATCCAAAGTTGCCCAAACCATTTTTGGACGCACATAGAAAAGGAACTCCACCATGCTCTCAAAACCTAAAACCATCTTCGACCCACAAACACCCTAACCGGTAGAGTAATCATTCCTTTTTCTCCAGACTTAGCATTTGTATCCCTTCAAATCACCCTCTATCCCCTATTTCCAGCGAGACGGACCATACCTTACCTCACACCCAAAGACACGCCCCTTACCCATATCCCCCTCTCCTCTGACCTAGCCTTCCACAAGGAACGTTGCAGAAGCCCAAGGTCTCTTAACAACCATCCTGTCACTGGAGAGCTCCCTCATCCTCCTCCCTTTCACAGGGAGACAAGAAATGGCAGTGATCATTATCATCAGCGATCGAGTTCAATGCTTCAAACTCACTGTCCAGTCCATGGTGAAAGACCAGATGCACTGGGCAACGCACAGACTTACGCTCAATCTGCAACACAGAAGCCTTCAGACTTCGACACCCGCAGAATGGAGACCTAGCCTGACTCCCATGGCCAATCCCTTTATCCTTCTCCCTATGAAGATTCTAGTCTAGAATTACAAAGGTGCAGGTAACTAAAACTTCAGCACACCTTTGCTGACCTCACCCAAGCTCATCATCCTGACATTGATGTTGTTATGGAGACTTACATCTCAAGCCACTAAGCGGAAGAAGTTAGTGCATCGCTGGGTTTTGACAATGTCTGCCGCTCTGATGCTACCGGATTCCAGGGCAGCATTTGGGTTCTCTGGAATGACTATAACATCTCTCTTGACATTGTTTCAGTGAATGAGCAAGCCATTAGTGCTTTTGTTCAGGTATGTCTTGCTAACCTCTCTACCCCTTGACTCTTCACCACCATCTATGCTAGCTTATATGTAAATAAACATCTTTCCCTCTAGTCTGAGCTGGAAGCTCTCAACCCCTATCCTCACCACCCCATGCCAAGGACTTTAATGAGATTGCAACTTATCAAGAAAGTCTCAGCTGCACCCCTCATAACCTCAAGTGAATATCTCTCTTTAGTGATTTTATAAATTCTTGCAATCTGTTACACCTTGGTTTTAATGGCCTAAAATTTACCTGGACTAACAAAAGGGACAATGGGCTCGTCATGAAGCATTTAGATAGAGCCCTCTCAAACCCCCAGTGGAAAATGCTTTTCAAGGAATCAAATATTCTCCATCTCCCCATAACGTCTTCTAATCACCACCATGTCCTCATCAACGCACACCTTTCCCCTTACACTTTTGGCCAACGCCTTTTTTGCCTCGAAACTATTTGGTTTACCGACCTATCATTCCTAAACCTTGTTGATGCCTCTTGGCAGCACCACCCTGATGATGTCTCTCAAGCTTTTCTAGACTTCACTGAGCGTGTCAAAGTTTGGACCCAAAACTCTTTTGGCAATATTTTCCATAAGAAAAAAAGGCTTCTCACCTGTCTCAGTGGTATACAGAAAGCATTGTGCCATGGTTCGAATCACTCCCTTCAAACCCTTAAAAGGAAACTACTCCATGACTACCACAACGTCCTCCATCTCGAGAAGGAGTTCTGGGCCCCCAAATCCAAATTAAACTGGACTCTTCTTGGCAAGAGAAACACAAACTTCTTCCATCTATCCACCATCTACCACCGACACTGCAACAAAATTTGGTGCTTTAAAGACTCCATCGACGACTGGACTTACAACCCCTTTGATATTAAAGCCATGACTTACACCACTTCAGGAAGCTCTACACCATAGAAGTTGTAGCCGCCCCCATATCCCTCTCCATTCCTAGTAACCTCCTTCCCATTCCCTCCCATGTTTTGGAATCCATTTTTAGTGATGTCATGGTGGACGAAATAAAAGATACAGTTTTCTCTTTCAAACCCACAAAAGCCCCGAGCCCTGATGGCTTCCACCCCATCTTTTTCCAAAAATTCTAGAACATCGTGGGGCACTTCGTCTGCACCCACATCCTAGACATATTTCGTTCTAGAAAAATCCCTGAAGATTGGAACTTTACCCTCATTTGCCTTGCTCCAAAGGTTGCCAAACCAGAATCCATGCATTAATTTCACCCTATAGGACTTTGCAAAACTCTCTACAAAGTTGTTTCCAAGATTCTTGTTCACAGACTCAAACCACACCTGAATGACATCATACATCCTTTCCAAGCAAGCTTCATTCCGGGTAGGAAAGCGAGTGACAATGTCCTCCTTGCGCAGGATATCATTCACTCCATGACCATCTCCAAGAACATAGACGGCCTTATGGCTATTAAAATTAACCTTGAAAAGGCTTTCCATAGGCTAGAGTGGGGTTTCATCCACCACATCTTGAGATTTTTCCACTTCCCCCCTGCCTGGATTGATATTATTATGTCTTGCATCACCACCTCAAGCCTCTCCATTTTGGTCAATGGTGAACACCTCCCCTATTTCAGCCCCTCTAGAGGCATTAGGCAGGGTGAACCAAAGAAGGCAATATCATGAAAGGTGTGTGGAAAGGCAAGCTTAGAGTCAAGAAGTTAAAGAAGGAGAAAATGTTGAATGCGAGAACCACTCAAGGGAAATAGCTTCACGTAGGGTGCCACACTTGGAAAAGTAGATGGATCAAATGATGAGGGCTATGGATGAATCACGTAGATGATTTAGCTCATCGAATCAATTCCCCTTTCATAACTTCCAACAATAGTCATCCTCTGCCTTCCAAGTTTAAGATGCCTTCGTTAGATTTGTATGATGGAACACGTGACCCGTGTGATCACCTTGCAACATTCAAGACCACAATGCACCTTCAAGGGGTTGCAGATGAGATAATGTGTAGGGCCTTCCTAACCACACTTGTGCTGGCCCCTTAAGGGTGGTTAGGAAGGCCAGCACAAGTGTGGTTTAGTAAGATACCTCCAAACACTGTTAGTTCCTTCGAGGAGTTGAGTAAGTTGTTCGTCAACAACTTCATTGGAGGTCAAAGGCATAAATGCTTCTCGTCCAGCCTGCTGACTATAGAGCAAGGAGATAATGAAAGTTTGTGGTCCTTTATCACTCGTTTTAACAGGAAAGCCTTGACAGTAGACAAGATGGATGACAAGCTACTGTTAGCAACCTTCCACAATGGAGTTAGTTCAGATTTATTCATCCACAAGCTCTATGATCAAGAACCACAAACTATGGCTGAACTCATCCATTCAGCCCAAAGCTTCATGAATGCAGAGGATGTGATCATTGCCAAGAAGAGGAAGAGAGCAGAGAGGATGGAAGCGGAGTTCCCACGTCATCCTGAACAAGGCCCTCGACCAAAGAATGTCCGAACAGGAGAGAAGAAGGATAGAGACAACAAGAAGGCAGGTTTGTCTTCAAGACAAAATCTACATTACACGCCCTTGAATGTTCCACTTGATCAAGTGCTTATGCAGATTAAGGATGATCCATCCTTGAAATGGCCAAAGAAGATGAAGGGAGATCCCAACAAGCGCAATAAGAATAGGTAGTGCCGCTTCCATAGAGATCATGGGTATGACATAGATAAGTGCTATGACTTAAAGCAGCAGATTGAAAATCTTATCAGGCAAGGAAAGTTAAGAAATTTTTTTGGACGAGATCATAAAGATGAGAAGTTAAAAGGAAAGGTAGAATAGCCATCACAGCCTCCACTTGGAGAAATAAGAGTCATTGTAAGAGGGACTTCGGCAGGGCAATCTTCCAAGTCAAGGAAGACCTACTTGAAGGTGGTGCAGAACGTCCAACTCTCTAGATGACCTCCAAGGACGAAAGGGGTAGACGAGCAAGCCATTACTTTCACAGATGAAGATGCTAGAAGGGTCCATCATCCACATGATGATGCAATCATCATAACTTTGCTCATTGCAGATTGCACGACTAAAAGGGTGTTGATAGATAATGGGAGTTTAGTAGATATCCTATATTACCCCGCCTTCCAACAGATGAGGCTTAGACGAGATAAACTCCGTCTAGTGAATTCACCTTTAGTCGAATTTGGAGGAATGAAAGTACAACCAGTAGGCATTATTACTTTACCCATCGTGGTAGGAGCGTATCCACAGCAGATAGCCAAAGAAGTAAATTTCCTTCATCGTAAATTGTTCATCTTCCTACAATGTCATCATTGGATAACCAACTTTGAATAATTGGAAGACAGTAACATCTACCTACCACCTATTTGTCGAGTTTCCAACAGATTATGGAATAGGGCAAGTACAAGGAGATCAGTTAGCTGCTAGAGAATATTACTTAGCCATGTTGGCTATGGACGAGCATGTCCAGACGATGAATATAGAGGAGAGAAGGGTTGCTATAAAGCCCACTGAAGTACTGGAAGACATTCCTCTAGATGAGGGTAACCTTGAGAAGTTTACCAGAATTTGGAACAAGTATGGAGGAGAAGACAAAGCAAGACCTCGTCCAATTCTTAAGGAAAAGCATTGATGTTTTCGCGTGGAGTCATGGAGACATGCCAGGGATTGACCCAAATGCCATTACTCATCGTTTGAATGTGTATCCATCTTCCAAGCCTATTCGTCAGAAGAAGAGGGTCCTTGCTCTTGAATGAGATAATGCTATCAAGGAAGAGGTCTAGAAGCTAACCACAGCAGAATTTATTCAGGAAGTCTATTACCCGAATTGGTTAGCTAATGTAGTGATGGTCAAGAAGGCTAATGGCAAGTGGAGGATTTGTGTAGATTTTACTGATTTGAACAAGGTTTACCCCAAGGATAGTTATTTGTTGCCATGCATTAATTAGTTGGTAGACTCAACAGTAGGTCATCAATTGCTAAGCTTCATGGATGCCTTCTCAGGTTATAACCAGATAAAGATGGATAAGGCAGATCAAGAGAAGACATTCTTCATTACCAGTCAAGGTTTATTTTGTTACAAAGTGATGCCCTTTGGTTTGAAGAATGCGGGGGGCAACCTATCAGAAGTTGGTCAATCATATGTTTCGTTCGTAGATAGGATGAAATGTAAAAGTTTATGTGGATAACATGTTGGTGAAAAGCTTAAACGAGAAGAAACATCTGGACGACCTACAAGAGACCTTTGACATGCTTAAACGATACAACATGAAATTGAATCCAAGCAAATATGCCTTCGGGGTTTTGTCAGGGAAGTTCCTAGGATTTATGGTTTCACAGAGGGGAATCGAAGTAAATCCTAATAAAATCCAAGCAATACTAAACATGAAACCACCAAGAAATTGTCAAGGAAGTCTAGTCTCTCACTGGACCAGTTGCAGCCCTAAATAGGTTTGTTTTGAAAGCTACTGATAAATGTTTGCCATTTTTCAAGGTTCTCAAGAAAGCGTTCGAATGGACGGACTAATGTCAAAAGGCCTTCTAAGATCTTAAGATCTATCTTACCATAACTCCCCTGCTAAGTCCATCTATACTAGGTGAGAAGTTGTATTTATACTTAGCGGTGTCCCCACATGCAGTAAGTTCGGCATTAATCAGGGAAGAAGGGAAAGTGCAAAAGCCTGTTTATTATACAAGCCGGGCATTAAGGGGGGCAAAAGGACGATGTCCTATGATGGAAAAGTTGGCATTTGCACTAATAACAGCTTCCAAGAAGTTAAGGCATTACTTCCAGGCTCATGTCATCAATGTCTTGACGGATCATCCACTTAAGAAGGCAATGAACAAGTTGGAAGCCACAGGACGACTGATCCAATGGGCTACAGAGCTTAGTGAGTTTAATATCAGGTATCAACCTAGGAGTGCAATAAAGGCTCAAGCTTTAGTAGATTTCATTGCAGAATTCACTTCAAACCATGGTGATTTAGACGAGAGGGATGAAAATAAGACATGGGTCATCTATGTAGATGGGTCGTCCATACTATATGCAAGAGGAATAAGAGTTATACTGAAATCCCCAAAAGGGGACAAGTTGAAATATGTAGCTTGTCTACAGTAAAAAACAACCAACAACAAATTTGAATATAAAGCCCTCCTTAAAGGGCTGGAATTAGCTAAGTCCTTAAGGGCAAAGTCAGTGGTCGTCCAACGAGACTCTTAGTTGATCATAGGCCAAATGAATGGAACATGTGAAGCAAAGGAAGAACGGATGAAGAAGTACCTTAGTAGTGTGAAATGCTTTGTTAAGAAATTTAAAAAAGCCAGTTTTCTTCAAGTTCCAAGGGAGGAAAACATGGAAGCAGATGCCTTAGCAAAGGCACCGTCAGCAGAGGGGTCAGTGGACAAGTTTGATGAAATTCAGTACATGCCTAGCATAGATCTTCCAAAGGTGCAGCAGATAGAATGTGAAGAAAATTGGATGACCCCGATAGTAGCTTACTTAAGGAATGGAAGGCTTCCAGAAGAAAGAGATGAAGCCAGAAAGCTAAGGATCAGATCAGCTAAGTATGTCTTTATGGATGAGGTGCTATATAAAAGAGGCTTCTTTCAGCCTTACCTAAGGTGTTTAGCTCCAAACAAAGCAAACTATGTATTGAGAGAAGTTCATGAAGGAGCACGCAGATAAGGAGCAAAAGCACTTGTCCATAAGGTCATCTGTGCAGGCTGTTACTGGCCGACCATTCAGGCAAATGCTAAGGCTTATGTAAAGGTGTGTGATCAGTGTCAGCACTTCAGCAATGTCCCTAGACAACCATCGAAATACCTCACCCCGATGATGGCCCCATGGCCCTTTGCACAATGGGGATTGGATATTTTGAGTCCCTTTCTAATAGGAACCAAGCAGATGAAATTTTTAGTAGTAGGGATCGATTACTTTACTAAATGGGTGAAAATTGAACCCTTAGCAAAGATCACACAGCAGAATGTCAAGAAATTCGACTGGAAGAGTATCGTTTGCCGATTTGGGGTTCCTAAGGTACTAGTGTCAGACAATGGATGGTAGTTTGATAACACACCCTTTAGAGATTTCTGCGAGCAACTTGGAATTAAAAATCATTATTCCTCACCCTCCCACCCATAAGCAAATGGACAAAAAGAGTATGGCCAGATGAGCTACTAGGTGTTCTATGGGCTTATAGGACGACTATGAGGACTCCCACAGGGGAAACTCCTTACAATCTAGCCTATGGAAGTGAAGTAGTCATACCTGCAAAAGTGCACATGGCTAATCACAAGGTGATGAAGTATCAGGATAAGGAGAATGAAGAACAACTTCGTCTTAACCTCAATCTAATAGACGAGGTAAGGATGGATGCAGAACAGAGGACAATAAGATATAAAAACCTCATGGCTAGACAATATGATGCAATGGTGAAACCCAAGCGCTTCAACATTGGGGACCTCGTCTTAAAAAGGGTCTTCTTAGCAATCGAAAACCCAGCCCATGGAAAACTGAGGTCTAATTGGGAAGGACCCTACAGGGTTATCAATTGCAGAAGGTAGGGATCATACAACTTGGAAGCCCTAGATGGATGAAAGTTAGAGCACCCCTAGAATGTTGAGCATCTAAGAAGATATTATCAGTGAAGAATCAGCCTGGACGAGCATCATCCTGGATGAGCATCATCATGGACGAAATTGAAGTTATGTGTTACTTTCCTCATATGTGTTTGTGTTTGTTGCTAACATTATATGTTTTTTAGTATTTTAATTCCCTAAAAGTGCATTAATTTCCAACTTGTGCACTATATATGGATGTATTTGTGATGGACGAAGTATTTTCAATTTCCCTTAAGGCACTAGCTTCTAAGCATGTGCCATGCTTGTGGATGATATTTATGTTTTGTATATACAGTTTGGATTTCCAATGTATATAATGTTGTGTGAATTTCTAATTTTTATGTTGTTGAAGTTCTCACTAAAATTAATCCACAAGAAGGCTAAAGGCCCAAGACGAACAAAATCTCTGGATGTAGGGATGTAATGTCTATAAGATTTCCTGAAATAAGGTAAAGGCAAAGTAAAATAAATCTAAGGTATATTCATCTAACTGATGGATGAGTTAAAGCGTGCATGAAAGAATATTCAAAATCCATGGATGAATGTGACCAGCCAAACAATCCAATCTTTGGACGAGTAATTGCTGGAAAGGTCTTGCCCAAAGACAAGTAAAGGACCGTCCAGCCTATGGACGAAGAATAATGCAAGCTATATATCAAGTTTATGGACGAAGAAAGCTGGCAAAGGAAATTAAATTCATAGACGAGTTACACTTGTAAAGTATAAAGAATGGAAATTTGTTGAACATAAGGAAGTTATCCAAACATGGACGAGCTAAATGCCTTCATAAGTGGATGGACCACACTTAAAACCATAGGCAATAACATGGACGATGTAAATAAATAAAATTCGTTCATACATAAAACATATAATATGTTCAATAGAAAATAAAAAATGAAAATGGAAATAAACATTTATTCATAAAAATTTAAAGAAGGGTCTTATGTTAATCAAAGCCAATGAAGGCTATTGTATCTGTTGCTCGTCCATAAAACTTGACGAATAGATTATATTTAAATAAATTTTAAACAACGGGCATCCCCAACAAACTAAAATAGATAAATTTTCTAAAAAAGAGAAATAAATTTGTTGGGATAAACCACTAGGTGCATTGCCCCCCAACTTTGGGTCGTCCTTGCTAGTCTCAGCAGCGTCCTTGGCAGGCTCTGTTGAAGTGTCGTCCACAACGTTGACATCTTTAGAGCTCATCTGAAGCAGGGAACTCTCTGCTACAGTGGGGATTTGAAAGAAGTCAAAATCTATTTTAGGTTAGGCCTCCTTGGCGTCAGAGCGGAAGTCCTCATAGCCGGCAGTGTAATAACAGTCTAGACGATTAGCCATTTGACTTCATGAAGGCTAAAATGGCTTCCTTCTGAGCATTCTCTAAATACGAAGTAAACCCTTGAACTTTCACCTCAAGGTGACTGATACGGGTTCCCTTCTCAATAGAGTCTGCCTTGAGCTTTTCCACCTCATTCTTTAGCTTCTTCTCAATCCCCTGAAGATGAGTGAGCTCCTTGGTCAGCCTAATCACTTCCCCCTTCTTTAAAAGGACCTCATTATTAAGTTCTTTACTCTTTGCCTTAGCATCCTTAGCCTCGTCACAAAGCTCCTTGGCTTGGTTGGACGCAGTGTAGAACTTCGCCATGGCCTGAAAAATAGATGGACGAAGGAAAGTTATAAATTTTCCAAACTTTCTTAGAAAATAAAATGGGGATAATAAAAAGCTACATACATTGAAAAGGTCAAGGATGGCAAAACGTTCAAAATTCCTCACTGACATATCATAGCATGAGTTCACTTCTTTGTCAGTAATAAGTCCTTTGAACGTCTTTCAAGCTGTTAGGACATATGTGAATCATGTTAGGAACATATGTAATTTAGAATTGGCTAATCCTTTGACAAAACGCACTTTACTTGTAATTGGGTAGTTCTATGATGTGTTTAATACTTCAAGGAACAAGAGTTCAAGTCCAAGTGTTAAAGCCATGCAAATCTGTCCAAGAAACAAGTGAGAAGGGCTAGATTTTAAAGCTCAATAGCTAGCTTAATAGATAGCATCTATTGAGGCTTAAAAGGCTTGTTTAGCTTGATGCTCGATAGCTAGCTCGATAGATAACCTATTTATCGAGATTTATGAAAATCAGTCTTTCAGATCTGATTTTACACCAATCCGTGTATACATGTTTGGGTTTTCTTTTCTCATAACCCTAAATATATATAAAAATTATTTTAAGGGCCGTCAAAGGTTGCACAAGTGTGAAGCAAAGTTTTGTTCATGCAAATCGTGACTGGAGATAGAATTTACCTTAGTTCATCCTTCTCTTGAAGAAGCTGATGCGTTTGTACGCCGTTGGGTTTTATGATCAAGGAGCTTCGTGATCTTCATCGTGTTGATGAATGAAAGAACTTTGCAGTCAACATCTTTCTCAAGTTGGTGAGTAAGTTGTGTACTGGGAGTCGTGCATTGAAAAGGAGAGATTGTCACTACAGAACCAATCCAATTGGGTATTAGGGTAAGGGTTCAACTGTAGGTTGGTATTAGGTACTGGAATTCCTTTACTTGTAACCGCTTGTTGTGATAATAGTGAATTCTCGGGAGTGGTGACCTTAAAATCATCCGTTGGGATTTTTGCCTTGGAGGTTTTCCCCATTTGTAAACAAATCACTATGTCAACTTTATTTGCTGCTGCATATTATCTTAGTTGGTGATTTATTTGTGCTACCACGCATTTTTCATGTTAATTGGATTAATTAATTAACTTGGCTAATTAATTGGTTAATTCATCACAAGGGATCAATACATTCTTGGCCTATCACAAACATAATCCTCGTCCAGCACTGGGTTGGGAGGACGCTTGGTTTGAACTGAAGGATGAGTCTTGTGAGAAGCTTTGGCTGTGGGGGGAGTAGGGTTTTCAGGCTAGACAAATGGAGTAGTTTGGATGTGCACCGGGTTCAGTGCCAGGTTGTCCAAGTTTACCATCGTGGTTGGTAGCTTTGGAAGCTTTGGAACCTTAGGAAGAGGAGTCTTGCCAGGCTTTTGCGTCTTTGAACCTCGGCGTCTTGGAAGATCACCATGGTCAATACTGCTTGAAATACTTTTCCTCTTCCTAACCTAGATGACAAGCTTCTGGACGACCAGTGGAGCTACTTTGTCTTGGACCTAGACATCCTTTTCACCCTCAGTGTCACTAGCAACGCTTTTCCCTTTGTTTTCTTTCATAGTGGCTAACCCTATGATGGAGAAGGCATAGAGTTAATAATGTATTAAAAAAAATGGTGATGAATGAATGGACGATACTTACTTCAACGAGTGTCTCTTTATGGGTAAGGTTCTCGTCAGTTGGCTCAGGACCAAGTCCCCAAATAGCAAGACGATGCAAGGTTACCAAATTATGAAAGGATCTATCAGGGTAAGTACAGGTTCTGTCAATACGATCTAAATGAAACTTGTCCAAACATGGACGAGTAATGGCTACACAAACACAAAATAGAGTTAGATGAGGAAAAGATCAAATTAAACAAACAAAGCAAAGGAAGAAGAACATACACCTTCAGGACAAAGATGACTTAAGGCACTGGTTAAAGGAGGGAAGAGGGCATTATTTACATCAATTGGGTCCCCAGCTCAATTTCCAAACATAAAGAAAAATTCCTTCTTCCATAACCTATCAGAAGAACTACAACCCCTAATCAAATTAAATTAGGAGCCCTTAGACGAAAATTGGTAAAAACCAACAGATTGTATAATTTCTGAAGGTTTATAACAGTAAAGGAACTCATCCAGTGTAATTGGACGATTCCCCTTAAACACCTCACGCCACAACACTTGCATGGCTACTATCGTCCTCCATCCATTAGGGTTGAGCTAGTTTGGTCCAATACCCAACCTATGGAAGAGACCTCTACAAAAAGAATTGAGAGGAAACCTAAGGCCTATTAAGAGGTAAGAAGTATATACACCAAAACCTGAAAAAGGAGAACAACACCATTCCCCCCTTTCAGGGAGATGAGGTCTAAACTCACTAGGAATTTGATATCTACCTATGAGAGTTGTCAACCTATTCATGTCCAGGGTAAACGCCACCTCAGGGGCATAACTATAAATTACATTCTCTTCCTCTTCTTCATCTTGAGGGGGACTGGGTGACCTACTCCTTCTGGACAAGTTAGTCTCAGCCCTAGAAGTCGTCCTACGTTGCATTTCCTGGAATTCCTTTAAGGGAAAACTAGGAACCCCAGATAAATAATACTTGTCTTGGGAACTACTATCGCTACTACAAGTATTACTCTCACTACTGCTCTCATAACTACCATCACTTCTAGGGGACTCGTCTTGGTACTCGTCTATTTCTCTCTCAATACTACCACTAGACATAGACATGTTTAGAAGAATGAACAAACGAAAGCCTAAGGATGAAAGGAAGGAAGTACCTGACGAGAAACTAGAGACGAAGACGACTAGATGAAGCTCTTGGATGAGATGGAAGAAAGGAAATTATCAGAAAAGTGAAGGGTAAGAGAGAGAATGCACATATTTATAGGGCCTAGAGGTGGGTCAATGAAGCGACACAGACCAATCGAAAGCTGACATGAGGCATTTTCCTTGAAAAATAAATCAACACAACAAGTCAACCAATAAGATTGTGACACGTGATGTAATCTGAAACAACGAAATTCAACCAAAGCAAGGACAACACGTGGCATATCAATTGACCATTAAAATGTTGACATGTGTCAAAAGCAAACAATTTATACAACAGTGTCCAAGACGACAATTGGACAAAGGAGGCAACTGATGGTGAACTAAAAATTGAACTATCTCCAATTCGTCCATAGTGTCATCCAAGTCCAGGAAGGCTGTCCCAATATAAGAAGGTCATCCAACATGGAAGCACCTGGACGACCTCCCAACAATTAGAAATTTTCAGAATAAATTTATGTTCAAGAACTCATAATTCGGACCACGTTCTACCATTCCAAAGTATGAGCAAAATCATTGTTCATCGCTATAACTTCCCACTAAGTTCTTAACTTTTATATCTGTTGTGGAAGATAAGTCTGACTTTTCTAACTTTCATAGCAGTTGTGGAAGTTAAGTTTGATCCTTCTAACTTCCATCCACGTTGAGGAAGTTACTAAACAAGTAACCACTCCAAAGTTTGCTATATAAGGACTCATCCACATCAAATAAAAGTAAGTTTCCACCACTCCCAAAGTTGGAATTCTTGAGTTCTAGAGAGAAAAACTAAGTTAAGCATCAGAGGGTTCTTGGCCGATTCAAACCGGTCACCTTTGATCTTGTGTTTCTTTCTTTTCAGGCCTTCCAAAAAAACTCTAGCCCATTCAGCCTACTAATTTTCTGTGCATCATCAGAACTTTTGAGGACAGAATGGACAAAATAGAATTGAATGGACTGAGTAGGACCAAATTGGACCGAAGAGGATAGAATGGACTAAATAGAACCAATGTGGACTGAATAAGACTTTTGAATATTTATCATTTTATTGCATGATTATGGCTCATATTTCTAATTTCTAATGTCTATTTTAGTATTGTATTTGTATTTTTTAACTCAAAACGAAAGAGTTTAGCCCATGTAAAGTTGAATTTAATCAACCATCCTGTTGGTTTATTCTGTGCCAAATTTGCTTGTAATTCAGCATTTAGAAACCCTGTATTTAGATGGGAATCATGTAAGGGTAGTGTGTGAGAGAGTGTGAAGAAATGCTTAAGATTGTGCAGTGAAGTAGGGACTAGCGACTGAATCTCGCGGGTGGCTCACGAATGGCAAGCCGCCAGATGATGCACACGAGTGAAGCATGCAGAGAAGCTGAACCGTCATGCCAGCTGTTGCACTGTAGGACAAAAAGTCCAGACTGGCCATTCAGTTAGCTCACGGCTTGAACTCGCGACTCAATCAAGTCGCGAGGCCAAGTCACCAGCCAGCTCTATTTTGGAAAAATGACTCTTCGCATTCCAAACACACACCAATATATATAGACCCTTATACCCATGAAATGTAGAGAGCTTCTAGAGAGAATTTTAAGAGAGAAACCCTAGAAAAAAACAAGATTGACTCATCCACAATCTTTACATAGAGACTCTTCAAATTCCTCTACTCTCACCCTCTTCATTGTTACATCCTTGAGAGATTCATTACCCCAAATCCTTTTCTCACCATACCCACATCTGTGAGAAGGCTATTTGGTGCTTGGAAAGCAATTAGGAAGGGACCAATGGTTATTGGTTGATGCTATGGGCTATAACAGAATCCGGTAAGCTAGAAAAGACAAAGGTTCGGTGCAACCTCGTTAGAGCAAGAAGCTTGAAGGGCTTAGGTACACTGGGTAGATTAGGCTTGAGGGTCTATTGCTGTTCATGTATCCCAATTTCATTTTCTAGTAGATTATTGACCATTTGGAGGGCGGCGGAGAGGTTTTATGTCGAGGGCTTTGGTTTCCTCTTCGATAACACATCGTTGTGTTATCCTTGTATTTGCATCTCTCTTCCCTTAATCTTTTCCATTTAATTTTTGCTGTGGATGTTATTTTATTTGATTTAGATTGTTTATCAATTCTGTTATAAGCTTATGTTCATTTTCCACACATATATTGTTCGATATTAAGCTTGAATTCGTAATTTGTAAATTAGGGGTCTAAACATTCATAGTGTTTTATACGCTACTTGAACATTCAATTGGTATCAGAGCGGGTGCACTATTTGTGGTTTAAACACCTTAGTGCGATCCTTGACCCCGTATTGAGATGGACTGATCTCAATCTTTAAATGCACCAACATATTTTTATGGTAGCAACTATGCCTTTTGGAAAGTCAGGATAAGGGCATTTTTGTGTTCAATGGATGAAACTGTTTGGGATGCGGTGGATATTGGATGGACTAGGCCGAAGGCTGCCAAATCCACGTGGGATAAGGCAACCCTCACGGCGTTTAATGCAAATAGCAAAGCACTTAACGCTATTTTTTGTGGTGTGTCTCCAGATGAATTTAACAAGATATCTCACATTTTTATTGCCAAGGAGGCATGGCAGATACTGGAGACCACTTATAAAGGAACAAAGAAAGTGAAGGATACCAAGTTGCAGATGCTGACCACTCGGTTCGAGGAGCTAAAAATGAGTGAGGATGAGTCTTTTGACTCTTTCTATAGCAAGCTGAATGAAGTGGTCATCGGCAAGTTCAATTTGGGGTAGAAAATGGAGGACTCAAAAGTTGTGAGGAAAATCCTTCCTTCGTTGCCGGAGAGCTTCCATGCCAAGGTGACAGCAATTGAAAAGAGTAAGGACCTTGATGATACAAAGTCCAAGAACTGATTGGCTCTCTTCAGACCTATGAATTGTCATTGCCCACACAAAGGAAGAGCAAATCTCTTGCTCTTAAGACGGTTAATGAAAGGGTTGAAGCTCACGACTCATCCGATGAGGATGTTGTCGATAAAGATGTGGCACATTTGGTGAAGAATTTCCTAAAGTTCTTGAAATTCAAGAACAATGGAAAATTTGGTGATAAAGGGAAATTCCAAAGTTCCTGGAAGGAGAAAAAGGAATCCAAAAGGATAGATGGAAAGGAATCCCAATCTACACAAGGAATCACTTGCTTCGAGTGCAACGGACACGGACATTTCAAGAAAGAGTGTCCCAATTATTTGAAATCGAAAGGCAAGGTGTATGCCATAACCCTTAGTGATTCTGATTCCTCTAATTCGGATTTTGAGGAAAGCTATGACGAAGAAGGGAATTACTCTTCTTTTATGACTATTACTCATGTTGAGTCTTTGAAGGACTTAAATTTGCTTGTACAAGAGCTTGGGGAGTACAGTGATGAGGAATCAATAGGAATTGTAGACGAATCGGATGTTGAAGAAGATGAGAATACAGAGGGTCTTCAAGAAAACTTCAATTCACTCCTTGAGAAATTAGGAGAATATGCACGTGTGGCCAAGGCAACCGTGAAAAAGATGAAGAAGGCAGAGGACTATAGAAGTCTCCTAGTGCGACATAAAGAGGCCAAGTGTGAGATAGAGAAGCTGAATGGAGAGTTGTTGGAAGCTTATCTAAAAATTAGATTCCTTGAGCTTGAGGTAGTTCAAGCAAATGCCAAGGTAGAGAGGGTCTCCACCAAGAAACTAGATGATGTCATTTCCTCTCAAAAACAATTCTCAGACAAATCCGGGTTGGGATATACCGGAGAAAGTAGTTCAACTGTCAAAATCACCAAGGAAGTGAAGTTCGTGCAAGCCAAAGAACCTGTAGTGGCTGCCTCTCCACCTAAGAAAGTAAGGGATGAAAAGAAGAAGAATGTGGCTGACCAAAGGGTGCTAAATAAGCCCCGTAACCAATCAGTGATCAAACCTAAAGCTAGAGGGAAATCTCTTCCAAGATCACAAAGAGGTCCAAGAACGAATCATTTTTGCCATCATTGTGGACTTCAAGGACACACCAGACCAAATTGTCATAAGCTTAAAGCATTGAAGAATGCAACTGATCAAAGGCCAAGAGGGCCAAGAAATGACAAGAGGACTTGGGCTATTGAGTCATCAAGAGGTCGAAATGGTGATCTTGGTATGATGGACGTGATGAAGATGATCGGTGCATTCACCACTTGCTTGGAAAGCTTCACTAGAAGGTTTGAAAGTTCTAACTCTCGTACCCAATCCTATAGGGATATCACCCCAAACGCACATGACGTGTGAGTGAAGAAGGGTACTCATGCATAAGCACTACAACATGTCCATGCATTAATACTTTCTATGCTTTGTGACTATGCTTGGTTGTGTGCTTTTTGCTAGTTTGATTTGAAAACTGTTTGCTTGTTTATTTGTTTCTTTTTAAATGTTATTACATTGTTGTTTTTGATCAATCGTTTCTTGGTTTTGTGTCAAAAATCCAAAAACACATAAAAAGAAGAAAATTCAAAAAGTTTGATCGACTTTGTTGAGTTTTGTCTCAAAGCATGTTTTGCCTTGTACCTTTGTACTAATGGCTTTGTGCATCTACGAGCTTAGCTTGTTCGCTATGCACTCATATCATTATGGAAGAAATCTTGAAATCTATGTGACTGTTGTAAATAGATCTTCAATCTTGTCATGAATGATTAGTGAATGATCTTGTTGATCTTAAGACATGCATAGACTTGTGCCTATATATCTTCCCACTCTTTATTTTATTGTTTTGCTTAAAGAGCTCACCAAATGTAAATCTCCAAATGAAAAGGGATATTGAGCTACAAAAACCTGTCGCACATACTAGTATTTGACTAGGAAAAAGGGAAAGCGACCAAAAATAAAATGTATGATGCCCAAAAGCCAGAGGCTAACTCATCAAATTGAAATATAAAAAATTTCAAGCATCGATCTCACAATGAGATGTATTGATTCAAAAAGATCAAATGATAT
This sequence comes from Quercus variabilis, assembly GCA_030445155.1. Classification (NCBI taxonomy): domain Eukaryota; kingdom Viridiplantae; phylum Streptophyta; class Magnoliopsida; order Fagales; family Fagaceae; genus Quercus; species Quercus variabilis. The sequence continues at coordinate 23,021,250 of CP129448.1, read as the reverse complement.
GATGTATACGGAGCCAAATGAAAAGCTTCAAATTTATGTTATCAAGTTTATGTGGGAGGTCATATATGCATATTTCTATAATTGAGATGGGTCACATTATCTAGTGCTAGTTGTGTATGCCTTGATTAAATTGATCATTGAAGCTTCACATTAGACTGAGGACTATCTTATTTTTGATACCCACACACATCACACATGTTTATGTTCAATGAATGCCATATTCATTTGTGTGATTGTACTTAATTAAATGTGTTTTCACATGCTCAACCTTTGTTGATCAAACACAAAAAGATTTTTGAGTGTTTTAGTTTGTTTTTGGAATGTATTTTGTTTTCACAAAAATTGTCAAAATTTTAAAAACAGTGTTGCCCTGTTTTGGCAACTCAGTCGCGGGTTGATCTAGTCACATGCCCCAGTCGCGAGCCCACACAGAGATTTTTCGCAACTCACTGGTGGGTCAATGTCCCAGTCGTGAAAAATACTTAGAATATTTTTCAAAATTTGGGTTTTCATGTTTCTCGCGGCTCAGTGTGGCGACTTGTTTGCGGATGGAAGGTCTAGTCGCAAGGGGCACACAAAGATTTTCGCGGCTTACCTCGCGACTTCCTTGCGGGTAGACCTTCCAGTCGCGAAAAACACTTAGACAAATTTTCAAATTTTTGCTTTTAAAGTGTTTTGGCAGCTGGCCTTGGTGACTTGACTCAGTTGCGAAAATCGCGTGTTTTGCGCAAATAGGACAGTTTTTAAAACTTTTCAGTTTTCCCTCAAACTTTTGTGACTGTTCATTGTCTTCCCTATTTCAAGTATCTCTCAATCTCACTGTGTCACTCTCAAAAACCTCCATTGTTGTTCATCATTTCTACTTCAATCGTTAAGAAAAGGTATGGGTTCTTCATCATTTTCAAAGTATTTCATGACTATAGCCCTGGATTTCTTGATTTTTGTGTTTTTATTGGGTTGTATATATGATGTTTCGAATATGGTTTGGGTGTTTTTGTTTAAGTTTGTTCAATGATTATTGTTGACATTGTTATTATGGTGCATTATATACATGTTTTCAAGCATGTTTCTCATTCTTGAGATTGTTCGTCATGATTGTACTGTGCTGTGCAATTCATGTTCTTTGTAATGTGTCTCATAGGCAGTTACATGTGTTTCTGTGGTTCGTAGAGATACATTGTGCTTATTTGTGTCTGCATACTCATCACATTTGCACACCACTTGCACCATTGTTGATTATGCATGATGTTCTTCTACATATTTGGTTCATTTACATTATTTTAGTGATATGTCTATCTCAATGACAATGTGTGTATTTCATGGACTAACTTGGATCTAATCAAGGTTATGTGTCTTGTGGTTGTGCTCTTGGTTCTCTGCTATGCGTATGTTATTTTTGCAGATGTCTCGTCGTTCCTCTCGAGGAAAAGATCCTGAAATTGATCCTCCATCATCTCCTATTTCAAAACAAACTCGAAGTTCGTCTCAAGCTTCAAACATTGAGAGATTCAAGACTCCACTTGATTCACAGACCTATAATAACATTTTTAAAAAGGTTCCTACTGTGGTGGAAAGGGTTGTTAAATTTGATACCCTGGAGACAACATTTATTCCTAGGATATTTGAAGCAAAAGATTGGGCTGATCTGTTCGGGAACTTCGAGGACCCTATTGAAGAATTTGTTAAAGAGTTCTATTCACATGCTAGATACATAGGAGTTGAGCTGCAATGTTGGGTACGAGGAAAAGAGTTTTCCATCAATCCCGACTACATCGCAAAGGTTCTTCACATCACTAGACCGGTAGATGTAGACCTCACTCCGTATGATGATAGACAGCATCAGATACAAGACATTCTTCAATTTCTTGGGCCTAATCATGAAGTTAGAAGCAAGGGCTCATCTATAGGCACTGCACAGTTTTCACCTGATCTGACGACCCTCAAATTGATCATGTTCTTCAACTTGTATTTACTCTCAAACACTGCATTTATCAATCTTGGGAGAGCGCAATTTCTATGTGATCTAATCACAGGAGTTCCAATTGACATATGTGCCCACATCTTTCAGCCCATTGGGAAAGCAGCGGCTCGATCAGTAGCCCGAACATGTATTCCTTTGTGTAGTCTCATCATGAAGATCTTGCTTCGTGAAGGTGTCCGTTCACCAACAGATGGGAAAATTGTGCCACGTTCTCAACCAATATCCATGATAACTCTTCAAGCAAGCACGAGTCACTCCTCTAAAGCACCTAAGAGTGAGCCATTCACCCATGCAACTCCATCTATTCATGATTGAGCTACACCTATGCATACCGAGACTGGTTCTCCCATTCCTTCTGAGATGCAGACAACTACCACTCCATCTGCACCTAGCTCTCAAGCTGACAAGTTAAGCACTTTGATTGAGAGTGTATCTCAGCGAATTTTCGGTTTAGAACGACTCCTCTACTCCACCAACAACCAAGTTCAAGTGTGTCTCACAACCATTGAGACACAGTTAAATGCTATTCAACAAAAGCTAGAAGAAAGTCTTTAGCTATTCGTGACAAAAGGGGGAGAGAGATAGCATACAGTAAGGGGGAAAGCAACACAAGAAGGAGTAGTGTGCATACTGAAAGGGGGAGTTGTCCTATTTATAGTTAATTGCTTGCTTGTGTAGATTTGGTGTTAATACTTTACTTTGGTTAAAGTTGTTGGCACTGTGGTATATTTATATAAGATGATATTTTCTGTTTAAAGTTTTGTTTTGTACCTTCTGCTTTTGTAAGCTTTTAAGGTTTTTGTACCCATGCTTTGTAACTTTTGTACTTGTTATTAAATGTCATGCATTTTCTTTAAGTACTTCACTCTTGTGCCCTTTGTTGAATTTTATATCCTTAATGCAATTACCTTGTGTTGTTGCATTGGTTGAGTGTTGAACATACAAATGATACTTTGCAATTGAGCTTATTAGCTTGCATGTCCGGATGTTCTTTCCATGTGTGAATAAGCATTGTGATCACTATTTATAGTGATTGTTCATTTTTGGTTAAGCCATGGTTTATTACTTATTTCCATTTTGCTTGCTCGCATTGTGCTTGTTCTATATGCATTACAAGTTTTCTGCATACAATGATCATATTGTGTTGTTGTGTTTCAGGAGATACTTGTTCTTATGGTTCAAGAGCTTCACAGATTCTAGAGTTAGGTGTGAGTTAGTTTTAATCAACTGTTCTCAACTCACGCGTTAAGTCTAGAGTTTGTAATGATCATATTGTGTTGGCTTTATTCTGTGCCAAATTTGCTTGTAATTCAACATTTAGAAACCCTATATTTAGGTGGGAATCATGTAAGGGTAGTGTGTGACAGAGTGTGAAGAAATGCTCAAGATTGTGCAGTGAAGCAGGGACTCACGACTAGATCTCGCGGGTAGCTCGCGACTGGCAAGCCCTCAGACGATGCACACATGAAGCATGCAAAGAAGCTAAACCGTCATGCCAGCTGTTGCACTATAGGACAAAAAGTCTAGACTGGCCATTCAGTTAGCTCGCGGCTTAAACTCGCAACTCAGTCTAATTGCGAGGTCAAGTCGCCAGCCAACTCTGTTTTGGAAAAATGACTCTTCGCATTCCAAACACACACCAGTATATATAGACCCTTATACCCACGAAATGTAGAGAGATTCTAGAGAGAATTTTAAGAAAGAAACCCTAGAGAAAAACAAGATTGACTCATCCACAATCTTTACATAGAGACTCTTCAAATTCCTCTACTCTTACCCTCTCCATTGTTACATCCTTGAGAGGTTCATTACCCAAATCATTTCTCACCATACCTACATCTGTGAGAAGGCTATTTGGTGCTTGGGAAGCAGTTAGGAAGGGACCAATGGTTATTAGTTGATGCTATGGGTTATAGCGGAATCTGATAAGCTAGAAAAGACAAAGGTTCGGTGCAACCTCGTTAGAGTAAGAAACTTGGAAGGCTTAGGTACACTGGGTAGATTAGGCTTGGAGGGTCTATTGCTATTCATGTATCCCAATTTCATTTTCTAGTGGATTATTGACCACTTGGAGGGTGGCGGAGAGGTTTTATACGAAGGGCTTTGGTTTCCTCTTCGATAACACATCGTTGTGTTGTCCTTGTGTTTGCACCTCTCTTCCCTTAATCTTTGCCATTTAATTCTGTTGTGGATGTGATTTTATTTAGTTTAGATTGTTATCAATTCTGTTACAAGCTTATGTTCATTTTTCACACATATATTGTTTGATATTAAGTTTGAATTGGTAATTTGTAAATTGAAGGTCTAAACGTTCGTAGTGTTTTATACACTATTTGAACATTCAGCCCAAATATAATAAAATTTCATACTTTTCAACACAAAAATCATTGAAAAAAAAATTAAAATTTTAAGCTAAAATTGAAAAGAAAACCTATAAAAAGAATCAATTTAATGCCCAATTAATTTAAAATGGACTAAAGGTGGACCAAAATTGACCAAGTGGACTGAATTGGACCAAAGTAGACCTAATTGGACCGAATAGAAATTGTTTAATTTTTAGGGAGAACAAATTATCTTCAAAAAGTTTTAGAGAAAAAATTATACATTATAGCTCAATTATTTAACAAATGGATCCGCGACTAGTTAAAAAAAAAAAAAAAAAAAAAAAAAAAAAAAAAAAAACTTGAGTTAAATTTTAAAGCTAAATTATTTAACAAACCATGGTTGAACAAATCCAAGCTTGGTCTGATACGTTAGTTAACACCTATATCTTGCCATTTGAATAAAAAATTTGCCAATACAAATTCACAAATGTCAAATACATAAGTTTCGTAAGTAAAAATTGAATTAGGCTTATGAATTGAGTTACATAATCAACTGAACAAGGCTTGTGAACAAGCTTCAGCTTAGCAAATTTGCATATGGATGCCTTCAGTTTTCTACCTCTATACTACCTTTAATTGAGTGTATGCTACGAGTTACTATATTACTCAAATAAGACATAAAATGCATATTAACAATTTTCATGAGCTATTTCTATGGTTATTATTCCCTCTTGATTTGGGTAGCGAATTAGCTCGATAGCTGGTTCTAATTGAGATGCTTGACCATTTGGACTAAGATCGCCATACTCTCTAGGAGGCGTTCCAAAAGCTCCCAAGCAATCACAGGGGGGTTCAGTGTGGGTTGAAGAGCTTGATGGACTTGGTGTGTACTTACTGTTTGGTGAGGCTTCACTTGCACCTATAACTTGAACACTATCAATGCCAGTTCCGTCTTGCAGTGCCATGTTTCTAAAAGTATGGGATTTGAGGTCTTTTTTGTCAAAGATTCCTAAGGTGTGATGAATTCTTCTCAATATTGAGCCTTCTGAATGAAAGTGGATCAAGATTTGTTGTCTTTCCTTGTAAAGGAACATAGACATGGAGATGATGAGAGATAGTAAGGAAGCAACCCCGGCAATGAGAAATAGTCCCCAAAAGCTAGCAAGGCTAAGACTCGCAGAAGAAACTTGGTTGTTGGAGTTTGTACAATTGTTTTGATTCCCTAGCCATGCATTCTCAATCTGTTTCATTTTCTTTCCTTCTGTTACATTTAAGATTGCCCTTGACACATCAGATACTAAGGGGGAACCTATTGGGAAGGCCTGCATATGATTAAAAAAATTCAATATGAGAAACTATACACTTACTTAAGTGTGCGCACATACACATGAGAGAGAGAGAGAGAGAGAGAGCTTACAAAGCCAAACCCATCAGTTTTGTAAATTGATTCAACCATGGCATACTTGGAGCAATATTGTCCTAGAAAAAGCTTCATGTAAGGAGTTTCAATAATAGCACCGGCTATACCACCATTTGCACTTCCTTTTGACAACAATTGATCACATTCTTCTGGAGTATCATATATTATAAGTTTATTTTCTTCAAACTTCATTTCTTTTAAGATTCCCAAAACAAAAGATCCTCCTTGGTAGCCAACATGCTCCCCATTCTTAATAAGTTGGTTGATATCAGTAACAGTTGGTTGCAGCTGTTGAATTGTTAAGAGTGATGTCAAACTTGCAGTGTAACTTTGAGTGAGTATGAGCACCACGAAAACCCATATGATCACCACAAACCTTGCCAAGTTGCTTACCACTCTCTCCCCTATAAATTAAGGTGAAATATTTCTAAAAAAAAACTTAATTGCATCATAAATAACAAATTAATGCAATGTTTGAGATATGCAACTCATCCAAATATATTATCACTTTTTTGACTCATGATAATGGATAATAATGAATCTTAGAAATAATATGGACAAAGTTTTTCTTCGATGGACTTGATGAAGGAGATCGTGGTGATTGAAATGACCATATTCTTGTACTTCTGTTGTTAACTTTTTAAATTATTTACACAAGTCATCATATAATTCTAAATAATTTATGTAACTAAATGTACATGCGAATACTCATTTGAATCGTCACAAAGTATGCCAGAGGAACTTTTCTCCTAGTTTTGTGGAAAATCCTATTTGTAGTAATATAGGTCACAAATAGTGAACTTCCAGTCCATGACGCAATAATTTTAAGTTTTTCTTGTTGGTTTTGGAACCCCACATTGTTAAGAACAATAGAGAGGAGGAAGAAAATTATGTTTGTAGTAATATTGGTTACAAACTGTTAAGTCCATTCCATGATTTGATAAGTATAAAAGTTCCTTTACTGGTTTTGGAATCATATCAATTAGAACAATAATAAAAAGATGCATTAATCCTGTGAAGAGTTGTTAGCATCACATTGATAAGAAAAGAAATAAGAAAGCATAGTAGACTAGTCCCTATAAAAAGTTATATTGAATCTAGTATTGTATGTGTAAGATAGAAGACAAGACTATAACCAAGTCTTGTATGCTAATTTGAGAGCACTAGAAGGATTAAGTTAAGCACTTATCTCTGTGTATCGTGTATGGTGGTGTTCGTTTTTGTGAAATAAGTTTCTAGAGGTATAATGAAGCAAATGTGAAGGGTTGGAACTTACGTTGTGCAAAAACCAGGGTTGAGAAGGAGTACCATAAGCTTGTTCCAATTTGATGTGAGGGAGGTCCACGGAAATCTTCATTTATTCGGTGCTCAAGAACCCAAACTATAAAGCCAATGAAGACAAAGAAACACCCACTTGTTATCCAAAGGTCCCAACTTAAAGGCTTCAAGAAAATCCATGCATTTTTACTCCCATTGTCCCTGATTGGCACTATTAATGATACTCCAGATTCAGTGTATGGCAATGTAAAGTCGACAAAGTTAGACCTGTTTGCTGTGATTGTTGGATCTCCTCCCACAGCATCGAAATTCTGTCCAAGTAAAATATTTGCTTAGATTAAAAGGGGCAATTAAAACAAAACAAAAACAAGAAAGAATAAAATTTATATGGGAGATACTTTTATTATGCATTATAACATGGTATATTTACTCTGTTAGAGAATTTGTAGTTAATTTCTTTTTGAATAGTATAAACATTCCTATATTTAATACTCTGTTGATTGAGCTTTCAAATGTAATCCTAGCTGTTAAAAAATAGAAGGACGAAGGTTTTTACTGACCCCAAGGTATACTTGGTAGACCAAATCATTATAACTACCAGCGCTTCCACCACTTGAATTTTCAAACGGAATGAACTCATACTTAACAGCATATGGTAATGCTTTCATGACAGCATTGAAGACGTCTATGCTGTACCCTGTGACCTGTGTTCTCTTATTGTTAGCATCATGTGTCACCTTAACAAATTCACTAAAACCGTTCTTCACTGGAACTCCTATTCTCAACTTTTTCCCATTTGTTGGAACCTCCCAACCTTTTGGGACGGAACTTGAATCGCCAGGCCATATAATAGGTCCTAGATTTTTCTTGGAGGTAGAATATGTGCTTGTGTTTCTTGAATTCAATTCCCTTATGAGTCCATTTTCTGGCGTCCAAAATGCAATCCCTCTTTCTCCATTACCATTCACATTGATTATTTTGAAAGTTGATGATTGTAATTGTCCATTAACAAGACTGAAATCTCCAGCTAGGCTTGTAAATCTAGTACCCAATAATGCTTCACGAAGTATTGGACCATTTTTAGAGACTCCAATGGCTTCAAGATCAGTTAAGTTTCTTGAAGCAGTTGTTTGTTCAATGTAAAAATTTGTAGTCCCAACTTTCTCAACTGCCCTGGCTAGTGCTGAAGCAGTATCATAAGCCCATAGTCCTAACACATTCAATTCAGCATTCAAAATGGTTGAATTGTCCTGTTGGAATTTTCTTTTCCATCGAACTCTAAAATTTTCAAGTTCTTTTGTTTCTGAAACATAAGTTTTTACACCCAACACCCCTTGCATTGAGTCAAGGACTGATCGTTCTAACGAACTTAGAGAGTTGGTTATCCCATTGGTTGTTATCCAAATATAACCTTCACTCATCATCCCAATCTCTTTTGCTTTGTTGAAAAGCCGAGAACCGATATTGGTTGACATGTGCACTATGAAGACTCTAGTTTGCATTGTCATCAACTTGTAAAGTTCTTCACCAATTTGGTCATCTGTGGCTGATGGAGAAATGATACTCCGATAGGGTACACGGGCATCAACATTTTGCAAGGCATCAACCAAGTAGGGTATTATACCTTCCCCGAATGAATTGTCTACATATATTGGCACTGCCTCTCTCCATCCAAAGACTTGAACAATTGCACTTATAGCTTTCACTTGAGATGAATCATTTTGAGCTACTCGAAAAAAGTATGGACTACGAAGGGAAGTAAGAGAAGGACTTGTTGCTGAGAATGATACAATGGGCACCTGAGCTTTCTCACCGAGATCAATCATAAAGTTGGCTTGCATAGAGTTTTGTGGACCTATGATTGCTTGCACTTCCATGTTTTTAATCAGGTCTAGAGCTGTGTTTCAAAAACAAAAAGAAATTTGTATTATTCACCAGTCAAACTCAAAATTATCAGAAGCTTTAAAAACGAAGGTAGAATTTCATAATCAGCAATGGAAAACAATTAACGTGACTTTGTAAAACCTAATACTCTTTATGCAGAACGCCAATTGTTGGCACTCACTTTGGTAAGCCTCACAAGAACTTGGCGTGGAGTACAACAAAATAACAAACAAATGGATTGAAGCATGTGATATCACATAATATTTCAAATAAATTGTATGGGTGTGTTTTGTGTGGTCTTACGTTGAGTGTAATATCAAACAAGTAGTAGCTATGTTGATCTAAGATACATATAAAGTTAAATGAAACTCCAATTATGAGTATCGTACTAATGTCAACACGCTATGGATAACCTTGTAAAGAATTTTGAAATTGTGGAATCAAAGCTTCAGAGAAAACTATCTGTGATTCTCATTAATTTGTTATAAAAGGAGCAGAGTATAATTGGGGAAAAAAAAACTGATTCTTTAACTAACGACTACTTAACTAATTTAACTATGCATCCCACTAACTAATGGAATAATACACTGATTACACGTGTCTCACTAAATTGTTTCTTTGATATATCAGTTCTGACCTAACGACTTGTAGCAAAGACATGTACAAACTATAAACTGCAGGTCGTATAACACTTGAGCCTTCGTGGGAGCACAATACACACTTATGATTATAATTGATTTAACCATTGTGTCAATAGTCAACTTACACCACCGCACACCCTTGGTACGATGATCACTCTATAAGTATAAGTGCTTGTGGAGTGCGAGGGATAAAGGCTGGGGTTTAAGTCTCTAAGAGGGAGCTTCACACATATATTCACTTAGATTAGGCTAAAGTAGAATTTTTATCTTATATAAAAAAAAAAAATGGTCAACTTACTCTTTTTTTTTTTTAACAAGATAAACCTTCGTTAAAAATATTTAAAGAATATTAAATAAGTATATAAAGATAATATATCTTACTAAAATAAATATTGAGTTCGAGTGGTGGTAATGTGTAAGTTATAATTTTTTAGATGGATGGTTCAACCAGTCAATTTTCTTAAATTGAAAAAAGAAAGAAAGAAAGAATTGATTTTCATTGGTTTAATTCTATCCCATCAGCCACATCCCCATTCCTCCTGTGGGTTGCAGCACCCAAGACAGCACTGTTCAGGAGTCCTATCCTCATTAATGCGGCTAAGACATTAGTTGAGGGCATTCAATGTGGAGGTGACAGCTCGCCTTAGACTTGCTCCTTCACCGTGCTCCCATCGCCGACGCGTGGCACTTGCCCCTTTCCTCCTCAGATATTCAAAAAGACCCCTCTTTGGTGGAGTGGTGCTCGTGTACTTCTGAGGTCTCGGATGTCCGAGGACGGGGTCGTCCTCGGATATGTTCCTTGGGGGCTGCACACCACACTTTCATCCTCGGACCCCACATGCATCCTCGGCACGAGCCTCTGAGCCTGGTTTGAGGTGGGTCGACACTGCCTGATTTTCTGGCCCCACAATAGCTCCTCAAAATCTTGCTGTATGCATCCTCGGGCAGGGAAAAGGATTTTGACATCCTCGGGCCTACTCCGTGCCCAGTCGAGCCTTACCCTTCATCAGTTCTGGGGTCTATTCATCTGCCCAAGGCGCGTTGCTGACGTTTCGAAGCGCGTAATGTGCCTTTCATTAAATTCAAGCAGCTCTGTACTTCCCACGTTCAACAAGGCATTACCAATCTAACGGTGAATGTTTGTCTTGCATTTATAGGCGGAAAAACCCGCATGGTTCTTCAATTTAGGGTATAAATACCCATTCGAACTGCTTCTTCCTATTTCTTATTTGCAATCAAGAATTCTCGCACGTCTTTCCTAAGTTCAACCACCCTCTCACTTACATCTCTAGCATAAAAAGCCTGTCTGAGAAGCTCTTCCTCTTTCCAGTATGTCGCTCTATCCCTCTTTGAGCTCTCTTCCTCTTTACCCCTTCTTCTCCTTCGTCTGTTCTTTCTTAGTTCCTTTAGGTGTCAATTGGGATGGGTAGATTTAAGAAATACGTCTACATTAAGGAGGCAATAGAGAAATTCATCGTTGACTATGAGATTCCTAGCAATGTAGGTCTGAGGTACTGTGAGGATAGGGATTGGCTCTTTCAAAGACAAAAGGGTGAAGTGGTGATTCCCATTATCGCCTTCCTCGAAGGGGGGATGAGGATCCCCATGGGGTCAGTAATAAGGGGCTACCTCACGCATTTCTAGCCACCTAGTGCGCAATAAATGTCTTTAGGATTTTGGGCTGTGTGGATGCCCTGAATGAGAAGATGGGGCTAAGGTTGACCTACCATGACGTGAACTGGTGCTACAACCTTCAGCTCCTTAAGGGCAAGTCCTATTACCTGAAGACAAGGGATGACAGGGTACGACTCATCCAATGCCTCCTTGAGTCCAGCAAGGGGCTGAACGAGGATTTCCTTATTGTGTCCGGGGAGTGGCACGATGGCCTTCACTGCCCAACAACGGAGGGAATACCAGGTGGGGCAGTGGGAGTAGGAAGGGATTCAAGTTCTCTTGTCTTTTTTCTTCTCTCTTTTGTTTGGTTACTAATGTGAAGGTGTTTTCTCCCTGCAGACCCGCACGCCTTTGAGCGCCACTTCCACCTGGTCAACAAGGAGGATTTGCAGAAGGTACTAAAGGCATCAGTTTTTGTAAACAAGGACGACCATCAAGTTAAAGCCGCCCACAAAATCTTGGGGTATACTCCTGTTTAGAAATCATTCCCAGTTCCGAAGCACGTGATCCGAGCGAACGATCATCGGCTACAGAAAATTACTGTGACCGAGGACGGATTTCTGTTCCCCGAGGAGCCCTCTGATCCAAAAGTTGTCACCTTAGCCGTCCCCTCTTCCTTCCACGTATTCGCCGAGGCTGCAGAGGAGGATCTAGAGCGAGAAGAGGAAATGTTTGACGTTTTCGACCAGCTCGATTAGTCCGAGGACCCTCCCGGGGACTTGGGCAACCCTTGTTTGACCGAAGCAGACCTTCTTACTTCAGAAGCCTCTCTTCTGCCAACGATGGGTTACAAGAGGAAACCCCACACCAGCCTGTTAAACCTGATTAAAGGCCAACCGGGGAAGTCCCATCAAAAGCTTCCCCCTCCTCCTCCCAAGACTCAGTTTGTTCAGATTAGGTCGACTTCTGCCCAACAGAAGCTTCCCCCTCCTCTTTCTCCTCCTTCTCAGACGGGCCTGCCTTCTGGGTCTATGCCTGCCGACCCCAAAAGGAAAAAGGATAAGGGCAAAAGGCTTATAGAGGATAAGCCAGTGTCCTCGCAGGAGGAGGACAACACTCTGCGGCCATCCAAGCAGATTAAGATAGGCGACAAGAGCCAGGACAGGCAGGTCGTCACCACCTCGTCCGAGGCTCAGGCCTAGCTCCCAACCCCAATGCTCCATGAAGAGCCCTTAAGGGATGACACCTCCCTCAAAGACTTCAATGAGGGCGAAGGTGCGCATGTGGCTGACACGCTAGAGAGGTGCCTGCTGCTCCCAGCGGACATGGCCGAGCTGGACTCTCTGAGGAGCAAGCAGGTCTTCCTCAGCCTTAAGCGATATCTGGGGATGGTAAGAACTATGATTTCGACTCTTCTCACTTTTTTTTTTTAACTTTTTTTTTTGGAGTTAGGCTTATAATGCATTGGTTACTCTGGCAGGTTGTCCAGGCTACCTATAGGTTGGAGGTAGCAGTCAATGACCAGGGGAAGGCCCTTGACCTGGAGCGTGAGAGGGGCTTTCAGGCTACCTGGACCCTCAAGACCTCCGAGGTGGACCTCGCCAAGGCCAGGGAGGAGTTGAAGGCAATGACCAGGGCTCGGGACAGCGTAGAGTCGGGTCTTGCTGGTGCCCAGAACCAGGCCAGAGGGCAGACGAGGTGCCTGGGCGAGGCGGAGGAGCAGCTGAGGATCGCGATGGAGCTGATCGCAGATCTACAAGCTAAGGTGGTTACAGCCGAGGGGGCCCAAAGGGAGGCAGAGTGGGCCAAAGACAAGGCCCAACGGGTTAAGGCCGAGGCGAATTTTGGTAGGAAGGAGGCCCTGGCTGCCAAGGAGGAAGCCAAGGCTGCAGCTTATGCTGAGGGGGTGGCCGAGATAAAGGCTCTTTATAAAACTCAAGTTCCGGGGGTATGTAGGCGCTATTGCTCCCAAGTCTGAGCTGAGGCCCTCAAACAAGCTGGAGTGGAGGCCTTGTTTGACCTATGGAAGGCAGAGAGCGTATACTACCCCCCTGCCATCTACGAGGCTGGGGAGGTTGTTGAGGAGGTAAGAGCTGCTGAATCAAGGGAAAACCTGAGCGAGGAGGCGCCCCAAGAGGTAGCGGAGGTCCCTTCTGATGCCCAGATCCCCACCACCGAGGAAGCAGCCATTCTCGCTGTACCTCTACTGGCCATCCCCTTAGGCCAGAGCTTAGAGGACCCAGAGTTTGCCCCTATCTAGCCATCTATGGGGGGTGAGACTGAGCAGAAGAAGTAGATCCCTTGGCGTCTCGGTTCAACTTGCCTTTGCCGTTTGCTTGATCTTTTCCTATCTTTCTTTCCTTTTTTTTTCTTTTTTTTTTTTTTGTTCTTCTTCTTCTTTTTTCTCTTTTTTTTTTTTTTTTTAATGTAATGTGGCTCTTGCCACACAACTTCTATGGACTTATCATTGTAATGGGAGTTTAATTTCCCTTTTTCTCTATTTTAGTTGCTTATTTTCTTGCATGCTACCTACTTCCTCTCTTTTCTTTTTATTTGCATGATTTTAATTTGAATTGTATCTTGGCCAATCACGTCAGTAACAATGATAATGGGAGGGAATGTATGCGTGGGCAATCCTTTTATGTCTCAAGGGCTAGGTAGGGTTTTGGTCCTTCTTAACTTAGGATATTTTGAAGTAGTTGGTTTCCCTATAGGCTTGAGTCTGAGGACCATGCAATGCCTTGGTTCTGTCTAACACTTAAGATATTTTGAAGTAGTTAGTTTCCCCAGAGGCTTGAGTCCGAGGACCATACAATGCCTTGGTTCTGTCTAACATTTAGGATATTTTGAAGTAGTTAGTTTCCCCAGAGGCTTGAGTTCGAGGACCATGCAATGCATTGGTTCTGTCTAACACTTAGGATATTTTTGAAGTAGTTAGTTTCCCCAGAGGCTTGAGTCCGAGGACCATGTAATGCCTTGGTTCTGTCTAACACTTAGGATATTTTGAAGTAGTTAGTTTCCCCAGAGGCTTGAGTCTAAGGACCATGCAATGCCTTGGTTTTGTCTAACACTTAGGATATTTTTGAAGTAGTTAGTTTCCCCAGAAGCTTGAGTCCGAGGACCATGCAATGCACTTAGGATATTTTGAAGTAGTTAGTTTCCCTAGAGGCTTGATTCTGAGGACCATGCAATGCCTTGGTTCTGTCTAACACTTAGAATATTTTGAAGTAGTTAGTTTCTACAAAGGCTTGAGTCCGAGGACCGTGCAATGCCTTGGTTCTGTCTGACACTTAGGATATTTTGAAGTAGTTAGTTTCCCCAGAGGCTTGAGTCTGAGGACCATACAATGCCTTAGTTCTATCTAACACTTAGTCTTGCCTTCAAAACGCAAGATACATAGTCATGATAGGGTAAGCATTTGAATCCAAAAAGGCTTCTTCATTAAAAATAATACCTTTTAAGGTTATTTACATTCCACGGACGAGGTACAGGTTTTTCGTCTAGATCTTCTAAGTAGTATGCACCTATCCCCGCTACTGACGTAATTCGATAGGGCCCCTCCCAGTTGGGTCCCAGCTTTTCCCAAGAAGAGTTCTTAGCAGCCCCTATGACTTTTCTCAGCACCAGGTCCCCTGGTGTTAGTGGTCTAAGCCTCACATTGGTATCATACCCCTACTTGAGCTTTTGTTTGTAATAGGCCAGCTGGATCATCGCTTGTTCCCTTCATTCGTCTACCAGGTCCAGGCTCCTTCCCAGCAGTTCATTATTGCTGCCTAGGGTGAAAGAGCTCACCCTTAGCGTCGGGAAGCTTGTTTCCAAGAGGATCACCACCTCGGCACCATAAGTCAAGGCGAAAGGTGTTTCTCCCGTTGATCGCCAGGGCGTGGTCCGGTACGTCTAGAGAACGTGGGGCAGCTCCTTTATCCATCTCTCTTTGGCGTCGTCCAGTCTCTTCTTAAGCCCACTGACGATGACCTTGTTAACGGCCTCGGCTTATCCATTTCCCTAAGGGTAGGCAGGTGTTGAGTATCTGTTTGTGATCCCAAGTTCATAACAGTGCCTCCTAAAGCCCTTGCTATCGAATTGGAGCCCATTATCCGAGATGAGGGTGTGGGGGACCCCAAATCGTGTCACAATGTTCCTTCAAAGGAATTTCTTTGTGTCTACGTCCTTGATGTTGGCCAGTGGCTTGGCCTCAACCCACTTGGTAAAGTAGTCTATGGCCACCAACAAATATTTCTTATTCCCTGGCGCTCTTGGGAATGGTCCTACAATGTCCAAGCCCCATTGGGCGAATGGCCATGGACTGGACAAGTGATTAAGGATCCCTCCTAGCTGATGGATATTCGGGGTGAACCTTTGGCACTGGTCACACTTCTTCACATACTCCTGGGCCTCTTGCTGCATCCCTGGCCACCAGTATCCCTGTGTGACGGCTCGGTGAGACAAGGATCTCCCCCCTGTGTGGCTCCTGCAAATTCCCTCGTGCAACTCTTCGAGCAATAATTCTGCTGCTTCGAGGTGGACACATAGTAGGTATGGCCCAGAGTAAGAGTGCCTGTATAGTTTGTGATCCTTAGACATCCAGAACCGAGGAGCCTTTCTTTGTACTTTCTCAGCCTCTGACTTATCTTGGAGCAGGATATCATCTTTAAGGAATCTCACAATGGGGTCCATCCAGTTGGGACCCACTCCGACCCTAAGGATGGGGATCGCTTCCTTCGCCACCTCACTCGCCTCTTCAAATGCTCCACAAGTATGATTTGAGGTAAACCGTCTGCCGAGGAAGTTGCGAGTATGGCTAATGAATCGGCATGGCTGTTCCTACCCCTGGGGATATGAGATAGACTGAAAAGGTCGAAGTCCGATTGCAAGCGCTTGACCTGGCTCAGGTATTATTGCATTCTCGGATCTCGGGCTTCCATCTCTCCCTTTACCTATCCTACTACCAGTCTTGAGTCTGAGAACATCTCCACCGACTTTCCTCCCATCTTCTGAACCATGGCCATACCTTGCAATAATGCCTCGTACTCGGCCTCGTTGTTTGTGGCTGAAAATCCGAGCCTCAAGGATTTCTCTATGACATGACCTTCAGGGGATACTAAGACTAGTCCTACTCCTGACCCTCTTTGGTTTGTCGTGCCATCAACATATACTTTCCAGAATGGTGGCCTCGGGACAAAGATCGCACCAACTGGCCTCTCGTCAGCGATCCTTCCCTCGGTTCCCACTTCTATAGTTGGCTCAGCGAATTTCGCCGACAAGTCTGCCATAACCTAGCCCTTTATGGCAGTCCGAGGCATGTATTTAATGTCGAAGGCCCCCAGGATTGTATTCCACTTTGCAATTCTTCCCGTGTAGTCGGCAGCTTGAAGTACGGACTTCAAGGGTAGTTGGGTTAAGACGACCACCATGTGAGCCTGGAAGTAATGAGGCAACTTTCACGTAGCATGGACCACGGCAAGTATGGCTTTCTCCAAGGGTAAGTACTTGACCTCGGCTTCATGCAATGACTTGCTAACGTAGTAGACCGGTTTTTAGACGTCACCGTCATCTTGTATCAGCACCAGGCTCACAGCGTGGTGTGCTACAGCAATGTATGCGTATAGGACCTCGTCGGCCTCCGGTTTAGATATGATGGGTGGCCGGGCCAGGTAATCTTTGAGTTGTTGGAAGACCGTGGCACATTCTTTGGACCACTCAAATCCCTTCCACTTGTTGATCAGGAGATAGAATGTTCTGCATCGGTCGGCCGACCTAGAAATGAATTGATTCAGGGCCGCGATCATTCCAGCAAGCCTCTAGATCTCTTTGGGGTTTCGCGGAGGCCTTAGGTTTTGGATAGCTCTGATTTGGTCGGGGTCAACCTCGATCCCCCGATGGGTGATGATGTAGCCTAGGAACTTGCCAGATCCCATGCCAAACGAGCACTTGGATGCATTTAATCGCAGCCTATGCTTTCTGAGGACGTCGAATATACAGTCGAGGTCCCACAGATGCTCGGACACCAATTTGCTCTTCACCACCATATCGTTAACATAGATCTCAATTTTTTTGCCCAACAACGGCTCGAACATTCTCGTCATCATCCTCTGATAAGTAGATCCAGCGTTCTTCAGGTTGAATGGCATCACCTTGTAGTGGTAGTTCCCGATGGGCGTCACGAAGGCCGTCTTCTCCTGATCCTCCAAGGCTAATGAGATCTGGTGATAGCCCTGAAAGGCGTCTAGGAAACTCATCCGAGGATGGCCTGTGGTTGCATCCACCAGCTAGTCTATCTCTGGCATTGGAAAGGGGTCCTTTGGGCATGCTTTATTCAGGTCCGTGAAGTCCACGCAAACCCTTCATTTCCCACTTTTCTTCTTGACCACCATAGTGTTAGCTAACCACTCAGGGTAGAATACCTTTTTAATAGCCCTCGCGCGCTTAAGTTTATTGACCTCTTCCTTAACTACCTCGGCATGCTTCTTTGACGGGCATCGGGGTGGCTGCTTCTTGGGGGTCACCGAAGGGTTGACGTTAAGGCAGTGACAGATGAAGGATGGGTCAATCCCTAGGGCATCATAGGGGTCCCGTGCGAACACGTCAAGGTTACTCTTGAGAAACTCAAGCAACTCCTCCTTCTCTCAGGGAGACAATTGGGTTCCGACCTAAAAGAACCTCTCCTGGTCATCGTCGATGACCACTTTTTCTAGGCCTTTGAACCTTGCCTCCTCGGCGACTGTGTCAGCTAGTGCCACCAAGGTGGTTAACTACTATAAGTTTTCAGCCATAATGGTCGAGGGCTCCGTATCTTGCGGATGTGAGGTGGCTGCGACCATACACCGCCTTGCCATTGATTGGCACCCTCGAATCTTGAGGATTCGGCCTCTAGATGGGAATTTCACTTTTTGGTGCAAGGAAGAGGCAACGCCTCCCACGGTGTGGAGCCAAGGCCTTCCCACAATGGTAGTGTAAGGGAAGTACGTGTTCATCACTATAAAGTCCACCTCCATTACTTTCGGGCCGATCTAGATGGGCAGCCTGATCATGCCTTCCAGGATGACTAGCTTCCCATCGAAGCTCATCAAGAGGGAGCTATAGGTCGACAAGTCCTCGGGCTTTAGCCCTAGCCCCTTATAGAGGTCGAGGTACATGACCTCCGCCGCACTGCCACTATCCACCATCACCCTTTTGATGTCATAGTCCCCAATCCTAAGGGTGATCACCAAAGCATCGTCGTGGGGTTGAGTGGTCCCGTCCTTGTCCTCCTTGAAAAAAGTCAGGGTCGGGTGACAACCTTTTCTGGCCCCTTTGGCTCTGACTAGGACTCCCCGGCGGCCACTTGAGCCACAGATAGCACTTGCAAGGGGCGCATGCCTGTTCTTCCTGGCGCAGCAAAGATCACATTAATCGTTCCAGCGGGCTACCCCATGGCGATGTCCCTCCGTGGCTCTTGGTAAGTCTGGCCCTACTGGCTGCTGGAATGGTGCAAGAGATGCTTTAGCCTCCCCTCCCGGACTAACTGGCCCAGCTAGTTCCAGAGATTCCTGCAGTCCTCCGTAGCGTGCCCGTGGTCCTGGTGATATTGGCAGTAGCGGTCCTGATTACGCTTCTCAAGATCCCCCGTCATCTTATTCGGCCACTTGAAATACGATTCATTCTTGATCTTTTCTAGCACCCTGTGCATCGATTCTCGGAACACAGCGCCGATAGCTTGGGCGTTTATCGCCCCAGATTGCCCTATGAAATCTCTTCTCGGGCTGGCGTTGTTATATCGGTCCGACCTGGAATCCCTCCTCTCCTGAGGGATAGCTTTCTCCTTCCCCTTGCCTTGTAGTAAGTCTTCCTCCACCCCTTTGTATTTGTCAATCCGGTCCATTAGCTGCCGCACGCTGGTGGCGAGCTTACCAGTTAAGGACTTCCTCAGGCCGTGCCCCATCAAGAGCCCGTTCTTGAACGTGTTAATGGTGACATCATCGTACTTGCCGTCCAACTCTTTGTAAATCTCCCAATACTTGTCCGAGTAAGCCTTGAGGGTCTCGTCATTGCGCATGGTCAAGGACAGCAACATGCTCATGGGCCGAGGAGGTCTGTTGTTTGTGACAAAACGAGAACCAAAGGCCTGGATCAGCTGTCTGTACGAGTCTATGGAATTCGTCCTCAAGCCGTTCAACCACCTCATTGCCACAGGCCCCAAGCTGGACGGGAAGACTTTGCAAATCAGCGCCTCATTCTTAGAGTGAACAGCCATCCTCTGATTGAACTGGCTTACGTGCTCCACGGTGTCCGTTTTGCCATTGTAAACGGTGAAGGTTGGTTGCTGGAACCTCCGAGGGAGCACCGCCTTGTCTATGCGACACGTAAAGGGCGACCTGGAGAGCCGGTCCAATGCCCTAGTCATGGCGTCACTTCCCAAGCCCTTAGGGGTGGGGCTGCCACGCCTACACCTCTGATAGCGCTCATCCTCGTGGGAGAAAGCTTCACTCGGGGGTGTCGTCGACCTTTGCCTATAGTCGTCATCACTTTCATTGTTAGAAGGTAAGTCAAGGCTGGGCTCAGATCGCCTTCGCTGTGCATGGTGCAACTTTCTCTTCAGATCATCTATCTCTCGCTGCATGGCCGCCTTATCATCCTGCCTCTGGGAGGCGTGACTCTTATCCTCTCGCGGTCGCGTGGTTGGGTCGTTATCGCCTCCCTGGGGCACGCGACCGCTTCTATGCGTGTGGCTTTCGCTAGTTTGCGAGGTGTGCACGCTTCCTTCTCAGAATCGTCCGTTCTCCTCGTTCTAGCCGTGCCCCGTGTCGCCATAGTCATTCGGACGTTGGGTTCTAGCTGATTCGTGTCGATGGGAACACCCTTGGTGAGGGTCTGACCCTACCATGCCTGACTGTTGTCCTTACTAACACACGAGTTCTTCCCACAGACGGCGCCAATTGTAGGGACCAGATTTGGGGACTTCTTCGAGTTGAGAGAGTGGACCCAAGCCCAGCTTGCCCTTCAATGAATTTATAGAGAATGGGCTCAAGAACTAGGCCCTAGTAAGGGATGCAACTGCCTTGCATGGTTGCATGTGGGTTTAACAACGTAAACGTGAATTGGGGTGCACAATGATGCTCCTCGGACTTGTCTTCCGGAGCTTGGAGTTCTTATTATTTCTTTTAAGATTGATTACAAAGGTTGAGAGATTACAAGTCGCTACAGTACTTCTTGATGCAGATTTTTTGTCCCACTTTCAAGAGAGACTCCTTACATTATATACCTCTCTAAACTGATCCTAACCCTACATTCGTTGATCAGCCAGGCCACCACTTGAGAGCCTGTCCCATCAGCCGTATCCCCATTCCTCCTGTGGGTTACAGCACCCAAGACAGCACTGTTCAGGAGTACTATCCTCATTAATGCGGCCAAGACGTTAGTCGAGGGCATTCAATGTGGAGGTGACAGCTCGCCTTAGACTTGCTCCTTCACCGTGCTCCCATCGCCGATGCATGGCACTTACCCCTTTCCTCCTCAGATATTCAAAAAGACCCATCTTTGGTGGAGTGGTGCTCGTGTACTTCTAAGGTCTCGGATGTCCGAGGACGGGATCGTCCTCGGATATGTTCCTTGGGGGCTGAACACCGCACTTTCATCCTCGGACCCCACATGCATCCTCGGCACGGGCCTCTGGGCCTAGTTTGAGGTGGGCCGAGACTGCCTGATTTTTTGGCCCCACAGAAATCAAAGTTGGGGAAGCATTATTACACGTTGCACGAAAGCAATTACACTCAATTTATAATTTATCTATTATATATATTTGATTTTTTTTAATATTATCACTTAACATATATTTTGAGAGATTAATGAGTTAATTTATTTGATTATAGACAACAATCCTTTTAAGAAGAAAAAAGGAGTATTGTCTATTGATATACTCAAAAAATTAAGAATATAAACACCAAAATAAAAATAAAAATAAATAAATAATTGATGGGGCCAAATGCTCTTTTTCTTTTTCTTTTTTTTTTCCTAAAAATTACTTGTAGATATAAGTACATTAATGTATTCAAGCATGTGAAAGGGTGGACTTGGTTAGGTTTGTGCTTATTATTCACCTTGGGCCAAATGCATTCAAGCATGCAACTCACCTTGTGCTAGAACAAGTTTTTCTCTAAATTAGTTTGAAGAGAAAATTTTCAAACTTTACTAGATATGAATTTTGAAAATCTACATGTTGGATTGCATGTTTTTATTAAATCCTTTATACTTACAAAATTATAAATAGATCAAAGACCCTTTGTTATGTTATCAATCAAATATTTAATTTTCAAGTTTTTGTGATATAAAAAATTATGCATAAAAAAATTAAAAGTTTATTGATTGAACAGCAAATAATATCCAATTTGAACGAAATTTGACATGTATGTTAAGAACAAAATTACATGAAAACCAATGGCTAAATTTTCAAAATTTAAATCCAATAAAAAGATATAAGAATAGTTTGAAGAGTTTATTTTCTAACTAGTTTGGAGAGAAGTTTTATCCCTTTTTGTCAATCACAACATATGGTGCCACGCCAATGTCCAAAGCCACCCACAACCATTTGCATTCCATACCATTAATTAGTTGTAGACATGGCAAAACAAGTCAGAATTTTCTAATCCAACCCGACCGACCCTAAAAATACCTGACTGAAACTCGATTTTTTTTACCCGAAGAAAAAACAAGTTGACCCGTTACCCGACCCGACCTAATCCGTGACCCAACCCGAACGCAAACCATTTTTTTAAAACTTTTTTTTTATTGTAAAAAAAATATATATATTGTAAACTTAAGACAATATTGGTTTAATTGTTTATTATAAGCTTTAAGGAAACAATTGATACATTTACATAACTGCATGTAAATTAATTGAAAGATAAATGGTTAAGCATTCTGTAATGAGTAAAGATTTTTAGATATCCAATAGTAAAGTAAATGCCAAAATAATCTAATTACAGTAGAGTTAAAAACATAAATTTAAAATTGTAGACATGTGGGAGAAACATTCACAAGTGTGAAAATAGTGAAGCCAAAGTATCAAATTAACATAAATTATGAATGCTTAGACCTATTTTGTTAACAATTTATGTCCAAAATAAACGGCTTTCAAAATAAATTATGATATTTCCTAGAGTGTGTATTGCTTAACAATAATATAATATTCATAAAAGAGATCATGTATAAATAAATAAGCAATCAAACTTTAATATATAACTCAATTGAAATAGAGTGTCAACCACAATTGATAATAGATTATAAAATTAATTTTCAAGATTGTAAATTTCTTATATTTTTTATTCTTTATCAAATGAGTTATCCAATAAGTCATTTGTAATTTTGTTTTATATTTTGGAATGTTGATATTGTATAGAAATAAAACTTGTGTACTTGTTTTACTTATCTTTGTATTATTTTGTTTTAGATAGCAATGTTAAGATTTGTATAATTTTAAAATTATTGAATAAGTATTAATAAGTTTAACTAAGTTCATTCTTAATATAAGTGGTGAATTTAAAATAATACATTTTACATTAAGTAATTTGTTGCATAACTTTTCAAATGGCAAATATATGTTGTTTTCTTTATAAAAATAAAAAATAAATCCAAGTGAAAAATATGGGTCAACCCGACCTGACCCACAACCCGGTTGACCTGAATCTCTTTTTAACCCACTTAAAATAACTCGTTTGACCCGCAATCTAATTGACCTGACCCAACACGCCTGTTTTGCCATGTCTAGTAGTAAGGTTCTACCGATTCCAATCATCCCTCTTTCTTTTTCTTTTTTTCTTTTTTTGGGGGTTGGGCTCTTTGGTCTTCAAGCCGCTATGCCCATGTGGCCATGTTCATATTTTTGTGCTTTTACGACTTTTTTATTTTTCTATTTAGGTTACTTTTCATAATGAGTTTTAAGGTTGATTTGGACATTTCGGATGTGGGTTTTTCAGCAATAAACGCTTTTGGACTTTAGTTTTTTTTTTTTTTTTTTCGATGAGCTTTTGGACTTTAGTTGGTTTCTGAGAAACTAGTGAAAGGGTGAGGAAAAGAGCGACCAAAACATTTTTTCCTTTCTTAAAAAAAAAATCTCTTTTTGTTTTTGCCTTCTAAATTATTTATTTATTTTTTTAGTAAAAAATAAATATTATTATTTGTCTTCTTTAAAAAAAAAATATTGAAAGAAGAAAATATTAAAATTAACGGGAATATTGGATTGAACTAGATTGAAGAATTTTACTAAAAACATATCAAAGTTAATTAAAAGACAGAAATGAAAAAGATGAAACTTTGAATAACTAAATTAAAAAAAGTCACATTGTCAAAATAATATTAATAATAATATACAAAAGAAAGAGTCAAAAATCAAATGGACTAATTTGTAATTTAACCTAAAATTAACCAAGCAGAAAAAAAAAAAAAAAAAAAAAAAAAAAAAAAAAGAGAGAGATTATAATTTACTACCTTGTATATCATATATGTATATATAAAATCAAAGATTATATATATGATATACTACCTTGGTAACGTTATGCTGTTAAAGGCTAAGATCTTAGTTGTGAACACTTCATGCTACATCTAATATGAATTCAAATTGTAAGGGAAACATAAGAGAAATGTTACAATTCGGCCCAAAAAAAAAAAAAGGCAGAAGATTTAGAAATATAGTATAGGTAGCGTTCCTTAATTACTTTGTTTTTATCTTCAGTAACATGCAACTGAAATGCATTAATTTACTGGTAAGCCATTTTTTCTTTGTTAAGTAAGAGAAGGAGATAAGTGTCACAATACAGTTGTCCTTGTCTCATCTAGTTTTAACTTCTCGATCTCCCTAAAAATGATTCTTTCAATGTCCATTTTAAAACTCAATAATACTGTTATGATACTTAATGTTATTATTATTATTATTATTTCCGTAGTTGTCAGTTTGTCACAGCCTGTATATAGCACAGTTCCTTCAATCCCCATATTTTTATGTTATAAACCAAGTCAAATATTCTCTGCTACGTTGAACAGTACTATTAGGTCAACTTCAAGAACAATCTTCCAATTAGGAATATTTTTGTATAATCCAGTTCTCTTAAAAGAGGTGCTGGATTCCTCATTTTTTTTTTTTTTTTTAAATAATCATTGAAAATTTTCTATTTATCCTATAACCCTTGCTTCTCAAAGAATTGAAAAAAGAAAAATTACAGTAAAGAACTTTATAACTCAATTGGTATTTTTTAAATATTTTTAATGGAAATAATAAAAATTTAAATTCTCTTGATTATTGTAACTATGAATTATATCTAAAAATTAAAAAATAAATAGAAAGAGACAAATGAACAGTTATAAATATCACACTTTCAACTTTCAAGTAGTACTCAATAAAAATACAACCTAAGCTCTTTCCAATTACGAAATTCTCTTATGTTTGTGGTGAGAAAATGTCAGGGAGGTGAGCAGTGAAGGAAAAAAGAAAAACTATCGAAGAGAGAGAGAGAGAGAGAGAGAGAGAGAGAGAGAGAGAACCTGCAGCAGCAGCTCCAACAACATCACTTTTGGAGTCCCTGGAGTTAAGAACCAGCCTAGTTTTGTAGTGAGGATTGGAGGCATAGAAGTCTGAAAGGGCCATGTTGATGCAACTGAACCCCATCTTCCCATTCCATGTATCGAAGTTAAGAATGACACCCACATTAACTGGGATTGTCGACGTGTTTTGTGCCTTGGCCAACAAATTTCTTTCAGAAAGAATAATGAAGATGAAAAGAGAAAAAGAAATTCTGGTAAGCATCTTCATGATTATGTTTAAATATCTTGGTGGTTTTAATTTAAGATGCGTGGTCTTAAAAGTCAGAATTAGTAGTATTTATAGGGCATGGTACGTAGCGTAAGAAAGGAAATTTTGATAAATAACGAATAATATATTATTATCAACGCTAATGCTACAATATGGTTACCGAAAATTTATGCTGAAAAATACATACATAAAGCATCAAGTTGCAACTTTTTTTTTTTTGAAAACACATCAAGTTGCAACTTAACAATACTAGTTGACAATTTTGTCATTACCATCGATATATGGCTTCAGTGTCAAACATCAAATGAGCATCCCAAGATTCAAATATAAGACCTTCAGCTAGCTTATTTATTTATTTATTTTAAAATCAGCTTCAGCTTATTATTGATTCTAAAAAGAAGAAGAAGAAGATTCAAATATAAGACCTTCAGCTAATTTATTTATTTATTTTTTAAAATCAGCTTCAGCTATGAAGACTTTTGTGCAACACTAATAGCTAGGTATGTACTTCCCATATTGGAAAAAGTCCGATTTAATATATCCATGCAATTTAGCTTATTGCAATGATAAATGTGATGCTAAAGTTAGAAAAGGTTGAATGTGTTACACGCGTAAATGGGCAGCTAGCTTATTTATTTATTTTAAAATCGGCTTCAGCTCAGTGGCGACGCCACGTTGGGTTCAGGGTGTTCCCAGGAACACCCTGACCTGGAAAAAAAAAATTATATATATAAAAATTTAAATTTTATTATTTGTTTACCCATAAAAAAAAAAAAAAAAAGAAAAAAAAAAAAGGAACACCCTCAGCCAAATCAGGAACACTCTCAAAATTTTGATGACAAACAAATTTTGAACTAAAATATTAAAAAAAAAAAAAAAATTGGTTACAGATCAAGTCCAAAAAAACAAAAAGGCCCAACATCAATCCTAAACAAAACCAACTCCAACCAGATTTTTAAATCAAAATACATTATTAACTAAATATCCAACAGGCCCAACCCAAATGAATTCTCAAAAAAAAAAAAAAAATGCAAACCAACCAAAACCCAATGCCAATACGCGTCCGTCGATTAAAATCAAAAACATAAAATCAGAAACTAACCTAACCTAAAATTAGAAACCACCTAAAGAAAAGAAAAACCTCAACAACGCCTTAGCCTCCGCCTGACGGCGCCTCCACCTGAAGGCTGAAACTCGAGCAACTAAACTTGGATCGGGCATCGGAGATCGGAGATCAGTTCGATCGGATCAGAGCTTGCGACGCTAATGCTTGGCCTTGAATCCTCCTCGCCTCTGATACCTCGACGTGCTGCCGCTGCCCGCGGCGCCGCCCCTCAGGCCTCCCTCAAGTTATTTTACACTTCACTTCTCTTTATTTTTCTCTCTTAATCTTTGGGTTTTGCAGTGGAGTGGACTGTGCCACTGTGATCTGAGAGAGAGCTTATAGTTATTCAAGTCTTTATTTGTCCTTTCCTTTTTTCTTTTTTCTTTTTTTATTCGTGTGTCATTGTGATGGTGGTGTTGGTGAGTTTGCTTTTTAGTGTATTGTGATCTGTGGTCTTTAAGTATGATTCTCTCTCTTTAGTCTTTTAAGTCTTTATTTGTCTCTGTTTTTTTTTTTTTTTTTTTTTTTTTTGACTTTATCCGTGTGTCATTGTGATAGTGGTGTTGGTGGGTTTGTCTTTTAGCGAATTGTGGTCTGTGAATTTATTTGATTGGCCCCTCTTGTGTGAATCTTGTCTGCTGAGTGGGGGTAGATGCCTAGATGGGGCCACGGTACCGTATGGTGTGGGGGTGAGATATTTAAAAAAATTTAATGAAGCAATTAAATACCAATAATTAATCATTTAATTAAATAATATATTATAAAAAATAAACAAATTAAATTATGTGAAACTAAACAATAATTAATAATTTTATAATTAATGAAATAATAATATAATAAATTATAGTTTATAAAAGACAAATAAATTAATAAAACAACTAAACAACTATAATTAATAATTTTATTAATATTTCAAATGAACTTATAGTTTATAGTTTATAAAGAACACAAATTTGTTTTGGTTTTAAGAACAGTTTTTTTTTTTTTAAAGCACAAACTTCATTTCAGCCAAATCTTGAATTTCTTCCAGTATTTTCCGAAATGTCTCGAAACACCCTAAATAGACCAAAATGACCTGAAATTTGTTCAAAGTGGAATAGGATAGGTTACTGTTCTGGTTTGTCCAGGAACACCCTGGACGAAATTCTTGGAGTCGCCACTGCTTCAGCTTATTATTGATTCTAAAAAGAAGAAGAAGAAGATTCAAATATAAGACCTTCAGCTAATTTATTTATTTATTTTTTAAAATCAGCTTCAGCTATGAAGACTTTTGTGCAACACTAATAGCTCGGTATGTACTTCCCATATTGGAAAAAGTCCGATTTAATATATCCATGCAATTTAGCTTATTGCAATGATTAATGTGATGCTAAAGTTAGAAAAGGTTGAATGTGTTACACGCGTAAATGGGCAATTACCAATATCAAGAGACGTAATTAACGTCTATCCTCCTTTTGGTATTATTTGCAGTTTATGTTAGTCCTAGATGACTAAAACATTTTCTTTTGTGGAATAATCTTTCGGTTGTAGCTCATTTACATTCTCTCCCCAAGGTGTTAGCAGGAGACTTTAATGAGGTTTTAATTTAGGAGGATAAGTTTTGGGGCAAAGCTGTTAATATCAATCGGGCTCTTTATAAACTTCACAGATAGTTTGGACTAGTCCTATAGAATGATTGATCTCGGATTCTTTGGGCCTAGGTTCACATGGTTTAAACTTAGATCTTTGTCTCAACTTATATAAGAGAGAGTGAAGGGCTTTCTTCAACCATGTGTAGAATACCCTATACTCAGATGCTAAATTAAGCATCTAAAGAGAAATTAAGTACACTTGATCATTGTGTCCTTGTCTTTTCATTTTGTGCATAAAAGTTTTAGGAGCCTTATTACATAAAAGTGCAATGCCAAGCTCTATAAAAACCTACGAAAGCTTTGCAAGCAAGGTTAGTCTTCTCCCATTTGTGGGCCAAAATAAGTATTTGTCCATTTCGCCCAAAACAAATAGCAAAATACTCTTATTCTGAAACTATCTAGCAAAATGTCCTAGTTTTGAAACTCGATTTTTAAAAAATCGAGTTTCAATGAAAAACTCGATTTTTAGAAAATCGAGTTATAGGCAAAAAACTTAAAAAAAAAAAAAAAAAAATTACATGGAACTCAAGTTCTCCTAGTTTTGAAACTTGATTTTTAAAAAATCAAGTTTCAATAAAAAAAAAAAAAAAAAAAAAAAAAAAAAAAAAAAAAAAAAAAAAACTCGATTTAATGAAAATCAAGTTATAGGCAAAAAAACTTTAAAAAAAAAAAATTATATGGAACTCGAGTTCCATGTAATTTTTTTTTTTTTTTTAAAGTTTTTTGCCTATAACTCAATTTTCTAAAAATCGAGTTTAAAACAGGAGCATATAACTAAATAGTATTAAAATAGGAACATTTTGCTAATTGTTTTAGGGGAAAGGGACAAATGCCCAGTTTGGCCCCCATTTGTGCATCTACGTTTTCAGTTTCTCTTTAATATTATAATTTTGTCATCCAAATAAAAATTTCTAGCATCATCCTTTTTTTTTTCTCAAAGTCTATTAGATTTGGAGAAAAAATCAATCAGGTTAGAAATCCTGAATTGGTTTGGAAGTCTTATGATATATTTCGTGTCACTAATGTTATTAATAATTTTATATTTACCATAAAAATATGTCAGTATTTTTGATCTCCACCTCCCCATCCTCTATATGCTCTATCTACTTATCTTAAAAATTTTATAAAAAAAAAAGTGTTTGGATGGTAGGATTTTGGCACTTGAATTTGAGTTTAGGTGATTAAGAGCTTGTTTGGATGAGATGGGTTTTGAGTGATATCACTCAATTTGCTGTTTCCATCATCCAAATCTTGTGGGTCCCATGGATGAGCATTTGTTTGGATGAGTTTTGGATCATTGTTTCCATCACTCAATTCTCTGATATTTGAGTGACGAGTTATAGAAGCTTAAAATACATTTTAGATGTTTTCAGTTTCCAAAACTTAGTTTTCAATGGCATTTTTGTAATTAAACCCACATACCTAGCCACAATGTTTGACAAACAGTTTTTTTTTTTTTTTTTTTGGTGAAACCCAACCGCAATGTTTGACAAATTCTTTTTTTTTTTTTTTTTTTTTTTTTTTTTTTTTTTTATTATTTTTTGTGTGTGTGTGAAACCAGTTGCAACTTTTGAAGTTGAAAATTGGGTCTGAGTTAAGGTGCCAAACAGGGGGTTTGGGAAATTGAGGTATTTTAAGTGATGAGTAATAAGTGATGAGTAATGAAAATTGAGTGATGACAAATTACAAACCAAATAGGCCCTAAAAATCCAAATACCTTGTTTGGATAGTTTAAAAAGGGTCATGAATTAAAATTTGACAAATCTACCAAGGGTTATAAACCTTAAAATCCAATTCTAAACCCATAGAATTTCAAAAAATTCATAATGCATACTTCAATATATATATATATATATATATTTAGAATTAATGCATTTCAAATTTATCACTTTAAAATTCAAATCCAAATTCAAGTATTCAAATGCAACTCAAAATGATTTTACAAAGTTAATCTTGACGAACACCATGCTTAGATTGAAAATGTCAATTGGTCAAAGACGGTGATATTTGCCCATAAAAGTGTGGATCACAATCAATGGTTGATGAGGACATTTCACGTCAATTTGTCAAAGACGGTGATATTTTCCCATAAAAGTGTGGATCACAATCAATGGTTGATGAGGACATTTCACGTTCAACACTAGGATTTATACATGGAGGCTATATATACTCACTCTCAATCCCAATCATGTCTTACCTACTTTCCTACTTGGTGGAGTCTATATTTGCGACAAAACTTTTTCAATGACTGCAAAAAGCCGTCGGAAAAACAAGCTTTTTCGATGGCAAGTCTCTTTCGTCAACAATTACTCGTCAAATATTAAAACATTCACTACAAAAAACGGGGGGTTTGGGCCGCATTTTTTTGGGCTTGCAAACGCGGCCCCAGACGAACTACAGCCCCGTTTTTCAAAAACGGGGCTGTAGTACAACAATAAAAGCCCCATTTGTAAAACGGGGCCATTGAAAAGGTCTAAGGCCGCGTTTCAAACGCGGCCCAAGCCTGTTTTTGGGCAGAATTTTTTTTTTCTTTGTTCCTTAACACACCCCTGCCGTTTCACAGTCATTCTCTCCTCATAGTCACACACCAAAGCTCACGCTTGTCCTCATCGTCCTCACAGTCACACACCAAAGCTCACAGTCACACACCGAAGCTCACGCTTGTCCTCATCTGCCATCATCGTCCTCACAGTCACACCAAAGCTCACACTCCATCGCCGACCCGATTCATCCTCCTCCTCACCCATCTTCGAAGCCCAGTGCCGTTCATCCATCAGCCTCACCCATCCGTTCAATCAGCCATCGCAAGCCACGCCCCATCGCCGATCTTTCTCCACTCTTCTATGGGTACTTCCTCTCAGCTTTTCCCTTTTTCTCAATTTGCATTTGGGTCTTTCTGTGTGTTTGTTTATGTTGTTGTTGATTCTGATTTGCATTAATTGAAAAGATCCTAAATTTTTTGAAGTTTAATTTGTGATTGGTGATTTTTGATGGTCTGGGTTGAGGATCCAAGGGGTATGTCGTTTTTTGTTTTAGTTTTTCAATTTTGTGTATTGGGGTTTCTTTAATATGTAGAGATTTGAGCCTTTAATATGTAGTTTTTTGTGGACATGTTTGATGTGCTGTATTGGGTTTTCTTTAATATGTAGTATTTCAATTTTGTGTATTGGGTTTTCCACAGATACACTGGACGTTCAAATAATAAAAACAACTTTGCTTGATGCACCAAAGGCATTAAATATATAATAATGATCTCCATTAACAGAGGAAGCCAGTACTGAAATATAATAGAAATTGCACATCTACTTAATTCACACTATTAATAATTTATAAAATATATGTATTTTAAATTTGTTATTTTGATATATTTTAGGTTTCAAGACTTGGTTTAAATTTGTTAGTTTGATTTATTTTATTATTTTGAGAGTTAATTTTTATAAAACTTGAATTTTAGGCCCAATTATTTAACTTGTAATAATTTATTTTTTGAATAATAAATTTAAATAATTCAATGAAAAGATCAACAAAATGGCTTAAACCAGATGTCATAAAAAAAATACCTCGAACCCAACCCGACCCTTTGCATAGAAAATCTTAGCTGTTAAATGAATTCTATTACCCATTTTAGGTAAATGGAGAAGTTTCTATTTTTCCATGCACATCTCTAAACATACTATGAAAGGCATGGTGCGTGGATAAGATGTAGTATTATTAGAAAATTATTTATTGGAGATAAAAATCCAAAATTAAGAAACTCCCGAGGATCGAGGACTAATTCGAAATACCAAAAAACCACAAGGGGTTTACAAAAAAATTTAAAAAGCATGGTTTTTTTTTTTTTGGATGGGATAAAAGCATGGTTTAAATACGTGAAAGATGCAAAATCCGGATTGAGCTAATTTAACCTGTAAACTGTGAGTCAGTCTCAAACCATAGGCAACATAACATAATCATTAAATATGATAGAAAACCATTTGCATGAAACATAAATAACCCATGTTTTAGACAATATTATTATTATTACAGTTCACACGTCTCATGTTACATGCTTTCTTGCACTATTTTATTAGTCATTTGAAAGAGAGAATGGATAGTGAAGTGAAAGAAACATGAAAAAGTTTGCACTTCTTCTTCTAAACTTAATTCATACTTTACTCCAGAGCATTCATATGGTGCCATTGCACAAAAACCTAAGCCACAAAAGCCAGGTCATGCCTATATGGTAAGAAGTTAATTGGAACTCGTTTACCTTTGATCCATCCATTTCATTGTATGTTAGTATATGATAAGAATCTAATCTGTGACCTATTGAGGTAGTTTTTTCCATTCAATTTTGTGAATCTATTTAGAGATATCAAGAAGGTTGCATATAATAATATCAATTAAATTAGATGTGGATTTGATACAACAACTTCATCCAAGCTTAAATTTTCAAATTATGAAGTAGATCAACTGATTAATTATCTGATGCATACAATACTTTCCATGTATTTGTACCTAACTGAATGATGCTCTTGTCATTTTTCATGTGGTAATTATCCACATATTTTAGATTTGTTCAAATTTAATGGTCGCCTTCAAAAATTGTATAATTTAAGAAGCAAAATTGTTGTCTGAATCCTTTGGCCGGATGGTAGTTAGCCAGTTAGGTTGGCCGGGGTTGAATGAGAATTCATGATGTATTATATGCAAGTATTGGCAAGTTCTTGGTAATGATGAAGAAATGTGCCAATGAGTTATAACTCAATTGGCACTTCCTTCTCCTATAATAATTAGTTGGTAGGTGAGGTCGTGAGTTTAAAACCTACTAGGTACGTCTATAACATACCAATAAAACAAAATGAAACAGGTGAAATGTATTGGTTGTAAATTGTATTATGTGATTGGAACATATATTGGGCTGCTTTGTGAGGATATTTTGTGTTCTAAATGTTTCGTAGATTTGTTTCAATGAATTACTAGCCTGAAAAGTAAAAAGGAATAAGTAAACAAAAATGCAAATAGTAGAGGTGTTTAGGATGGGGGCTTGAAGGTATCAATTCTGCATATACTAATTCAAAGATGCAGTTGAGGAATTGTAGGGTGAAGGATTGGTCTGGGGGAGTTTATTGACACTACAAATGGCAATAATTATTATTAATTTTTTTTATATAGATATCGTGTTCTAAGTCAACTTTTTTCAAGTGAGTTTTTAAACTCAAAATTAAAAGACCACTCATACCACCATCAAAGTTTGGGCTAATACTAGCATAACATGTAAATGGATCTGATTTTTTTTTTTTTTTTAATAATTTTTTTTTAATAAAGTAAACAAATTATAGCATTAACTACTGATGGTACCATAGTTTACTCTCTCTCTCATATTAGTGAGAATGTATAATTATTTTAATATAATTAAAATATATATTTATTTTTAATACACTTATTTGGTCCAATTCAGTCCATTCAGTCTACATTTGCTCTATTCGGCCACATTAGTCCTATTCACTCCATTTTGCCTACTTTGATTCTATTTGGTCCTATTCGGTCCACATGGTCCTATTGGGTCCATTTTGTTCACTTTGATCCACCACCGACCAATTTGGTCTTATTCAGTCCATTTTGTCCTCTTTGATTCTATTCGGTCCATTCTATCCACTTCGATCATCCACTTTCATTGTACTCAGTCTTATTCGGTCTAGTTTGTCCAGTTCAGTCTTATTCGGTCTAGTTGGTCCAGTTCAGTCCTATTTGGTCCACCTAGTTCCGATTCAGTCTATTTGGTCCAATTTGGTCCATTCGGATCACTTCATTTCATTTTGGTCTACTTTGATCTTTTTTTTTTTTTTTTTTGTGCACTTATATATAATGGGAAAAGACATGTTTGGGTTGAAAGCACCTAATCTAAATCTAAATTTATTAAAATATATATATATAAAACTCAAACTCGTAAATCTAAAATCTTAAGCATATATTTTTTATTCCTTGTATCGTGGCTTAACTGTCAAACAAGGTGTTAAAACAATACTAAATTTGGCAACCTTTTTTCCCGAGTTGTAACATTTTTCATTTTCTTTTTCGCTTTTAGGCTTGGTCGATATGAAGTTCGAAATATGAACAATTCATGAGTGGGGTACCAACATATTACAAGTGTATATTCAACTCACCATTTCAACTTGATTCTTCTCGTTGGTTTTTTATTAGCTGATGGCCACGTTTGGTTGTATTGTTTTTAGAGCTTCGTTGAGTTGGATTGTTTTGCAAAATTTCACTTTTGTAAAGTGCAAACTAACCCAACTTACACAATATTTTTCAAAAAATACGTCTTTTAAATTTGTTAGATTGATTTATTTGTTATTTGAGTTAAAAAATACATGTTAGGTTTATTTATTTTATTATTTTCAGACTTCATTTTGATAAAATTGAACTACTAGGCTTTATTGTGTAAATGAATATCACTTTTTCTTTTGACTTTTAATGAACTATTTACTAATCAAAAAATAAAAAGATTATTGAATAATGATATTAAATGTTTGAATGAAAACCCACCTTTTTTTTAAGACAATTTAAGGGTGGTCTTACAAAGGCTACTACTCTTCCTCCTGAGTGTTTTTTATTTGAATTTTTATTTTTATTTTTGATGCCTTGAAATTATTGCAATTGTGTTGTTTGACAATGATTCTGTGAGTAATTTTTGGTCTGTGAGTTGACATTGTAATTGTTTTATTGTGATTTTTAACTTCTCTCATTCAGCCTAATACTATTAACTTTTTATTCTCAACCCCGTGATTATATATATAGACATCATATAATTAAACTATTGATTTGGTTGAAGTTGGTGTGCTCGTGTATTAAGAAAAAAACAAGTAATGTCATGTCATGTGATGCCATTGCCTTTAGTTAATATATAGTTAAATGCACAATCATAATCAGCTGCCCTCTCTTGCTCACATTTGATTTCTAAAGATCTGCACGTATTTTAAAATCTGTGTCTCTCATATGATTGCAATAGAACATAAATTTGAAAATCTAGTTATGAGAGGTCGCATCTTCATGCACTTGGGCAGTAAGATGAACTAGGCTAACATGCTTTTCATGAACTTATTTCATTAAGGAACTGATTAGATATTTCTTTTTTGGATGTTTCTCTCTTATTTATACTTCCCTTATGCTAATGTTGTGCCTTACATGCTTCACTTTGGCTATGAAAACCTTGATGAAATATGACATTTGCCTTAACCTTTCTACATGTTCATCTTTTCTTGTAATGTGGATGATAGGCTATCCAAGGAACCTACCATCTCTGCTGTATACTCTTTTGAATTGAAATGAGCTTCTGAAACTGCACACATAATTGCGACCAGCTGTGGTGGACTAGAGGTATGAATCCAAAAGCAAGATTTTTGAAGTTGGATTTCATTTAAGTAGTAAAATAGATATGAGGACTCGTTGGTAGTGGTTTGCATTGCAATAATAATTGCATGTATATTACTTACATTGAATGAACCCTTACTAACAATAATATGTGCGATGGAAATTTTGTGGATTGCAGGTTGGGAAAGAACTTTATCCTTTGAGTTAGACGAGAACAACCATCTGGTATGAACTACTTTCCTAAGAAAAACATGCCAACTTATTCTCATTTTTGGGTGTCATTGCATTATTTACTTCTCTTATGACACTATGTAAAACAGAAAGCAAAGAAAATGAGTCCTTCATTTAGGCATTGTTGATGGATTATGTTCATATAGGTCCTTTTGAAGCACATGTTTGGTATGAAACCAACATCACACTCTTGCATCCACACTGGTTGTTGGGCACATATTCATACAACATCATTACAGTTTAAATTGTCAACCAATCTCTTCTTAACTCGTTTTTTATCAGTGACCCAAGTAATTAAGCATCATGGTATTACGGACTTAATAATTATTACGTATTTAATAATTATTACAATTACATGAATTGAGTATTTGTTAATATACTTTTAAAACAATTATGCTTAATTACTTTGAGAACTTATCACACTGACTTAGTCTAGGATAAGTGTTATATGTTCTAAGAAAATGTAAGCATGCTTGGGTATGTTTGTTCTTAACAAATCACTGATGAATGTAATTATGGACATAAATATTACCTTTGTAGTAACAAATCTTGCTATAGGTAAAATTCCGTAAATATAGTATCGCAATGGATAAAATTTGGATGGACAAGAGGAGGGGTTCAAGGGAATATTTTGAAGGTGTAGCAAAATTCGTGGAATTTGCGTCTCTATCCGCGCGCGATGGGAAGATCTTATGTCCATGTGCAAAATGTGTGAATTTGATGTTACAACCGCTAAATGTGGCACGTGATCATTGTTGGATTTCGGGGATGCTTAATAATTACAAAATTTGGATATTTCATGGGGAATCGGCGACTGCTACAACGCCAACAGAATGTGGGAGCTCTCATGTGCAAGAAACCCAAAATCTATACGGTGATTTTCATGGGATGTTGCACGATTTATGCCCCCCCCCCCCCCCCCACATGAAATGCCACCCGAACCAATGGAAGAAGGTCCAACTGTGCAACATTCGGTAGAAGGTCCGAATGATGAGGCCAAGAAGTTTTACAAGATGATAGATGATGTAGACAAACCTTTATATGAAGGTTGTACAAAATTTAGCATTTTCTCAGCCATTGTCGTGTTGATCCAGTTGAAGACTCTGTGTGGTTGGATGAACAAGTCATTTACTATGTTGCTTCAAGTCCTAATGGATATGCGTCCTTCAGACGCTAAGTTGCCAAAGGACCATTATGAGGCTAAGAAGATTGTTTGAGATTTGGGTTTGGGTTATGAGAAGATCCATGCTTGTCCTAATGATTGTATGCTGTTTTGGAAGGAAAATGTTAACCTCGACGCATGTCCTTGTTGTAACGAATCAAGGTGGAAAACAAATGAGGCACCTGTTGCTAGTAAAAATGCTTCATCCACTAAGGGGAAGAAGAAAGCTGCAAAGATCCTACGGTGGTTCCCTTTAAAGCCAAGATTGCAACGGCTATTTCTTTCACCCGATCTGGCTAGTTCTATGAAATGGCATGTTAATGGTCATATTGATGATGGGGTTATGTGGCATCCTGCTGACTCAGATGCATGGAAAATGTTTGACAGTAAGCATTTTGAGTTTTCGTCTGACCCTCGTAATGTCAGACTTGGATTAGCTGCGGATGGGTTCAATCCCTTCGGAATTATGAGTAGTAGTCATGGTACGTGGCTTGTTATGTTGGTCCCCTACAATCTCCCACCTTGGCTTTGCATGAAACGATCATCTTTGATTCTATCATTACTTATTCCTGGTCCTACCTCGCCAGGGATTGCTATAGATGTGTACTTGCAACTGTTAGTAGAAGAACTAAGAGAGTTATGGGATGTTAGAGTACAGCCATATGATACATCTTCAAAAGAAATATTCCAATTGCGTGCAGCATTGATGTGGACCGTAAATGATTTTCCTGCGTACGCAGATTTGTCGGGTTGGAGTACCAAAGGTGCTTTGGCGTGTCCTTATGCCGTGTACATCGACTCTCGATATTTGAAAAATGGACACAAATTTTGTTACATGGGACATAGGCGATGGTTGGATTTTGACCACGATTTCCGAAAAGAAGGTATGTTATTTGATGGATCTAATGATACGCGATCGGCTCCTGAACCGCCACTCGCGTCAGACATTATTCTGGACACTGAACATTTAGTTGGACGTTGTCTGGGAAGGAGATGTCAACTTGCTTACAATAAAAGAAAGAGAGGGGAGGCAAACCATAATGGTTGGAAGAAGAGGAATATATTTTTCACCTTACCTTATTGGGAGGATCAGAAGTTGCGACACAATCTTGATGTGATGCATATAGAGAAGAATGTGATGGATAATATACTTGACACATTGCTGAACTTGAAGGATCAAACAAAGGATAATTACAAGGCACGCCTTGACTTGGTGGACATGGGGATAAGGAGTGAACTCCACCTACAGCGAAAAAGTGCTGATAAGTATACCATACCGCCCGCTTGTTTTCATATGACTTCGTCAGAGAAGGATGGTTTCTTGCAAGTTTTGAAGGACGTAACAGTGCCTGATGGGTATGCTTCCAATATCTCACACCATGTGAATATGAAAGAACGCAAGATTTCTGGTTTGAAGAGTCATGATAATCACATCTTGATGCAGCAACTTTTTCCCATAGCGTTACGCGGGTCTTTGCCATCTCATGTTACTAGGCCGTTGATAAAGTTAGCTTGCTTCTTTAGAGAAATTTGTTCCAAAACCCTTAGGGTTTCAGATATTGCGACTCTTGAGGCAGACATTGCAATGACATTGTGTGAATTGGAAAAGATATTTCCTCCATCCTTCTTTACAGCGATGGTACATTTGGTCATGCATTTAGCTGTTGAAGCCAAGATTGGTGGTCCAGTGCACTACCGTTGGATGTATCCCATTGAGAGGTAAGATGTGTGTAATATTATTGATCAATTATGAGCTGCATGTGTGTCTTCAAATTACCATTGCTGATCATTAATCTTATCATTCCTTTATAGGTACCTCTCACGCCTTAAGTCTTACGTACGAAATAAAGCTGCTCCAGAAGGGTCTATGGCTGAAGGATACATAGTAGAGGAGTGCTTAACATTTTGTTCACGGTATATGGAAGGAGTTGAAACAATATTTAATCGACCAACCAGGACGATTGAGGAGTCAACAGGGGTTGTTTCGATTGTGACACTAAACAATAGAGAGTGGACCCAAGCCCATCGCTATGTTTTATTCAATTCCGAAAACATCAACCACTTTCGTGAGTAAGTACTACGTATACAAATATCATTGCACGTCAATCCAATGTACTTTAGGTCTATTAACACTAATACAATTGCCTGCACAAGATGCACAAAAGATTGATAGATGATGAACTCTAACGAGGCCACCATCGTTCTTCCAAGGGCATTATATATAAGCACCATATGGAGAAGTTTTGTACTTGGTTTAGAGGTCATGTATGTATAACATTTTCAACTTATTAAACTTGTAACACTGTCCCAATTATGATTACTTGTGATGATATGAATAATTTTGTTTGGATATGTTAGGTGATGTCATTGACTGGTGCTGATAAGGAAAGGGAGGGAGTTAGTGATACCCTTGCTGCACTGTCCAAATGGCCATATATTTATGTAAAGCGGCTGAAGCATTATGTCATAAATGGCTTAAAATTTAGGAGTGTAAATGATGAGGCAAATAGGAAAACGCAGAATAGTGGAGTTAGTGTCGCTACGGATGGTGGCATTATGTGGTATGGTGTTCTAAGGGATATAATTGAGTTGAATTATTTTGACAATATCAAAAATGTGTTATTCAAGTGTAAATGGGTTGATGACCAAAATAGGAGAGGATATAAGACTGATGAATTTGGGTTTCCTATGGTGAACTTTACACACTTCATACATGGTGGGGATGACATAATAGATGAACCATATGTCTTGGCATCTCAAGCTACGCAAGTTTTTTATGTGGAAGATAAAAGGCACAAGGATTGGTATGTTGTTATCAAAACTAAAGCTAGGGATGTGTTTGATGCCGGTATTGGTCCCCAACGTGACGAGGATGACACATATAATGAAACTGAGAACATTCCGTACAATATAAGTACTAATGAGGTTGCAAGTGACAATCTTAGTTGGGCTCGGGATAATGTAGAGGGAATGACAATTGATGACTCTATCATTGCTGAATGAGATCTTCATGAAGTAAACAATATAGACAATTGTGAGTTTATTGATGATGACTACGACAATGAAGATGACAACGAGGACGAGTACATCGAGGATGAGTAGTGTAATAGTATAGTGTTGTATTATGCGTTTGGATGTTACAATTATTATTGAAAACATATCCATTCATGAATTAGTTGGAATGCTTTTGTGTAGTATTTGATGAATTTGTTAATTCCTCTTAATATTATACATTTTTTTAATTTGTGCTTATTATGCATCCAGTTCCTTCCGTAGTTCGTTATTGGAATTGAATTTAATTTCTTATGAAGTTTGGATATATGTTCGTGTGGTGTTAGAGTTTCGTTTCATCGTTGTTGTGTTTGGCAAAGAATAATTGTTTGGATATATGCTTGTATATATTGGTAGATATTAAAATGAGTTATTTAACTTTGTCTTTTTCAATTAAATTGTGTGCAATTGATTGTTGTGTAATATTAACATTTTCTTTGTGTTGTAAACTTGTGGAACGCAGGAATGGGAAAGAAACGCCAATTGTCGCTTGTACAAGTTGGCGAAGGACCCTCATGTTCACGACAGAGGGGGGAGAATGAGTGTGAAGTCGTGTCTAGTGCTGAGCAGGCAACAACGGCTACAAGTGATGCTAGGACACAGCCTGCAAGTAGTTTACATGTCTTCAAATGTAATGTTTGATATTTTTTACTAGACGCATAATTTTTTTGTTGTTGGCCGCAGGAAGGCGAAGGGACAATCAATTGAGTGTTGTTGAAGTTGGCCAATGATTGTCACGTGCACAAGAGAGCGTGCAGGCAGAGCTAAGGGCCGCCTTTGCGGCTGACCAAGCAAGAGGGGACGCAAGTGACGATGACGAGACACAACCCCCTTCTCCAGGTAGTTGACATATCTTCAAATGTAACATTTGAGAAAAGATACTAAATGCATATTTTTTCATTTCTTTAAGGTTGTCATTTCGTCTACTATATATATACAGAATTAGCTGTCAAGTGTCCGAAATTATGTAATTTTGGTAGTTTTGCATTTTGAAAATAATGTCTCTTAAAAAGATACATTTAATAAACGTACAAGTTATCGTATTGACTTAAAAAGACCGTGGAAGTTAGAAGGCTAAATTGAATTTATGACAAAATTAGATGATGTAATTTGTAATTTGTGTCAAAAGTAGGCTTTAAATTCGAGATTTTTGTGAGCCACTTCAAACTTTAATAGAGTTTCATATGTGAAAAATGATCAACATATTTGGGCTAAGGATAAGATGTACTGCATTTACCAACATTCTACGGTACAACAAAGTGTTACCATATTTTCATAACATTATTTTGAGTTATTGTAGCCATAGAAGAACGGAAAAAGATGTTTATGTGTGAAGTGTTAGCAAAATTTGGAAATAATATGAAAAATAACTTCTATGTCTAGGGTCATTTTGCTTTTTTAGTGAACAAACTTCCTACAATATTAATATTAATTATTACCATTTTTCGTTTATGTCAAGTGGGCTTATCGTAATTGAATATTTTAAAGATGCATCTATAAATTACTCATATGAGTAATTTCAATTTTTCTTACCTAACTATAGAGAATCTATTCTCCCTCATACGAGACGAGACACTATTCTCCCTTTATTTGATTAGAATGATTATAAAATTAGGTTGAACATGTTTTTTTATATATTCTTGAGAAATACACAATAGGCTGCCCATTGCTTCTTTTAAATTTATGAAAATATGAATGCGTTAATTCACATATTGTACTGAGTAATAAGTAAATTAACAAAAAAAATGGGGAAAAAAAGATTATTTAAAAGGCAAGTATCAAAATGTCCACATTTACTAACATCACTATTATGTTAGTTGAGCTCTTGAGCTATATACAATAATTTTTTTGTAATTGTAAACTTTGAAACTTCATTCCTAATAGCGATTTACTATATGCAGGAGATTTGGTGCAAGAAACGCCAGTATCCAGTAATGGGCGTGCAGAAGATGTGGTTCAAGAAACCCCATCAGATAGTAATGTGCGTAAAAAGCGTGGGGTAACGCTAATGCAGCGAATATCGAGTCTGCCACCAAATATGAAAGTTCAATTGGAGGTAAATGTAAAGGGCCAACCGATTGGGGACAGCGGACAAACTTTCAAAAGGTGGTTGGGCACCATTTGCCTCAACCCCATCTTGTGCCAGTTGCTTGGACGCGTTTCCCTGATAAGGAAAAAGAAGCTTGCTGGATAGAGATTGAGGTAGTATCAAATTAAGCTACTTTTTTATTGTTATTTACAGTCGTATGTGTGTTAAATGGCATTTTCAATAGGGTGGACTATTGCACTATGCTCACTCAATTTTTACATTTCAGAAAAAGTGGATCATTCCCGCTCACATTATCCTACCAGCTAATCAAAAAAACTGGGCACTGCACCTACTTGGGGAATTGAGGAGGAATCGAAGAAGCAAGCTGAAAAAGAAATGCTACCCAAAAGATGCATTGAAAGAAGATGTCATTCGGGCCAAACCATATAATATTGATGGGCTGCAGTATGAGGCGCTAGTTGATTATTGGTTTTCGTCTGCTACGAAGGTTTCGCTATATTCATGCTCTATTATCTTTTAGTGGGGTATTTGAATACATATGATGGGGTATTTGAAGTTACTGAGTACAATTTATTTAACTGATTTTTTTTTTTTTTTGTTTAATTTGTTGGCGGGAATGTGTTCGTAGACATTAATTGATACGAACATAAAAAGTCGTGGGTTTCAGAAGGACATAGCGAGGTCAGGGCCTATAAGTTTTGCACAAACTGCTGACAAAATGGTAAGAAATGCTATTTGTCCTAACTAGCCAGGGTTTTGGTATTATAATATTTTATGATGAAAATAATTTACGGATGAATTTGAGCATCTTCTGTGAATTAGTATGAAATTTTTGTTATTCTCAGCTGACAATGTACCTAGCTTTTGAGGTAGATCACTTGTCTTGCTTTGGTTCTAGCACCATGAAATTGTTATTCTCACTACTTTCTTCAAATATTTGTTTTGAACTAATTAACTTCGTTACTATTTCTGACTTGTGGGAACGAAACATGATTTTGAACTGACTCTGCTAATTTAGTGATAAAATAAGCAGTGCTTATGATAGTAGAGTTACTCTATATAGGCGTGTCCATTTGGTTTGGTGATTTTGGAGATTAAACATACGCTTTGAAAACCCCAAATGGGAATTCACAATTTGGATATGAAAAAAAACTAGTATTATTTTAATTTCGTTAGGATAGACATTAGGTCTTATTGGAATAAATAGGGATAGTATTTTACAGAGAGAGAGAGAGAGAGAGAGAGAGAGAGAGTTGTCCGTATTGTTGGTCATAGTAAAGATCATTACCATTTTTTCATGTATACAGGAAAGAAGAAACTAGTAGTCGTAGTATTTGAACTTTAAGAAAAGTAGGAAATTTTATGGGTTCATATCAAAACTTTTTTAGGGTGTGTGACAATTTAGAGTATAGTTTGCCTATATATATCTGTTATTACTTTGTGATTAAGTGTGTGTGTGTGTGTATGTTAAAATGCTTAAAATAGCTTATAGTATATAATTATGTGTACAGTATGCTTTAGCTTTATAGGGACAAAAAACCAAAAAAAAAAAAAAAGAATATGTTCCGAAAGTTGAAGAATTTTTATTGACGGGAACATTTCATGTTTATTGTGCTTATTTAAATCAC
This sequence comes from Quercus variabilis, assembly GCA_030445155.1. Lineage (NCBI taxonomy): Eukaryota > Viridiplantae > Streptophyta > Magnoliopsida > Fagales > Fagaceae > Quercus > Quercus variabilis. The sequence continues at coordinate 22,978,117 of CP129448.1, read as the reverse complement.
GTTAGTGTTGACGTTGTGACAGCAAAAACAAGATGATTGCAAAAAAAAATTAACACTCTGACAGTAAAGACAAGTGAGAGAGAGGAAATATGAGAAAGTTAAGTGATGGAAAATGGGTTGGGGAGTAACTTTGGGATGGGGCTAGGTAGGGACTATTGTAGCCACTATCACAACTAAAGAAAACAACTCACTTGTCTTTTTGAACGTGATAAATTGTGTTTTTTATATTGTTTTTCATTATATTGCATGTTATATCCCAAATTCCATTTGCTATGTTTGGTTGTCGATTGCCGCTTCATATCACTTACATAAATTTTCACTATTGTAATGAGGTTATTAAATATGACGTAGGCAAAAGAATGTGGGCATGCAGTGGAGCGTGCTATTGTTTTTGCAAAAGTATACAGCACCAAAGATGGGCAGCCTATTAGTACTGAAGTGGGAGATAAGATTGTAAGCCCTATATTGTAACTTATTTCTTTTGTATTTTGTGCGTGAATAGTACTATATTAAGTAATATGGTATTTGGTTCTTGTGTGAAAACAGGATAAAATGACTGACATTTTAAGGAAGGGGGGCTCACTACAAGGAGAGCCTCACGAAGGAATACTATGGGCAAAAGATGATGCATTTGCTCAAGTGATGGGGGCAGAACGGCATGGACGTGTACGTGGGGTTGGTTTTGGACCAACCCCATCAGGAAGAAGTGGGTCCAACCTACCATGTTATACATCGACTCTACTGGTGTCCAGGGAAACAGCTCATCGGATAACTGAATTGGAAACTTCACACCAGACTTTAAGGGATGAACTTGCCCAGTCAAAGCAAACGCATCAGGAGCAAATTGCCGAAATGCAGGCGAAGCATAAGGAGGAAATCGTTGAAATACGTGAGCAGAATAAGTAGCAAATTGACGAAGCACTGGCTGAAGCAAAGCGGCAATCAGATGCATAGCATAAGATACAAATTGATGAAATGATGGCGGGCGTAAGAAGCATGTTCGATTCAATGAGGTCATTTCCAAATGCGTCACAGCTTCCTGTGGTATAAAAATGTTGCATTTAATTTAATGAAAATTGTGTGTTTATTGCAATGCGTTGTTTATGTGCTACTAATACGATGTGTTTAATATATTCAGGGTAGCACTGTATCACAATGAGGACTCGTTGTGGATATTTTGTTATTGTAGGTTGTATTACTTTTTGGATGTTCATGAAGGAATATTGTACACATGAATATTATTTTGATATTATAGACAGAATTCAATTTTTCTATTATTCTCCCCCCGATCAGGTATCTATTCTATTTCTATTATACACATGCTTTGTTATTCGCTTGAAAGATTTTGAACTTTTGTGGTTTTTGTTCTTGACTTTGAAATGCAATGTGAAAATTGAATTTATGGTTGTGTATTGCGTGCTTTCAATGTGATTGCAGGTGCATTGGGAGTTCAACTCAATGCGGTATGCTTTTTTGGTTCTCTTCGCTTGTCTAGAAGTGGATGTGGATAATTGTCTTTACATTAGGGTTGGTGAGTTTGGATTGCTTTTTATATTTTCATTGTAGATTATGAGCGAGTGGGTCTGAATTATTATGTGCATGTCCTAGCAAAAAACTAAAGAAAAACAAGATAATGTGAATGCCTTAAGTTTTTCTGCAGGGGGAAAGTAAGCAAGCAATTTTTTATGCCAAAGAAAAATCTTAAGAGTGGAAACAAAAAGACTCACTGGTCTTAATTTCTACTCATTTGTATTTTTAGAGGTTTTGAAAAATTCTTTCGTGTGAAAATGATTTAGTTTTGTGCTTCAGGAACTTAGCCTTGGAAATATTGGGAACCTTGGCAGCCATGAACCTTTGTTGAAGCAAGTGGATTGATTGAGATAGAATTTAAGTATTTACTCATTTGTTGGAAGGAAATACTTATTTGTTGAATGTCTTTCTCATCCTCCCCCATGTAAAGTGTCTATGTCTGACTCTTCTTGCTTGTTGCATCATACAATTGTATAGAGAGTTTCATATGTCCATATTGTGAATTTAGTGATGCTGCTCAGGTTATTAATCATACCTTGGAATGACTGTCGGGGTAGTGTCTTCTACAGATATGCACGTAAATATTTTGTTTGTTTCATACTTCTCCAGCTTATTGAAAAGGTAACAACCTTTCAACTCAAAGAAATTCCTTTAATTTTTTATGATCAACCCTCATTGTGATTGGTGCTTGTGGTGATATTTTGGCTGAATAATTTTAGGAATGAAGAAACGTTTTAGTTTTAGGAAGATTTTGGTTATAATATCTATTTAAATGATAATCTTTTTAAAAGAGTATATTGTGGAAGTTTGCTACTCATTTATTTTTAAAATTCTTGTACTTAGGAAAAAAGTTCCATTCTTGACTTCTTGTGTTTGGTTCCTTTCTTGCAGTGGCATTATGAACAAAAAGCTTGGAGATGGGATAGCCATAGGAAGTCATGTGTATAATGTGTATTATGGACAGTCATGTGTATAATGGACAGTCATGTGTATAATGTGACAAGTTGAGGTATAACTTTAAATTGTGACAAGTTTAAAATATTGTGATAAGTTTAAGAAAATTTCAGCTTGATATTCTTTTGATATTCCAACTTGAAATAGTAGCGTTTGTAAAACTTATAGCGGCGTTTGTGTATTCACCATCTACTGTAAAGGAAAAGGGCAGGAAAAAAAAAAAAAAAACTATGGCCGTGTTTTTAAAACGTGGCTATAGACAGATTAAAGAAATATTAAAGGGGTTGTAGCCACGTTCAAAATGCGGCTATAGAGGGATCTGTGGCCGCATTTTACAAACGCGGCCTAAGACAATGTCTATGGCCACACTTTTCAAACGCGGCCTAAGACTGGGCCTTAGGCCGCATTTAAAAAATGCGGCCATAGACCCTGTTTTAGGCCGCGTTTGAAAAGTGCGGCCATAGACCCCCTCTGGCCTATAGTCACGGGGTTTGGGCCGCATTTGAAAACGCGGCCTAAAAAAACGCGGTCATAGGCCAAATGGGCCTATGGCCATGTTTTTTGGACTTAAGGCCATGTTTTACAAACGTGGCCTAAAGCCGTTTTTTTTGTAATGATATTTGTGACGGCAAAATAAGCCTATCAAAAACGCCTATTATTTTTGTCGAAAATATGATTTTTTTTGGAGAGAAGTGTTCCCGCCTTACATTTTGTGACGAAATAAAAATATTCGTCTCTAATAAAGTATTATTTATGACGATTGAAGAAAAACCGTCGGAACTATTAACACTTGTGAAGGCTTTCATGTGTCGAAAATACCAAAAATATTTTTTTATGGTGTTAGTATTTGTGACAAACATTCTTCCATCGTAAATATAAAAGAGAATATTAGCAATAGACATAAAGCCATCGAAAATGGTAAAATATTTTGGAGGTAAAATTCCCCCCCTTAATTTTCACATTTGTGATGACATTTATCCATCACAATTATTATTTTTTATTTTTCTAATTGACTTTGTATTTGTGACAAACATGTTGACTGTTGTAAATAGTTAATTTGTTTTAAAAGAAAGAATGTATTAGTAATGGACTTGGATCCCTCGCAATAAATAAGATTTGCAATGGACCTAAGCCGTCAACGTAATTTTTTTCAAAGGGGGAATTCATGCCCTTATTTTTCATGTTTAACGGTTTTTTTTTTTTCTATCACTATATATTGCAATTGTTATTTGTGATGAACATGTTGGTTATCGTTAATAGTTAAAATTTTCTTAAGAAAAGAAAGTATTAGTGACGGTAAGGTAAATCCCTCACAATAAAGGTGATTTCCAACATACATATGGCCATAACAAATGGTTATTTTCTTTGAATGGTGAATTTTCCTCAATCTTAATTTTAAAAGCTACACAAAAACATCTTTCAAGACCCTCCAAGTACTTAAGGGCTATTTTGGTCATTTTAGAGGTAAAAGGTATTTTGATCATCTTAAAGTTTTGAGGGCCACTTTAGTCATTTTGTAGGTTTTGGGTTGTGTTTTGGTTATTTTAGAAGTTTATGAGTATTTCGATCATCTCCTAGTTTTGGTGGCGTATTTCAGCCATTTTGGATGGTCGTATTGTGTCAACAAGGTTAATCAAAGTTTCCCATTAGGTGGGTACAACAATATGCATCCATCATGCAACCGAATAGAGATCCAAAATTTGACTGCTGGATTGGAAGAATGTGGTGAAATATTTGCGTTTGTAAATTACAGTGACAATCAAACTGTCAAATTGTGAGAACAGAGTAGTCAAATCTTGCAAAAATTCATTAAAGTCTATTAAACTTGTTCAATCTTTGGTCAAACTTCAAAGTTGGTTCCAGAACCACTAGATTTGATCAAATTAGGTTGATCAAGGAGGTTTTAAGTGGGTTTTGGGTATTAGTCAGTGTTTTAAGGTTTTCTTGATTTTCATGTTCTTATCAGTTTCAAGTTTTAAAATAGCAAACCAAGGTAGTCAAAAGTCACATACAAATCCATTATCGTCATTTTGTAGATTTTGGGTTGTGTTTTTTAGATCATTTTCTCAATTCTTAGTAATGTTTATATAGTATATAACTCTCCTGAAAGAGTATTGAATATTTTGAGTGATTGAAGTTTTATGATAGGTGGATACAACAACACGCTTCCATCTTATGCCATAATCTGATTTAAAGTTTGACCATTGGATTGAAAGAGTGTGATAAAATATTTGTTTGGATGAACTTTGAGTTGAATCAAACAGTTGGATTGTGAGAACGTGACCAATCAAAATTTCTTGATGTGTTGGTACAATGACACATGTCCATAATATTCTAAACTTAAATCCAAAATCTAACCATTGGATTGGAAGAATGTGGTGATATATGGGTGTTTGTAAAGTATGACAAAAATCAGATGGTTGGATTGTGACAAATGAATAGTCAAAGTTTACAAAACTTGGTCAAACATAGTCAACATTGAAGTTGGGTCTATGACCCATTGTAAAACAAAAAAATTGTGGGTACATAGTAAGTAATCCCTTCACTACATCCACATCTTCATTTCTTAAATCATCCACAAGTCACATTCACATTCAAGCTTTGGCCGATGTGAGGAATGTCTCTCATCTCTCTTTACTATTTTAAATTGAGATATTGAATAAATAAACAATCAATCTTCTTTTATCAAAAAAGAAAACTTGATGTAAGAAAAAAAAAATTGCAAGAAGTGAGATTTCATACTGTTTCTATCTTTTATTAATAATAATAATTAATAAAAAGTGAAATTTCAAAGTGACAACAACAACAACAACAAAAAAGTGGCATGGTTCCTATCAAAAAAAAAAAAAAAGTGGCGTGGTTGTCATAAATGAAATACATAGTTTTTTTTTTTATAAAAATAAATAAATAAATAAAGTTACATTGATTTAAAACAAACCCAGCCATGCCTTATTATTATTATTATTTTATAAAAAAGAAAACTCCACAATATCATTTTTATCTTTTAGTTTAAAAAAAAAAAGAAAAAAAAAAAAAAAGAAAGAAGGAAAAGACAAAACCCTAGCTCCCTAGCACTCTCCCTTTCCCTTTCACTTAAAAACAAGCGCCTCCACCTTTTTTTTCTTTTTCTTTTTTTCAATCCCCCGCCCTCCCTTGTCCCCTCAATAAATTAACACTCCTATTTCACTAAATTAAAAAAGAAAAAAAAAAAAAAAAAAAAAACCCTTATCTCCATCTTTTGTTCATTCTCTCTCTTTCTCCCAATCATAATCAAACCCAAAAGGTTGGTCTTCTTAGATCCTTATCTTTTGATTTTTTTGATTTTTTTTTTTTTTGGTTAATGTATTGTGGTTTAGTAAATGTATTTGCTTGTTTATTTCATTTATCTAAATTTTGGGTTTGGTTTAGATATACCTCTTTCATAATGTATCATCTAGTATTGTAGGCAAAGTTCTTGATAGTTTGGTACTAGCCCATAGTGTAATGTTTGTGTGTGTTAGTGGCCTCAACCAAACTGTTGATTCATGGGAAGCGTTTTTCACTTGATAATAGTGCTTTGTTCAATTTGTGTTTTAGCCTTTTAGAGTTTTCCCTCTTTGAGTTTGCCTCTTCTTTGTTAGTAAAGTTTCAAGTAAAGAAAAAAGTAGCTTATAGTTATGCAATAGGATTGGTGATTATATTATTCTTTTATTATTTATATGCAATATATGTTGATAGATCATATTAGACTAACGAATACATGTAGTTCAGATAGATATAGATATATATATATATATATATATATCTATATATATATAGAAGACTTATTAACTTTAACAATCTCTAAAGTTATATTATTTTATTTATATTTATATTAAAAATGAAAGATACTAGAGTTCTAAACTTTTTTTTCCAATATTTTTTATAAACTTATGATATGATAAGTGGTTATTGAAGGGAACAATCAGTCAATTAAAAGAGGTGATAGCATTTATTATAAAAAATGTTTTGAAATCAATGGGCTTAAATTATATGCCAGCAACTACTACGCATATATATTTTCTCAGTATAATCAACATTAAATTCTTTTTGCTATTTTATTTCGGTTGTCAAAATAAGTGATAAATTTGCTCATTATAATTTTCAATTAATTGCTATTGTTGGTACATATGTGATTTCATGTGGCTTGTTGTGGTGATGGATTTATGTTAAGGGTGATGGAGATGTACTATTAATATGGTTATTGGTGGCAAATGTATTCTTTTAAGTTCTCATTAACTAGAGCACTACAATGTTCTTATATATTTATTAAGTTTAATTTAAAATATTGCAGACCAATACTAGAGGAGGAGATCACAATGTAAATAATGACACAAGATTACTATGAGGAGGAAGATGACTCTTAGATGGAGGACGACACTAACTCAGATGATAATTGATCTTCCAATATTTATGCTTTCAAGTTTAGTAAAGGATATAATATAGCCTTCGTGTATTATTGAACAACATGCTATTTTGAAGACCTTTTAATATTTTCATTTTAATGCACTTATTAGTTTTGAACAGTTATGGATTTGTGTTTGTTATTTGAATGGAGAAACTTTTATGAACAATAATGGATTTGTGTTTGTAATTTATACATTAATTATTCCATATACAGAAATTATTGATATTATCAAATAAAATAAAATAAAATATATTTTTTTCGACGGAGCTATTTTTTTTTTGCAAATAATGTATGAACGAGATAAATGGTTTTTAATAACGGCTAAAGTTTGCCAAAAAAAAGTAATTGGTTGCATTGATGTTATATTTTCAATGAAAAACTAGGAATTTACAATGGCTTTTAGTAGTCAAAAAAATACATTAACGACGGTCATTGTTCATCGCAAAAGGTATTTGGTCAACCAACTTCCTCGTTTGAAGTTCTATTTTTGACGAAAAGGCAAGTATTTGTGATGACTGTTAGTTGTCGATAAAAATACATTAACGACAACCTTAGTTTGTCACAAACTCTATTCTGTCGTCCAACTTCCTTGTATGAAGTTGAATTTACGACAGCAATTATTAAGTACTTACGACGGAGTTTTGCTATTGAAAATAAGTGTTAGCGACGGCCTTGTCGGCAATATAGTATTATCGGTGAGGCTTTTGCCGACGGACGTCAACGGCTTTTTGTGCTTTTGCGATGAACTTTGACCATCGCAAATAAGCTAATTTTTTGTAGTAACAACCAAAAAAAAAAGACTACCTCCCTTTATATGGTAGTATAATTTTCATGTCAACTCTTATTCTAATCAATCAAGTCTATCCTTCCTACTTGCCTAAAAGGATGACCCAAAAAAATCCCGAAGTACTCATGAGCAAAGCTGAGAACTCCTCCCTTGCCTTATCTTCGGAGAAACTGGTCATCTAATCAGGAGCACCAAAAAACAGAAATCTAATGATGCGAACTCCTGCCGTCAGCGTACCATTAAGTCCTACAGAGACTCCCTCACTTAACTCTAACCGAAATGGGAGAACCACTTGTTGCAGAACATGCACATTCACGACAATGATGCTGGTTTTGACCTTGATGAAGACCCGAATGACCCCTATCCTACAATCCTCCTTTCCAATGAGGAAAAACAATGCATAAGAGCCCCCTGGCACTTGGCACTGATTGTTAAAGCCTTCGGCAAATCCTTGGGCTTTAAATATCTAAACCATAAGATACATGCTATTTGGAAACCTCAAAGGGATCTTCAATGCATCGACCTCGATTTGGACTATTTCCTCATACAGTTCAAACTCAAAGAGGATTACTGGAAGGTCATCAATGAGGGACCCTGGTTCATAGGACAACAGTTCCTCTCAGTCCATCAATGGTCACCGGGGTTTCGTCCCTTCGAGGCAAAAATCACTACCACTATAGTCTGGGCTAGATTGCCCGAGCCCCCCATAGAGCTTTACGATAGCTCCATCCTCCGTTGAATAGGAAACCAACTTGGCCACCTCTTATGGATTAACACTCATACCATCGACAACGTCCGAGGGTGCTATGCCCAGCTCTGCATCCAAATAGACGTAGACTCTCCACTCACTTCTAAGGTGCGTATTGGCTCCCTCCTCCAACCAATTCAATATGAGGGAATCTCTGTCATTTGTTTCGAGTGCGGCTACGTTGGCCATAGGGCTCCCACCTATCCATCTATTTTTCGACCACCTCCTTCACCTTCTGCTCCCCACCCCCCCCCCCTCCATAACATCCCTCAGCCGACCCCTCATTAAATAGCGACAGTCACAAATATTTCAGTGACTGGATGATTATCCAAAACCGAAAAACCCATAAACAGCAACCACCGTGCCGCGCAAATCATCCTCCTTCCAAGCCTCACCAACGATCATCCCTTACTTTTCCTAATGCTACCCACCCACGCGCCTTACCTACGCACCATGATGCATAGGAGCATGCAACCGAGGCCTTGGACCTATCCACCAACTCCCATGCAAACAACAATGTCTCCATGCACAAAAGCCAACGGTCACTGACATCCCACGACGCCCATGCACAAATTCCAATAGTTAATGCTTCCATCAAATCAACGTCCCCCCCAATTCAAAAAAACTTCCCAAAACCTGCTTCATCTCACCCTTCCCCAAACACCAACCACCCAAAACCTTTATTTCTCCCTATCTTGGCAACCCTTCTTCTGATCCTATGGCCATTAACAGCCACCCTATTGTCACTTCTCCCAACATCTCCCATGAGACCGCCCCTTCCACTTGTCATCTCATTAACACCCATAATGAAACAATCATCTCACCCCTCCCTCCAAACCTTGGACTGCCCCACCACCTCAACTCTGATGGAGCCGACCCTACCCTTTCCCCCTCCCATTCCCCAAAACCTGTTCGATCTCACACCCAGAATCAATGGGCCATTCTCTCTTACGGCTGACTTCACCTAATAGGGAACCACCTTCTCCGATTGATCCAAAGTTACCCGAACCATTTTTCGACGCACATAGAAAAGGAACTCCACCATGCTCTCCAAACCCAAATCCATCTTCGACCCCCAAACACCCCAACCAGTAGAGTAATCATTCCTTTTTCTCCAGACTTAGCATTTGTATCCCCTCAAATTACCCTTCAACCCTCATTTCTAGCGAGATGGACCATGCCCCACCTCACATCCAAAGACACAGCCCCTTACCCACATACCCCCTCTCCTCTGACCTAACCTTCCACAAGGAACACTGTAGAAGCCCAAGGTCTCTTGATGGCCATCCTGTCACTGAAGAGCTCCCTCATAACAAATGGTGCCTCCACAGGTTGACATCCGATCCAACCTAGTAGTAAGCAATCTGCCAAAAGCAACCAAAAAATTCCTTGGTGAATAGGGCGAAAACTTGAACTACGCACATACATACTTTTAAAAAAAGGTAAAGCCAACAGACATATAAAAACTGGTGCTATTGCGGCTACACCTCCCGATTTGTCAGGTATACTACGAAGAATGGCATGGATCAGTAGGAAATACCATTCCGGCACAATATGAGGCGGGGTGGACCTTCTCCCTTTCATAGGGAGATAAGAAATGGCAGTGATCATTACCGTTAGCGACCGGGTTCAATGCTTCAAACTCACTGTCCAATTCGTGGTGAACAACCAGATGCACTGGGCAACGAACAGACTTACGCTCAATCTACAACACAAAAGCCTTCTTACTTCAACACCCACAGAATGAAGACCTAGCCTAACTCCTATGGCCAACCCCTTTATCCTCCTCCTTATGAAGATCCTAGTCTAGAATTGCAAAGGTGCAGGTAACCAAAACTTCAGACACACCTTTGCTGACCTCACCCGAGCTCATCATTCCAACATTGCTGTTGTTATGGAGACTTGCATCTCAAGCCACTGAGCGGAAGAAGTCAGTGCATCGCTGGGTTTTAACAACATCTACAGCTCCGATGCTACCGAATTTTGGAGCAGCATTTGGGTTCTCTGGAATGACAATAACATCTCTCTTGACATCATTTTAGTGAATGAGCAAGCCATTAGTGCTTTTGTTCAGGTATGTCCTGCTAACCCTTCTACCTCTTGGCTCTTCACCACCACCTATGCTAAACCAAACTTAAATAAGTGTCTCTCCCTCTGGTCCAAGCTGGAAGCTCCCAACCCCAACCCTCACTACCCCTGGCTTCTTGCCAAGGACTTTAATGAGATTGCAGCTTAACATGAAAGTCTCAGCTGCGCCCTTCCTAACCTCAAGTGAATCTCTCTCTTTAGTGATTTTATAAATTCTTGCAATCTGTCACACCTTGGTTTTAATGGCCTAAAATTTACCCGAACTAACAAAAGGGACAACAGGCTCGTCATGAAGCGTTTAGATAGAGCCCTCTTAAACCCCAACGGAAAACGCTTTTCAAGGAATCAAATATTCTCTATTTCCCCAGAACGTCTTCTAATCACTACCCTGTCCTCATCAACACACACCCTCCCCCTTACATTTTTGGCCAATGCCCTTTTCGCCTCGAAACTATTTGGTTCACCAACCTATCCTTTCTGAACCTTGTCAATTCCTCTTGGCAGTGCCACCCTGATGATGTCTCTCAAGCCCTTCTAGACTTCACTAAGCGTGCAAAGTCTGGAACCAAAACTCTTTTGGCAATATTTTTCATAAGAAAAAAAAGGCTTCTCACCTGTCTCAATGGTATACAGAAAGCATTGTGCCATGGTCCGAATCACTCCCTTCAAACCCTTAAAAGGAAACTCCTTCGTGACTACCACAATGTCCTCCATCTCAAGGAGGAGTTTTGGGCCCTCAAATCCATATTAAATTGGACTTTTCTTGGCGACAAAAACACAAACTTCTTCCATCTATCCACCATTTGCCTCCAACACCACAACAAAATCTGGTGCTTGAAAAACTCTGTCAACGACTGGACTTACGACTCCTCTAATATCAAAGCCATGATTTACACCCACTTCACAAAGCTCTACACCATAGAAGTTGTAGCCACCCCCATATCCCTCTCCACTCCCAGTAACCTCCTCCCCATTCCCTCCCATGTTCTGGAATCCATTTCTTGTGATATCATGGTGGACAAAATAAAAGATGCAGTTTTCTCTTTCAAACCCACAAAAGCCCCAGGCCCTAATGGCTTCCACCCCATCTTTTTCCAAAAATTCTGGAACATCGTGGGGCACTTCGTCTGCACCCGCATCCTAGACATCTTTTGTTCTAGAAAAATCCCTGAAGATTGGAACTTTACCCTCATTTGCCTCATTCCAAAGGTTGTCAAACCAAAATCCATGCATCAATTTCGCCCTATAGGACTTTGCAACACTCTTTACAAAGTTGTTTTCAAGATCCTTGTTCACAAACTCAAACCGCACCTGAATGACATCATACATCCTCTCCAAGCAAGCTTCATTCCGGGTAGGAAAGCGAGTGACAACGTCCTCCTTACGTAGGAGATCATTCACTCCATGACCATCTCTAAGAGCATAAACGGCCTTATGGCTATTAAAATTGACCTTGAAAAGGCTTTCCATAGGCTAGAGTGGAATTTCATCCACTACATCTTGAGATTTTTCCACTTCCCCCCCTGCCTGGATTGATATTATTATGTCCTACATCACTACCTCAAGCCTCTCCATTCTGGTCAATGGTGAACGCCCCAATATTTCAACCCCTCTAGAGGCATTAGGCAGGGTGACCCTCTCTCCCTTTATATATTCATTTTATGCATGGAGTATCTCGCTCATCTCATTCAACATGAAGTTAACCTTAAAAACTGGAAAGGAATCAAAATGGCCCTACCTTTACTCATCTTTTCTTTGTGGATGACCTCATCCTTTTTGTTAAAGCCTCTAAGAAAAATTGCACCACCATAAAATATAAGCTTGAAAATTTCTACTCCACCTCCGGCCAAAAAATCAACTTCACCAAGTCGAAATTTTTTTTTCTCCCACCACATCTTGCCGACACAGGATCTCTCAGGTGGAAAGTGAACTTTGTATGAGCTCCTGCAAAGATTTTGCCAAGTACCTTGGTGTCCCTATCATCATAGAGTAGCGTGGCAACTGAACCTACAATTTTTTAATCAATAAACTTTGCTCCAGGCTAGCCAACTCCCTCTCCCTTACTAGCCACATAACACTCATAAATGTTGTCACCACCTCCATCCCTACCCACGTCATGCAATGTCATTTGCTCCCTGTCAAGATTTGCAATGAGATGGACAAGCTTAATAGAAATTTCTTCTAGGGAAACTCAACAACCAAGAAAAAAACGCCATCTCTTGAAGTGGCAGATAGTCACAAAACCTAAAATTTTGGGTGGCCTGGGCATCAAAGAAAGTGGCCACAGAAACAAAGCGCTCTTAGCTAAGCACCTCTGGGACCTTCGTGCAAACCCGAACTCCCTCCATGCCCACTTGTTCAGTAGCAAATACCATCCTAACTCCAACCTGAGCAAGCGTCGATCCACCTCCTGGTCAAGCCTATGCAAAGCAAAAATCTTATGCGACAAGGGCACGAGATGGCTCATATGCAACGACACTAAAATCAACTTCTAGCTTGACAACTAGACGGGCTTCAGCCCACTCCGAAATGCTATCCAAGGCCCATTTCACCGCCACAATGATACCATCATGTTACAGGATACTTGGGACTCCATCAGAAATTGGACTCTTGATAGCCTCTCCTTTGCCTTCCCGCAAAGCATTCTAAACATCATAAAAGCCACACTCAAACCTTTTCACTCCGACCTCAAAGACCTCACAACCTAGGACTGCTCGCCCAATGGCACATTCAGAACCCACTCGGCCTACACACTCTCCCTCAACCTCCCTACTCCCTCCTTCAGCTCTACTTGGAAATGGATTTGGAAAACCACCACTCTTCTGAGGATTCAAACCTTCCTCTGGCTGGCAGTGCATGATAAATTTCCCACAAGAACTATCCTGCAAGCCAGACAAGTTATTCAAAATGATGAGTGCCCTCTTTGTCACACACTCTCCGTATCCTAAGAGATTGCCTACAAGTTGCTCCAATTTGGCCCACGCTAACTAGCTCTCTCTTCCACAACAACCTTGGCTGCAACACTACCTCAGATTGGCTTAAAGTTATGGTATCCCATCATCACCCTCACCCCCTAAGTAATATTCCCTAGTCCATGACCTTCCCTGTAGCTGTATGGTGCATCTGGTCCGCCAAAAACAAGTTACTCTGGGAAGCTTATAACTTCAACCCTGATACCATCCTCGAAAAGATTGTCTCCACAGCCACCAACCTCTTCCATTTCCACCCTCCCAAGCTTCTATTGCCTTCCAAACCCATCCGCCACATAGGCTAGACCCCTCCTTCCTTGGGTTTTTTCAAATTGAACACAAATGGTTCAGCTCGAGACAACCCCAACTATACCTATGCAATAGCCCTCATCAAGGACTCCCGTGGTGCTTGGATTAGTAGTTGCACCAAAAAAATAGGTCACACGTACTCCCTGGCAACTGAGTTATGGGGCCTACGCGATGGTCTTATGCTTGCAAAAAGCCTCAACATCCAAAAGCTTTTTATAGAAGTTGGCGCTTTAACTGTAGCAAATTTTTTCACTAATGATGGTACCAGAGTTGACTCTTCCCACCCTTACAGTGCACTAATCATTGATTGCAAGTAGCTCCTCCAACATTTTGAGGATGCCCACATCAACCACGTTCACCGTGAAGGCAACCAGTGTGCAGGTTTACTAGCTAAGGAAGGAATAAACTCCCCCTCGGATTTTATTGTCCACCTCTCCCCCCCCCCCCCCCCCCCTTCCTATATTTTGTACCAGCTTTTGGTTGACTCTTGGGGTATTGTTTATCCTAGACAGTGTATTTTGCCTTAGTCTTTAATGAAATTTTCGGTTTACCCAAAAAAAAAAAAAAAAAGTCAATCATTAATTCTTGACTATCCTTCCTACTTTGAAAAATAAAAACCTCTCTCCCATCCCTAGGGACAATCTGGTGTAGTGATAACATTGTGAAATAAAATGATATTTTACTCACTTTAGGTATATAAATGGTATCTTGGTGCTACTCTTTAGGGATTTGTTCTTGTAATTACATGTTGTTTATGGGAAAGGACTAGATACACTTGAGGGAATTGTTAGAATTTTGAAGAGCTCTAAACACCTTTTTAGAAAATATAAAATAACACTCTTCCTTGAGGTTTGTACAAATGAATATGAATCTTTTTTGAAATTGAAATTTTAAAATTGAATATTGCAATAGAGAAGTACAATCTGGGAAAATCCACAATTTATCATGATATCGAAGAAAATGATCTTAAATTCAAACATTGTCTCTGCTCTATCTCTCATTTAAATAAGTTAAAAATCCCTCATGAAATATTTCATTCATTATGAGGTAGTCTGGACCCACACATAAGAGGAAGTGGAAAGGAAAGAGAACACTAATGATGGTGCAAAGGAAGAAGAAGATGACATTGCTAGATCTAAAATGGTGTCTTTTGCAACACATTGTTCTGAAGCTAAAGGTAAAGCAAAAGTGGTGTCATATTAAGGTTTCTCTTATACGCATTGATTCATTAAGGGTATGTTTGGTAGGTTGGATTTTAGGGAGAGAGAGAGAGAGAGAGAGAATGAGGAAGAAGAACTTTTTGAAAGGCATTTGGTTGGGAGAGGGAGAGGAGAAAATGATGGTGGGGCCAGGTGTTTTCTCCCCAGGCCCACCAAAAAGTTTTCCCCCCAAAATGGGAAGAAAACTTGATGGGAAAAATCTGATGGCTAATGACAAAAATGCTCATGTGCAAGTTGCACATGGGCTTGTACTTTGCTCTTCTTCCTTTTTTTTTTTTTTTTTTTTTTTTTTCCTTCTTTTTTCAATTCTAGTTGTAATAAATGTTTGCATTTTTTTTTCTTTTGCTTTCCACTGGACATTGCTTTTTTTTTTTTTTTTTTTTAATCGCAAGCAAGCTACCTTAGCACAGCGCTCACACCTGAATATCTCGTACCGAACTGGCTGAACTGGTTATTAGTTTTCTCTGGGTTGTGAGCGTGATAGTGTTTTTTTTTTTTTTTTTAAGGACATGATTTTTTTTTTTAATAAATTTGAGCAATTGTTTGTTTTTTTTTTATTTTGTCACCTTTTTGTTTTAATTGGGCATAATTTTTTAACAAGAATATATGAGTAAATTTATACAAACTTACTTTTTTCATCCCTCCACTTTTTCATTCCCAACAAAGGTTGTAAAAACTAGACTGGATTGGCACCAGGAACTAGCCACCAGTCTAGTCAGGAAAAAAATGCCTAAAACCAGTGGAAACTAGTCAAAAATTAGGAACTGGACACAAATTCGGTTTTGCTTTTGGTCTAGTTTTTAAAACCGTGCTCCTAACCAAACAAAAATGAGGGAAATTAAAATCTTTTTTATCCTCTCACTTTTCCATCCTCCCACCATTTTCTATTCTCCTACTTTTCCACCATTCCAACCAAACATACCCTAAAGCACTAGAACTAGGGACGAACCCAGGTGGGGGCCCAAGCCCCCCCTAGGCCCAAATTTTTTTTTTTTTTTAGTAGTTTCATTTTCAGTAAAAAAAAATTTAAAAAAAAAAATTGAATTTGGGCCCTCCTTACTTTGTAACTTGGGCCTCCTTCCAAAATCATGAATCATCAACCCCGCCCATATAAATCTTAAAAAAAAAAAAAATTGTAAAAAAACAATAGTGTCCTGTGTATTAAGAAATAATAGTGTTTTGTGTCTTTTGTTTTTGTTGGTAGATAATTGCATCTTAATATATTAAGAACAATAATTTTTGTGTATTTATCTTGGTTGAAAGTTTCTTAATACTATATGGATGTGTATTTAAATTTTTTTTTTTTTTTTCCGCTTATCTTCAACCCTCCCTAGCTTGAATTTCTGGGTCCAACCCTGACTAGAACGTCACCATATTGAGACAAGAATGTATTACTTCTTAGTTAAACGGCAACATTTTATATCTTCAGTAATTAAGCTATTAATAGTGGAATCTACGTGTAATAATCTAATTAGTATCTGATTAGTTTAGATTAAAATTCTTTCTCAAAAAAAAAAAAAATGATTAAAGTTTGTTTATACTGTTTTTGTAACCAAATTTTCCGCTATTTTAGCCTTTCCCTTTTCTCTATAATTCCTCTTTCTTCTAAAAAAAAAAAGTGTCTTAATGTAATTTAGTTAGTCATTTTTACAATAACAGAATTCTTTGTAATTTGGAAAATTCTTTCAAAAATGTATAATAATGGTTAAATGATTAAATTCGTAATTTCGTAATAACTAAGGCTTTGAGATAATTAGAGATTTATCATGCAAATCCCCTCTCAAACAAAGCTCCTAAAACTTGAAACCTCACTCACATAATCAGACCTTCCCTTAGCCGAAGACCCCAAAGACTTGAACTGACTTACCAATGCCGGGTGGTTAGGTGCTGCATAAGTGGCAGCTATGATCTAACGGTACCGATTGAGTTTTTAGGCGACTTGTTAACATGGCTTGTGATTAGAGGTTTGGGGTTGTCTTAACAACGGTTTGAGTTTGTTGTGGGCTTGGGGCTTGATTTGCAATGAAGGTTTTTAGCCGACTTGTGATGGTGAATGGAGGATTTTTGTGAATAATGGGTCATGCATGGCCGTGAATGGAATTGAGGTCGAGTTTATGAGTTCAAATAATGGATCGTGCATTAACTCTTTCCTCACCATTACGTCAGCCATGCCACATTTCTAGGATTGTGTATGATAGGTCAAGAATATATTGACCACTTATGATGAATTAACCAATTAATTAGCCAAGTTGATTAATTAATCAGATTAACATACAATATGCGTGACTAACCAATAGATGCACGGATCCCAATATGAGACTTAATCACCAACTTGAGAAAGATTTTGGCTGCAAAGTTCTTCAGTTCATCAACACGATGAAGATTATGAAACTCCTTGGTCACAAAACTCAACAGTGTACAAACGCAGCAGCTTCTTCAAGAGAATGATGAACTAAGGCAAATTTTGTCTCTAGTCACAATTTGCATGAACAAACTTTGCTTCACACATGAGCAACTGCAACAACCTTTGACGCTTCCTAAAATAATCCTTATATATGTTTAAGATTATGAGAAAAGAAAACTTAAACATATACTTACGGATTGGATAAAATCAGAACTAAAAATCTGTTTTTCATAAACCTCGACAAATACCATATCTATTGAGAAGCTGTCGAACATCGGGCTAAAATAGCTTTTTAAACCTCGATAGATACTAGCTATCAAGCTTTAAAATCCAGCACTTCTTCACTTCATTCTTAGACAGACTTGCATGACTTTAACACTAAAACTTAAAACCTTGTTCCTTGAAATATTAAACACACCCTAGATCTACTCAATTACAAGTAAAGTGCATTTTGTCAAAGAATTAGCCAATTCTATAATGACATATGTTCCTAACATGATTTACATATGTCTTAACAGTATAATTCTCTGCTATTTTACTTATTCTTTTGTAGGAAGAGTTGGCTGCAAGCCTGCGACTGAAATTTTAAGGGGGTTTTTTTGTGTGCAAAAATTAGTTTCCTTCTCAATTTTTGGAGAGGATAAATTTTATGGGAAATACTCCTCCGCCT
The DNA here is from genome assembly GCA_030445155.1 of Quercus variabilis. Classification (NCBI taxonomy): domain Eukaryota; kingdom Viridiplantae; phylum Streptophyta; class Magnoliopsida; order Fagales; family Fagaceae; genus Quercus; species Quercus variabilis. The sequence continues at coordinate 22,960,012 of CP129448.1, read as the reverse complement.
CTCCTTATTTCCTCTGATTTCTTCCCTAGCGAATGGTGGAAAATGATAATCATCCTACCATTTTCTTTCATAAGTTTTCCATACTCCTCCCTTTCATCCAAATAAGACAGAACCTTATGCTTATATTGCAATAAAGTTCCAAAATTTAATAAGAAATTTATTATATTTTGACCTGCTATATTTTAAGTGAAAGAAACAAGTTGACATTTATTACTATTTTTATGAATCTGAAGAATTTACTTTTTGATGGAAGAATCTGATTATTTTACAAAATTGTAAGTTGACATTTAATATTGTAAGTCAAGCTTTTCTAGCGATCTTCCTTCAAGCAATTTCGGATGTTTGAACTACTGACAGCAACACAAGCCACCATGGCACCAACCACCATGGTCATGTTGTCCCCGGACCCTATGTGAATTCCAGTGCCTGGAGGAGTGTTGAGGACGCTTTTTGAATAACTATGAATCTATCAAAAATATTATTCTAAACAAAAATATGTCTCGCCCACTACACCCCCATCTACCAAGTGCCAAAAAAAGCAGGACACCACAACAAACAAAAGCAACACAAGCGTACACAGAAAATAATTATACTCACTAATACCATGTCTTCATACATTAACAGTGAATATAATCATAGATTTAATTAATCAGAGAAAGAAAGAAAGAAAAAAGTATCAATTCCAAATTAGTTGAGTCGGCAACTTTTGTGGGTATTTTATGGTTTGATTTAAGCTTTAGATGCTATGGTTTTGTTGGTTTCTTATAAATGAATGAAGAAATGTTTTTGCTAGAGATGATTCTTGACAAAAGCTTCTATGGTGGTGGTAATGTTTGTTCATAACTTTTACAAAACCCTCACTTTGTTATCTTGTTTTCTCTTATTCTTTTATGTTTTGAAAGGAGAGAGACATAAAAGAGAGCAAAAATACATATTTAGCCTCATTTTTAAATAGAGTTGAGTAACGGAACCCTAACTGAGCTAACCACAGGTAGAGGTGTCAATGTTCGACCCAACCCGCGAACATGACACGAACCCGACACGAGTTTTTACGGGTTAGAGTTGGGCCTTAATGAGTTTGAGTCATAAACAGGTTGACCTGAAATTGACACGATAAGAAACGTGTCATAAACGGGTCAACCCGCATAACCCGAAATAGACACGCCAATTTATTTGTGTCAAGCCGAAAGGACCTACTTAACACAACTTGTTTAACTCATATTATAAATAAATATTCATTTTATTTTAGATTTGTCAAATACCTATCCAACATATATTTTTAAAAAAGAAAAGTGAGTAATTAAAAAAACTTATAAGGATATTGTGGGGCCCGAAGGCCCAGAACCCCCGGCCCACCTTTAGGCTGGCCCAAGGCCCAAGTCGAGGAGGGCAATAATCCCAGATAGTCGGCCTAAGGGTTTTAGCTCTTCTCAGACCCGAGCCGAGGACACACCCCTCCTCGGCACACCTAGTCTAATCCAGGTAGGGGGCAGACCCAGAATAGGTGGTCACATCCACACTTAACGAGTATGCCTGATCCTCCAGGCTGCATTAATGATGACAAGACCCTTCACTGAGAAACCTTGGGGGCAGCAACCTCCAGTATGGTGAGGAACCTGTCTGATGGGACAAGTCCTGAACCAGTAGCCCGGATGGCCAACAGCTGTAAGGCCAGGATCGAGCTAAAGGGCGTATATAAGGCAAAGAACCCCCCTTGTGAAGGGGGGCCTCCTCGGACGCCAGCCGAGGAGCAACCCCAGGCGAAGAGCAACAGACGAAAAGTTCAAGGAAGACCGGCGAGGGACCGGCCGGAGCCAAACCCTTTGCCCCACTCTCTACAAATTCATTGTCGGGGGCCCACCTCCGAAAAATGAGCCCCTACAATTGGCGCCGTCTGTGGGAAGGGTTAGAGCACCGGCCGGCGGAACCGGCGGTCGTTCCAAAGTAGTTGCTATGCAAAGTTGGCGGTGCAAAAGAAAAAAAAAAAGGAGAACAAGAGAAGAGTTGTAGTACGAAAGGAAAATTCAACAGCGAAATAAAGGAAAAGTTCTTTATTATTGCAGAAAAGATTACAAGTACAACAATCTTTATTATTTCATAAAAGAAAAGTTACAAATACAATCAGAGGCTCAGACAGGCATGTTTTACAAAAAATCCTACCAACTAATCCTACAATCAGAAGCCCAGGCGGACCGGTCTTGGAACTGGCCGGGTAAGAGGCTCGCAAAGAATTAATATCAGGAATGAGGGAAGTGTCAACCCGTGCTTTTATTGGCGTCAAGAGAATGGGAGAACTTGACAGTAAAAGCACGGGAAGGGAGGCTAGGGGCTGGCTCACCTTCAAACCAAAGCTTGAACAAAGTGAGGAGCCGACCCTGAGACCCCGGAACACATTCCCTTGTGATGCTTCCTCGACCCTCTCCAAACTGCACGAGCACCGACCGTCGGAGACGGCAATGCTCGGGCACCAGCCGTGACGGGAGTTCGCGTGCCTCCTTCGTTGGAGGTACGCTCTGCGGAGGGGCGTTAGGTACTTCAATGGCGTCCCCCCTGGCCACCATACGAGGCCCTGCCAGCGTTACGCCTAAACTCTGCCGCACCGGCAGCCCAGTGGGGGCTGCAGCCACGGCGGCCCTTAACTCCAGATCTCCTAACTGCGGTCGCAACCCTGGTAGCGGTGCCAAAGGGGCTCAGGAAGGTGAAAGTGTATATTTCTGTTCGTGATGGAGGATTCATGGAATGAGGAGAAACACTCCCCCCAGAACGCCTTTTATGGAGGGCGAAAACCAGTGGGAGTTGAGCCGCGCGGAATTCGAAGGGGGAATTATCAAAGGGAATTAATTCCCACCCAATTCCAAGAGGATTGTCAGCTGCCTGATGCGTGTTAATTCACGAGGGCATTAATGGAGGCGCGTTACGGGCACCGAAGCGTCACACATGGAGCGCGGAAGGCCAAGCGACGCATCGTAAACCAGAAAGATGAGGAACACGAACCAGAAGCAAGATCAGCCCCACATGCGAAGTCACAATCCGACCCGAGGAAAAACAGCTCACGGGAAAAGACCCGTGGACGTCTTCACACCAAAAACAAAGTCCTCGGATCCGAGGACGAACTCCTATTGGAGGCAGCTGTGCAGTAGTGGTACGATGACTCTTGCTCCAACAGCCTGCAAGGGGCTAAGGGGAGGGACTTCTACCTGACGTGAGACTGAGTTACCCAAAGAGGTGAACATTGTGTCCTCATGCTCGGGGTCCACTTACAAATGATGGCAGCAATTGTACCTAGGACTTGCATGGTCCTCGGACCCAAGCCTACGGGGAGCTGGCCACTCGTACTGAAGGCAGCAACTGTACCTAGGTCTTGCATGGTCTACGGACTCAAGCCTATGGGGAGCTAGCCACTTACAAACGATGGCAGCAATTGTACCTAGGACTTGCATGGTCCTCGGACCCAAGCCTACGGGGAGCTGGCCACTCGTACTGAAGGCAGCAATTGTACCTAGGTCTTGCATGGTCTACGGACTCAAGCCTATGGGAAGCTAGCCACTTACAAACGATGGCAGCAATTGTACCTAGGACTTGCATGGTCCTCGGACCCAAGCCTACGGGGAGCTGGCCACTCGTACTGAAGGCAGCAACTGTACCTAGGTCTTGCATGGTCTACGGACTCAAGCCTATGGGGAGCTAGCCACTTACAAACGATGGCAGCAATTGTACCTAGGACTTGCATGGTCCTCGGACCCAAGCCTACGGGGAGCTGGCCACTCGTACTGAAGACAGCAACTGTACCTAGGTCTTGCATGGTCTACGGACTCAAGCCTATGGGGAGCTAGCCACTTACAAACGATGGCAGCAATTGTACCTAGGACTTGCATGGTCCTCGGACCCAAGCCTACGGGGAGCTGGCCACTCGTACTGAAGGCAGCAATTGTACCTAGGTCTTGCATGGTCTACGGACTCAAGCCTATGGGGAGCTAGCCACTTACAAACGATGGCAGCAATTGTACCTAGGACTTGCATGGTCCTCGGACCCAAGCCTACGGAGAGCTGGCCACTCGTACTGAAGGCAGCAATTGTACCTAGGTCTTGCATGGTCTACGGACTCAAGCCTATAGGGAGCTAGCCACTTACAAACGATGGCAACAATTGTACCTAGGACTTGCATGTTCCTCGGACCCAAGCCTACGGGGAGCTGGCCACTCGTACTGAAGGCAGCAACTGTACCTAGGTCTTGCATGGTCTACGGACTCAAGCCTATGGGGAGCTAGCCACTTACAAACGATGGCAGCAATTGTACCTAGGACTTACATGGTCTTCGGACCCAAGCCTACGGGGAGCTGGCCACTCGTACTGAAGGCAGCAACTGTACCTAGGACTTGCATGGTCTACGGACTCAAGCTTATGGGGAGCTGGCCACTTACAAACGATGGCAGCAATTGTACCTAGGACTTGCATGGTCATCGGACCCAAGCCTACGGGGAGCTGGCCACTCGTACTGAAGGCAGCAACTGTACCTAGGTCTTGCATGGTCTATGGACTCAAGCCTATGGGGAGCTAGCCACTTACAAACGATGGCAGCAATTGTACCTAGGACTTGAATGGTCCTTGAACCCAAGCCTACGGGGAGCTGGCCACTCGTACTGAAGGTAGCAACTGTACCTAGGTCTTGCATGGTCTACGGACTCAAACCTACGGGGAGCTAGCTATTTACGACGGAGCCAAGGTACTGCTTGGTCCGAAGACCTATTCCTGTGGATAAACTAACTACCTATTGAAGAGCCTAAGGGTCGATCCAGCCACTCAAGGAAGAACCAGCCGACTGAAGGCCTTCCGGAGCATAGGGGTCGAGGTTTGCAAAACCCTCCTTCCCGTCCGAGGAGACGTGCAGCAGGGTTTCGAGGGGCTATTGTGGGGCCCGAAGGCCGAGAACTCCCGGCCCACCTTTAGGCTAGCCCAAGGCCCAAGCCGAGGAGGGCAATCATCCTAGATAGTCGACCTAAGGGTTTTAGCTCTTCTCAGACCCAAGCCAAGGACACACCCCTCCTCGGCACACCTAGTCTAATCCAGGTAGGGGGTAGACCCAGAATAGGTGGTCACATCCATACTTAACGAGTATGCCTACTCCTCCAAGCTGCATTAATGATGACAAGACCCTTCACTGAGAAACCTTGGGGGCAGCAACCCCCAGTATGGTGAGGAACCTGTCTGATGGGACAAGTCCTGAACCAGTAGCCCGGATGGCCAACAGCTGTAAGGCCAGGATCGAGCTAAAGGGCGTATATAAGGCAAAGAACCCCCCTTGTGAAGGGGGGCCTCCTCAGACGCCAGCCGAGGAGCAACCTCAGGCGAAGAGCAACAGACGAAAAGTTCAAGGAAGACTGGCGAGGGACAGGCCGGAGTCAAACCCTTTACCCACTCTCTACAAATTCATTGTCGGGGGCCCACCTCCGAAAAAGGAGCCCCTACAGATATAATTGAAAATTGAAACTTTACAAATCTTAGATCTCTAAACCCTACAAACCCTAAATTTCTAAACCTTCTTAAATATATCTTTCTTTTTTTTTTTCAATTGTACTACTCATTCTACTATCTTATAAACTCACACCCAATTCTTAAACTCAAAGTATCAAACCGGTTATTGCTCTCTCTCTCTCTCTCTCTCTCTCTCTCTCTCTCTCTCTCTCTCATGTGTTTAGTGAGTTTAAGAATTAAAGAAAACAATTTTCTTGGTGTTTCAAAATTCTGTAGTAATTTTTCCTACATAATATTTTTGTTCTATAAACTTTGAACCCATATGTTGTTATTAATATATGAGATATATTAATTGTTAATTAAGGCCACAGTTGTAGCTTTTGTCTTGTGCCTTGTGTGTGTGTGTGTGTGTGTGTGTTTGTATTAGTGTTGGACATCGTCTGCATATCTTGCAAGTGGGTTTATTGAAATAGTTATAAACTAGATCTGATGGGTATTGCTTTTAAAACTGTTTAAGGCATAATCATATTTTGTAACTACTAATACTTATATATATATATATATATATATATATATGGCATAGAACTTGCACAAATGAAATTGGATAAGAAACTGGAAGATGTTATGAATTTGGACAACAACAAAGAATCTATGGATGATAATTGTAGTCATAATCAGGATTAGTCTACTGTTTGCTCCAATACTTTTAATATTGATACTTAACATTTGGCGAGTTCCAAGGATATTATATTTTTGTTAAACTATGTTATTTCATTTTTGTTAAACTATGTTATTTTGAATTTGGGTTGAAGTGTATACACTTCTTTTAAAGTGTAAAGAACTTATTTCTAAATGAATGTTATATTTTTGTTGAACTATATTATTTTGAATGTAGGTTGTAGACTTGAAATGTATGCACTGCTTTTGGGATGTAAAAAAAAATTATTTCTAGATGGATGTTATATAAAATATTATGTAAGTTGAAATGGGTTGTGTTACATTCGTGTCAACTCAACACAACTCATTTATTAAGCGTGTCAAATGAGTTGAGTCAGGTCAACCCACCTTATTAACAGGTCAAGTTAAGATTGAATGATTATGACATGATTATTAAATAGATCGGGTTAAGGTTGAGCTATTTAGTCAAATACCCCTACCTTAACATGACACAAACCCGACACGCTAACCCAAATTGACACCCCTGGTCCACAGGTGGGTAAAGTGCTAAATTTCAAATCACGGGTAAGCAAATTAAATTTCGGCCAAAACGCAAATAGGTAAGTTATAATTAGCCCACAATTATTTATTGATGGCCCAAGCCTAAAACCCATCATGGAATTTAATCAGCAGGTTCGTCGAAAGGGAGAGCTGACCGATGGCACTTTCTTCTGAATTGTTGGGGGAAGTTCAATAAACAAACTAAAGTAACAAGAATGATCAAAGACATCATCAACTAGAATTTTATTACATTTTGACATGCTATATTGTAACTTGAAAAAAAAAAATTGACATTGATAATTATTTTTATGAGTTTGATGAGTTTACAGTGTCAGTTATAAGTTGACATTTAATATTATAAGTCATGCGTTTCAAGTGATCTTCCCTCAAGAAATTTCGGATGTATTCCTCACAAAAGGGATGTATGAACCAGTGACAGCAACACATGCCCCCTACCACCATTGTTATATTGTTTCTTTCCAAGACAAACATTAAATTTTGAATTCGATATCTTCCCTTACGTGAATTTAAATCTTCCATCACATTTTTAGTGTTTCATTTTATGTTTTTCAATTGCAACTAGTCATGTTTTCATTTTTTTTTTTTTTATTTCTATTACTTTGATTATTTAAAAAGAAAAAAATAAATAATATAGCAAGTTGTAATTAGTACAGTATAAAACAAAACATAGGTTTAGAAGATGGTTTTTTTTTTTTTTTTGGGTACAAAGGAGCAAATGAAAGTACTAGAATTGGACTTCTAAATCATGGTCATCATGATCTTTTTCTAGGGGATTTCAAAATGCTGACCAAACTGATTAAATTGCCCAAAACTAACCCTAAGGATTGTGGTGAGTTTGTATGTAACCTAGACTTATGGAATATGATCTTTGAAGGTGTTAAATTTTAGTATTGATATACCAGGCAAAATTTCCCAAACAGTATATTTCCCAAAAAAAAAAATTAGGCGTGTGGCATGCATTCAAAGTTATTTAATAAGTTAGACTGTTTTTGAAAATCAACTTTGGCAAAATCAACTTTGGGCTGGAAAACGAACACTATAGTGGCGTTAGTTTTAGTGGCGTTTCTAAAAAGGCCACTATAGGTATCCTATAGTGGCGTTTTCTATAACGCTGCTATAGGTACGAGAAAAACGCCGCTATAGTGTTCGATTTCCAACCCAAAGTCGATTTTGCCAAAGTCAATTTCAAAAACAATCTAACTTACTAAATAACTTTGAACACATGCCATGCGCCTAATTTTTTTTTAGAAATATACTGTTTGACAAATTTTGCCGATATACCATGATGAATATGTTGGAATAGATGCAAAAGCGGAAATATAAAATATAGAATACAAGGGTTACAAAGGAAACTCGTGAGAGTTACATTTTTATTATTATACAAGAGTGTTGGACCTTACTACAGTAAACATAACCCCTACAACCCTCCACCACTACCATCAGAACCCACCACCAAGGATACCAAAACCACCACAAAACTCATCCTGAAACCAAAATACAAACACCCTAAGAGTCTAAGACAAAGCAAGGCACATACTCATACCCCAAAATCCCAAATCAACATATGTACATTCTCACAATCAACACAAAGCAATAATCTCATTTCTCAAACCCCCAAACCCAATTACAAAACCAATCAAAAAACTCCACCCAACAGAGATTCAGTCCTAGATAAGAAAAACAAGAACAAAAAAATAAAAATAAAATAAAATAAATAGACAGAAGAGAGAGAATAGTGAAAAATAATAATTGTCCTACTATTTTTGTTCATCAGTTTTCCTTAGTCCCCTTTTCATCCCAACCAAATTAACTCTTAGGCTTTATATTGCAATTTAGTTTCAAACTTTATTTTTTCTTTTATCAGAAATACTTTCCCAACCTACGGTTTAGTACATGTTTGTGTTTACAAGAAATGAAACAATTGAAATGCCAATTTTAAATAACAGGTTCAGCAAGAGGAAGAGCTGACCGATGGCGCTTTCTTCGAAATTGTTGGGGGCAATTCGGTTAACAACCTAAAGGAGCAAGAATGATCAAAGACATCATCAACTAGAAATTATTATATTTTATAATTATTTTTATATTTTATGATTATTTTTATAATCATCAACTAGAAATTATTATATTTTATAATTATTTTTATATTTTATGATTATTTTTATAATCATCAACTAGATATTATTATATTTTATAATTATTTTTATGAATCTGATGATATTTACAATGTCATTTGTAAAGTTGACATTTAATATAAATCATCCTTTTCTAGTAATCTTTGCTCAAGAAATTTCGGATGTATTCCTCACCAAAAATAAATAAATATATATATATATATATATACACGTATGTATATTTATGTATGAACTAGCTAACAGTTTTGAAATTGGGGTGCTGTTGTATGTTTGTGTGTTATCAAAAAAAAAAAAAAAATAGCAGTGACAGCAACAAATGCCACCAACTACCATTGACCATTGTCATATTGATTCTTTTAAGACAAACTTAAATTTGAATTCAATAGCTACCATTGACCATTGTCCTATAGATTCTTTCAAAGCAAACTTTAAATTTGAATTCAATAGCTGTCCTTAGAACATTTACAACAATAAATTTAAAATTTTAGTTATTTAACTACACAAAAAGTTAATTTATTTATTTTACTTATACACATACTGCAGCAGTAAATCTATTTTAACTTTCAACATAATAAAATAATATAAACATCATAATAAAATAATATATCCCCTACAATAAAATAATATATCCCACTACCTACAAAAACATCTACAGCACCGACCACAACCACCTCTACCATCAGCCACAGCCACAACCACAACCACCACCACCACCACCACCACCGGCCACAACCACCACTCTACTTTGGCAACCACAACACAACATAAAAAATAAATAAAAAAATAAATAAAACAAAACAAAAAAAAAACAAAAACAAAAACAAAACCAAGGAACAAACTACTGCCAAAGCCAAAATACACAAAATCCACTGTTAAAGCCAAAATCATCCACTACCAACACAACCAAAACCCACAAACCCACTGTCAAAATCATCCACCCCCATTACCATAGCTAAAATCATCCACCACCACCATAGCCAAAATCATCCACCACCACCACAGCCACCAAACCCATATGAAAATACATAAAAATAATAATAATAATAACAATAATAATAAAATAAAAATAAAAACTCAATCACAGCAAAGAGAATAGAGAAATGGGCGACAGCAGTGGCTCGTAGCTGAGGCGGATGGGTCTGATCAGCGTTGGGATAGAGGACTGGGCGGAGGCATGGATCGGCGGCTTGGGGCTTAGGTCGGCTTGGGCCAGTGACGTTGAGGCCCGCAAATGCTTGGGTCGGAGACGTTGAGAGAGAGAGGTGAGAGTGACTGAGAGAGAGAGAGAGAGAGAGAGAGAGAGAAAGGCACAAATTGGGCAATGGGGCTTGGGGTAAGTCGGCGAGCTGGGTCGACGAAACAGATCGGCGATGAGGGAGTTAGCCAACGAGCTAAGGGAGAAGGGAGATGAGGGAGTTGGCTAGCGAGCTAGAGAGCTAGCCGATGAACAGTGCACATCTAAAGATAGATGTGCACTGTAGCTGAGGAGCTAAATCTTTTTAGATTTAGCTCCACTGTTGCATGATGGTTTTTTGTGATTAAGAGCTAAAAAAAATATCATTTTACCTATATAGTACCACTGTTGTGAGTGCTCTTAAGTCCTTAAGTGAATTTATAAATCTTCTATCCCTTTAATGTTTTTTTCAATAACAACTTACCATGTGTTTAATTTTTTTTTTTTTAATTTTTATTACTTTAGTTATTTTATAAGGAAAGAAAAAATAATAATGTTGCAAATTATGATCAGTAGAATATAAAATAAAACACATAAAATGGGTAAAAAGATTTTTTTTCCATCCCAAGCTTGAGGCAACTCCACATTGTGTTTAGGTGGTCACAGGACTAGTTTGACTTGAAAAAATTATTATTATTATATATAAATTTTAAATATTTTATGACATTTATATCTTTAAAAAAATTTGTGACCACCCTAATTTTTTTTTTTTTTTTTGGCCCAACATAATAAACTTTTGAACAAAATTTAGCAACAAACTTGTAGATTTGTAGTATTGTAGACTAAGGTTACAACTCCGCTCAATATTTTTTTTATTGAATATGAATTTTGACAAATCCACTATTAGATTACATTTTTTTTTTTTTATCTTGATTATCTTCCATACTTGCAAAATTTCAAGAATATCAAAAATCAATAATTATGACATCAATCAAATTTTTAAGTTTCGAGTTTTTGTAGTCTAAAATTATACTTAAAAAATAAGTTTATGAATCAAATAGTAAATAACATCCGATTGGCATGAAATTTGACATATGTTTTAATAACTAAATTTGTAGCCAAGTCTTGTCCTTAAACTTTAGTCCATTTAACTATATATTAGGTCTTTACAACAACAACAAACAAAATAAATCAAAAAACAAAAAAAGAAGGCCCAAGAAATTTTTATTTAACTAAAATTTTAAAAGATATGTAACTTGCAACATTAATAATAAGACTATCATGCAACGATTTCAAAATAAAAAAATTCGTAGAAGGAAATTGTAAGACTCTATGTATTGGCTTTTTTTTCTTTTTTTTGGGTCAATATATGAAGTTTTATTTTTATTAGATTTTGTATAATTTAAGTTTTTTAATGACCACCTTAAAAAAAAAATCTTGGAACCGCCATGGTATCAAGTGTATGGAGCAGAAAAATGAAATTACAAGAATTGGACTTCTGAATTATGTTCATGATCTTTTTCTAGGGGTGTTCAAAGTGCTGAGCAAACCGATTGAATTACTTTTGTACATACCCTTTATATATATATATATATATATATAATAAATGGACTTGCATTAAATAGTTAAAAAGCTAAAAGAAGTTCAGGTCCTGTTTTAGTACAGACAATTGAAATTAGGACTGTAAATCTCGAGGATGTCCGCAAGCGGACTACTCTAATCCACAAAGAGAGAGAGAGAAGGTGATAAAAAAAAGATTTTTTTTTTTTTTTTTTTTTTTTTTGGGTATAAGCTGCAAATGTTCATTGAAGAAAAAGGAAGGAACTTGTGGATAATCTACCTTACAGACAGCGGCTAAGACTTTTTGTAGATTGTCCTTACTGAAAAAATAAGACTCGTTAAAACTAAGCGATAACTTTGCAGTTGTATGAGCAGTTGCATTGCAATCCCTTTTGACCCAGCGAAATAATCATCCTAAAAAACAAAATTCAAATCCTAAACAATTTACTAATTGATAATGCACTTCCCTCGCTTCCCCGGGTTCATTTTAATGAATCCATCTTTTATATATAATTATATATGAAATGAAATTCAGAGCCAGTGAGCAGTTTGATGATGCGCCCGATTCTTGAATGACCCAAAACCAAAACAACAGAGCTTCAGTGGGCCTCACAGTGGGCCTTTAATACTTTTTTTTATAGTCTGTCTCTCGTTTTAGTTTTTTATTCGTTATGGGTCTTGGGACTAGTTTCTTGCTTTTTCAACCAAAAAAAAAAATTTTAAATAAGTTGTTCAAAACGGACTAGGATCTGAATTGGACTCAACACACAAGGGTTTTTTTATCTACACTATTAGGGCCTTTTAAGCTGTAGGCTCTAAATAAAACTCACAAATTTTAAGTTTTTTTTTTTTTTTTCATCACATTTCTCCATATATACCATGAAAGTAGGCACCACATCTCTTTATACTTTCTAACTAAATAAATAAATAAAACAAAAAACAAAAAAAAAAAAAAACAAAACTACCCATGACACTTAAAAAAAAAAAAAAAAAAAGGCCCCTACTCAACGTTAAAAAAAATATCCATAAAAAAATTATTAAAAAAAAAACTACTAATGACACTTAAAATATAATAAAAAAGAGCTTCATTGCACATGCGAATCAGGTGTGATGTAACTTTTATTTAAGGAGCAAGCCGTTTAAGCTGTAAACTCTAAGCCATAGACTCTAAATAAAACTCCTAAATTTTAGAGAAATTTTAAATTAAAAAAAAAAAAGTTTTTTTTTTTCACCATGTTTCTCCATATCCCATAAAATTAGGCACTACCTCTCCTTACATGAGATTATATCAACTTGGGTTTATTTTTGATAGAGTTAAACACGTAAATAAATAAATAAATAAATAAAAAGGTGAGAGAGGAAAAGAAAAAAAAAAAAAAAAAAGGAGAGATACTTTTTTTTTTTAATTAACGTAGTTTTTTTTTTTTTTAAATATAAGAACTTGGATTTTTTTTTTTTTTTTTTTGGTTTTGGTTAGAAAAATTGATATGAACATTATTTCAATTTACAAAATAAATAGAAGAGCCTCTAAGGCTAGTTATTATTATTTTTATTATCACCTATTGGAGACGATGGATTCAAAAAGAGAGGAAGTTGTGTCATAGTCGTCACAATTGCTTCGTGCAGATGTACCACTACTCAGACAAGTGGCAAAGCCAAGAATTTTTCTAGGGAGGCCAACTTGGGGAAGTCCCACTACCCAATCCTATTAGCTTACTAGTGAGATAACATACTGATTATGAAGAAAACTTCTCAAACCAACTAGACCAAAATCTACGACAATGCTTATCATTTTTAGACAGTTTACAATTCTCACTTTTATGTTTGATATGGCCAAACTTTGAGATACTCTATATTCCCCATAAATTACTCATAAATTAAACAGTAATTTTTCAATTTTGAACATGTTTTCTTTTAAAATATGTATCAATTATATTGTAAATTACTTACAGTTTTAAAACCTGAATATTAAATTTAATAATTTAGTTATATAGCATCTAAAAAAAGCAAACGCTAAAAGTTTATTTTGTCAAATAAAACCAAACAATTGAAGTAAATGTGTCTAAATTATTATTATCAAATACAAGTATATATTTAATAAACAAGTCTATAAAACTGGCTTAAATTTATTGCTCAAGCAAATACTTTCAATTAAACAAACAATAAAGAAACACTATTATTAAATTCAAATACAAAGCAATTTGCTGAAATAACAATCCAAATTTTTATAAGCTATGGCTCCACTTCTACAACACTACATCTTTTTAATTTTTTATTTTTGAATCCCACTACAATATTACACGTACTTATCTTTCTTTGTCTGTCAAAAGCCTTGTAACTGAATTAGCATGTTTCCATGTACAAAGTGCTTGAGAGTTTAGAGGGGGAAAGGGTTCGAGCTGCGAGGTTAGTAGCATGTTATAATTATTTCTCAAAAAAAAAAAAAAAAAAAAAAAAACTTTCTTTGTCTAATTGAATTACACTCTACACATATCAATTAATTACAAACCTATAAGCTACTTCAATAACTTTGCTAAAGAGTCATTGAAAGTGAGAATAGAATAGAAGTCAATGAAACTGGAATATAATGCACTACAGACGGAGGGAGAGAGAGAGATAGAGCCGAAGAGAGATAAATACCAGGGAAGCTGTGGAGGTGAGACTGAACTGGTGCAACAGCAGCTGTGGTCAAATGGAGCCTGGATTCGCGCTGGGTTTTGCTAGTCCGATCTTCAACTGGATGGAGCTTAGCAGCGACGTAAGCTCTAAGGGCATCTTTAATATATATATTGTCACGACCCAAATCCATGGAACATGAATTTAGATGCATGACTAAGCTACTGAACTTATATAACTCAATGAACATAGTTGATCCAAAATAAATTAATACTCCAAAGAAACAACGCTCTTAATAAATAACCTCTTACAAAAATCTAAACTCCACAAATTGGAAATAATCTCCGAAAATAAAACATGAGTTACAAAATAAGGATAACTAAAATTCTATAAGTCTTCAAGTAATATAGAAATCGCCTACAACTTCCACGCTCAACCTTGCACCTTACAAAGCGATCAGAAGGTCCTATACTCCCAACTACACTTCAATCTGAAAAATAGTAATTGATGGGGTGAGCCACATCTAGTAAGCAATTATACAGAATACACAACAGAACAGAGTCAAGCCAAGCACGAGTATTTTGATTTTTCACAAACTCATTCAATGATATCAAAAAGAATTATTTCAAAACATATAATGAATCACTTAATACATATGTAATCACATCTTAAAATCATTAGAAATCACATACATATAATTGATCAGAGCACAGTGTCACATATACACATCACATATTCTCACATACAATCCTGTGAGCGGATACCAACATCTAACCCCTGCTGGTGAGGGATCAACACATATTCTTACATACAATCCTGTGAGCGGATTTACACATAAATCTGATATATCTGATCAATTCTAAAAAAAAACGTTCATTTTGAGTCACATATCACAAAACGAAATATATACAAAATAGAATAATTTTCTTAATATTAACAATTATTCCAAATATACAGGCATAGCGAATATCACAATATTGAATTAAACATAAATCAAAGGATGCTTGACTCTCATGGGGAACGAATAGAAACTGAGAAGTTTATGTAAATATATTACAATTCTTGAGTAAATCTGAAAATTTGATTTGCTAAAAGAAACTTTTTAAATACCATTTGGAGAATAGGAACATGACTTTGAAATCACTTGGTTTTAACAATTTTAAAGAACAATAACCTTTTTAGAAAACTTACTTTGAAACTCAATTATTTTCGAAAAATAGTTTAGTATAGAAATCATCTATTAAATGAGATTTGGACATTCAAAACGTTATTTAAAATTCGAAGTTTCTCTTTAAAACATTGTCTAAAAGTCAAAGTTTCTCTTTCAATAATGTAAAAATAATGCTTTCGATAAACTTTCGAAAATATAAGTTTGAAATACAAAACTTTTGAAAACCTTTAACTTCTAAGAACCTAGTAGACAAAACTTGTGCATATTATGCATAATTACTTACAGCACTTGGATTGCTCTGAAAGTCCAGTCGAAACAACCTCCAAAAAGCCTCAAAATACTCTTAAATAAGACCTATATTCAATCATGAAAATTACTTAATATCCTTCACAAAATATAAATCTTATTGACTTATACAAATTGACTCACTAAAATTATACTTGCTGAACTAAACGATAACACTAATGCAAAACCTCTCTACCCAAGAATATGTTTCCATAAATTTATCAAAACTTAGAGCCAGCAGCCAAATACTTAGGATTTAATATATGTCCTAAACAAAAGTAAAACTTGAAACATGAATTTAGGCTCTATAACTGAAACTTTGTTCTAAAATACACATTATGGGAAAACCTAGGATTTAATATATAACCCCAATGAGAAACGTGGGCCAAAACTTAATCTGACTTGTTCATGGACTTAATATCATTGGCCCTAATGTATTAAATATCTAAGCATTATTTTGAGATGAAAATAGAATTCGGGTAAGAGAAATAAGTCTGCCATTAACCTTTGAAAGAATTGTAAACGCGTTGATCTCTAATGGTTCATTATAGTCAAAGTCTAGGCAAAGACTACCAATGCCATCACTTTATCCATCAGAGAACATGAACTTTGACAAAATGTGAGCAGCCTAGTGTGAACACTATGCAGCCTTATTCATGGTTTAATAGCAAAATCCCAATGGCAAGGAAAACGGTGGCAGCATTGTTGACTTATTAAATATATATATATATATATATATATATATATATCCTAATGAAAAACTAAGAGTCCTATACATATATAAGATTTGATCCATTATAAAATTCTAAACTTTTGATTCTTGATTCTAACAATTGAAAATCATACCTGGAACTCTTTGGCTGTCTCTTCAATTGTACGTGTTCTAAACTCCAAAAAAAAACACCTCTTAGCCTCCTTAGTGATGAAACCCTAATTTAGTTTTTCCTCCGCCTTATATTCAACACATCAAAGATGTGGGCTTAGTGGGGTAGTGGGCTAGAGTTTGAAACCCACTTGAACTTATCTCTTCAGTCTCCAAGAGGCCCATAAAACATCTCCCTTTTATTTATTTATCATTTTAACTGCCACACTAAATTGTATGCATTAAAACTTTAATTTTCTCACCTATTTTGGTAACACCACAAAATTGTCTACTCCCATCTTACTATGCACACCCATACAATACCTCAACTCTATATTAAAATTGACAAGGTACAGTGATAATCATAAAATCAAAATTGGGGTATTACATATATATATATATATATATATATATATTGATTTGGGAGTAAATGGCCATGGGTTTACCAATTCAAATCTCTAGCAAATATTCCTATAGGAAATCAAAGGGATACTCTCCCTAGGTAGGAGCTTTTCTCTCTTGCCATGAGTGAGCACTTACCCCCTTAGTTTTCTCTATAGGGACCTCTCTCTATTGGCCTTAAATCATCTAAGTGCAACAGTCATCTTCCCCACCATCTCTCCCAGCCATGGATGATTCAGTTCTATGTGACTTAGAAAAATTACAGTTAACAAAAGACGAAGAAGAAGATATTCGCATCTCCAACCCCAGCCACGCAGAGCTTCTCGAAGAGTGCTCCTTGAGCCTCTTTAGGAAACTCCCCTTAGACCGAAAACAGAACCAACGAGCCCTAAAAAATTTCCTTCGCTCGGCTTGGAAAATGGGCTCAGATCTCCAGATTGTGGATGTTGGCAGCAGTATCTTTCAGTTCAAATTCAGCTCCAAGTTTTAGCTTGAATGGGTTGAAAAAATTTGACCTTAGTGCTTCGATAATAACCTTCTACTCCTATACCGATGGAAGAATGGACTATCCATATCCAGTATAACCTTTACTTGGCTTACCTACAAGTATGAACGACTCCTTACTATCTGCTTTTCCTGTGGTAGATTGGGTCACAACGAAAAGCACTGCTCTGATCCTTTAATGAGCCGAGATAACCCCTCCCAATATGGGGACTGGCTCAGGGTAGGTTGGCATCCAAGGGAGAACTCTAATAAGATGGGTCGTGGCAGTGGTAGCGGTGATAAGAGTGCTAGAACAGAAACAGTGACAGACGACGTGTACACACGCGCAACCTTTTACCAACCCATTCTGTCAAAGGGCATTGGAGGAACCAAAGCTACTGGCGGGAAGCTGACCTTGGAAAGTGAATCACAACCTCGAACTAAGAATAATGATGCTGCTCTAGTCTTACAAGCAGCTGAGGATCAGAGTGGATGGGACAGGCCTAGAGACGTGAAGCGCAATCTAAGGGAGAGTGGAGAGTCACGTGACCAACCAACCTCTTCTTTTTCGGGCTCCAATCGAAGCCCAAAAAGAGGACAACTGGATGCCCTTTCCACTGCAGGCTTATCCAAACAACTTAGTGATGAAGCCCATGAAGCCACCAGTCCTCTGGAACCGAAAATAAAAGCCAGCCCCCTTGGCAACACAACCCAACCAACCCCTGAACCAATGAGTATTAGTGGACCTACACGGAAAGTGAAGCTGAAGAAAGTAGCAAGGGAAATATGCAATACTCAAGCCCATGATGTTGAGATGTCAACCCTCTGTGCTGAGGTTGGTTCTAAACGTCCTGGTAACCTAGAATCGTTGGAAAAGGAGGTAAGCAGAACCCAAAAGAAACTTGGTAATGATGCCTTACCCCCAGCACTACGATATCGGCGGTGGCTGCTTTGCAGCACTACTGGACACAATGATTACCCTTGGGTGGACCTGTCGGGGACTTGGGAACCCCTGGACAGTTAAGGTGCTATGAGATTTTTTGCAGCGATGGAATCCCAAGGTCGTCTTCCTGGCGGAGACAAAACTGAAAAGAAGAGGTATGGAAAAAATTCAAAAAATCCTTTTTTCATTTAACTGCCTTTATGTTCCTAGCGATGGTCAGAGCGGGGGTCTTGCCATGTTCTGGACAAAAGATACAAATCTTGACATAAAAACATACGGCCCAAACCACATTGATGCCACCATTACTGAAACAGATACTGATTTTGTGTAGAGAATTACGGGTTTTTACAGCCATCCCGACACGGCCCAAAGGAAAGCTTCTTGGAAACTTCTTGAGAATTTGGGCAGCAAATTCAATCTTCCTTGGCTCTGCTTTGGCGATTTCAACGAGATTCTCTCTAATAGTGAGAAACAGGGGGGCGCTCCAAGATCACAGGCACAAATGGACGGCTTCAGAAATGCTATCAACACCTGTACTCTGAGAGACTTGGGTGTCAATGGATCGAATTTTACTTGGTGCAATATGAGGGAGGGACATGATAGAATCTATATGCGACTGGATCGTGCTTTAGCCACCGCTGATTGGAGTGACCAATTCTGAAATGTAAGAGTCCATCACCTCATTGATTCTACCTTTGACCATTGTGGCCTTCTCATCTCGGATGCTATCTTTGTCCAACCCCACCGCAAGCGGCGTTTCCACTTTGAAGCCTTGTGGACTCGCAGAGATGAATGCAAGGAGATTATAAGAAGGGTTTGGGAGGGTTGCTTGGACACTTGTCTTCCTAGAGGTCATTCTGAGGGGCTCAACCAATGTGCTGCTAAACTCTCAAATTGGAATTATTCTGAGTTTAGGTATATACCGAAGACGATTGAAAAGAAAAGGAAAGCTCTTAGTTCGTTGGTTTTCCGGGACACTAATGGCAGCATGGGACCTCAAATCAACATCCTTAGGAAAGAGATCAATGAGTTGCTAGACAGTGAAGAAACGTATTGGAATCAACGCTCAAGAGTACAATGGCTCAGTGAAGGGGATCACAACACCAGATTCTTTCATAACAAGGCCTCTGATAGAAAGTGAAAGAACACCATCCTGGGGCTTTGGGATGATCATCAAGTATGGTGTGACACTAATGAAACCATTACTAACACAGACATCTCCTACTTCAAAAACATCTTCACATCCTCTTAACCTTCCCCTTCCACCGTTGCTGAGGTAACTAGACTCATCCCCACCAAAGTCACTGTGGAGATAAACATGGAACTTGTTAAAGAATTTTTTGGTGATGAAGTCCTCTCTGCTCTCAAGCAAATGCATCCAACTAAGGCACCTGGTCTTGACGGTATGTCCACAATCTTCTTCCAAAAATACTGGTCTATTGTTGGCAATGATGTAACTAGAATGGTTCTCAATGTACTTAACAATAATATGTCTCTAGTTGAAATTAACAGAAACAACATCACTCTTATCCCCAAAACCAAGTTACCCACTAAAATGACTGAGTTCAGACCCATTAGTCTTAGTAATGTGGTGTACAAAATCATTGCCAAAGTTCTTGCAAATAGGCTCAAGACCATCCTCCCCCATGTCATATCCGAAAACCAGAGTGCGTTTATTTCGGAGCGTTTAATCACAGACAATGTCCTCACTACCTTCGAAATTATGCACTACCTTAATAATAAGAGAGTTGGAAAGGATTGCTCAATGGCGGTGAAACTTGATATGAGTAAAGCCTTCGATAGAGTTGAGTGGTGTTTTATTGAGGTTGTTATGGACAAACTTGGCTTTCATGAGAAATGGATAAGTCTTATCATGCACTGTATTACTACTATTTCGTACTCTATCATTATTAATGGATCTGCTCGTGGCTGCATTACTCCATCAAGGGGGCTCCGACAAGGAGACCCCCTCTCCCCTTATCTCTTTCTCGTTTGTGCAGAAGCTTTTTCATCCCTCATTCATAATGCAGCAAGATCAAAGGAGCTGAATGGGATATCCATTTGCAGGGGCTGCCAATATATTACTCATCTTTTCTTCACCGACGACAGTTTGCTCTTTTGTAAAACAAATAGCCAGGAGTGCCACTCATTAACTAAGATCCTTAGAAAGTATGAAGCTGCCTCTGGTTAGAAGATTAACATGAACAAGTCTTCCATTTTCTTCAGTTACAACACCCCTCAAGATACTAAAGATGAGGTGCTTGAAATTCTAGGACCTATGCAAGGTTCTTGCCACTCTAAGTACCTCGGGCTACCATCAATTATTGGAAAATCCAAAACTACGATCTTTGCAGAAATAAAAGAAAGAGTGGGTAAAAAAATATCTAGCTGGAAAGAAAGGATGCTCTCTATGGGGGGGCAAGGAAGTTCTTATTAAAGTCGTCGCACAAGCTGTCCCTACCTATTCTATGAGCTACTTCCTCCTCCTAAAGGGTCTTTGCGAAGACTTGGAAGGCATGATGAGAAACTTTTGGTGGGGTCAAAAGCAACAGGAAACAAAAATAGCATGGGTTGCATGGAAAAAGATGTGCAAATCCAAATTTGAAGGGGGTATGGGTTTCAGGGACCTCCAAGCTTTTAATCTCGCCATGCTAGCCAAGCAAGCTTGGAGGATCCTAAACAATCCAAATTCTATTATCTCAAGAATTTACAGAGCCAAATATTTTCCCTCTTCGGATTTTCTTAGCTCCAAGCTTGGCTGCAACCCTTCATTTGCATGGTGAAGTATCCATAGCAGCATTGAGGTCATTAAATCGGGCACTAGATGGCGTGTTTGAAATGGAAAACTGATCCATATTTAGGAAGACAAACGGATGCCAACTCCATCTACGTACAAGGTCATCTCCCCTTTGCTGCATAACTTCGATGTTTTTCCGGTGGTATCTGCCCTTATTAATCCAAACACTAGGCGTTGGAAGGCTGACTTGGTAAGAAGAACCTTTCTTCCCTTTAAGGCTAATACTATACTTAACTTGCCAATCAGCTACTCCCTCCCTGAAGATAAAATAATCTGGATTGGTAACAAAAGAGGTGAGTTCACAGTTAAAAGTGCTTATTACATTGCACTCACAATCTCTAAACCATCTCAAGGTGGCGAAAGTTCCTATGGTAACCCGTGCTCCCCCCACTGGAAAATGATGTGGCGCCTTAATATTCTAGCCAAGGTTCGGATCTTTGCCTGGAGATGCTACATGAATGCCCTTCCAACGATGCATAATCTCCGAATCAGGGGTGTGAACACTGATGGCTACTACCCTATTTGTGATCAATGCCTTGAAAACACCTGTCACGCCCTCTTTCACTGTGACATCCCCAAATTTGTCTGGGGTTATTGGCCAAACTGCTCCACTAATTCTCTAAACTGCTGCTGGGACCTCTTGGACTTTGCCCTTTAGCTCATGTCCAATGGCTCCTCACATGATCTTGAGCTCTTCCTGACCACTGCCTGGCTTATCTGGCATAATCGCAACCAGATAATACATGATTCATCATCCTCGCTCCCTTATCAAATTTGGGACTCTGCCATCAGATTAGTTTCAGATTACAAAGGTGCAATCTCAACAACAATTCCTCCAAAATCCCAAGCTTCCTCTTGGACCCCTCCCCCACCGAGCTACCACAAAATTAATGTGGATGGTGCATCCTCTATGGATGGTAGACCTTCAAGCATTGGTGTTATTATCCATGACTCCAATGGTCAGGTGGCTGCTACCATGTGCAAATCGCTGCAGGCGTGTCATCCCATCGAAGCTGTTGAAGCCATTGCAATTGAAAATGGCATCCTTCTCGCCTAAGAATTACAAGTCTCCAAGATCATCATTGAATCTGATGCTTTGTCCTTAGTTCAGTCCATCAACTCTAAGAAGCTTGATGGTGAGTTTGGTCATATCCTCCATGGAATTCTCATCTCCTTAGACCATTTTTGTAGTTGGAAATTACAACACCTGAAAAGGGACTACAACAGGGACGCCCATAACCTTGCTGCCTATGCAAGATCCTCGGGCACCTCACATGTTTGGTTGGCAATGCCCCCTCCCCTGCTCCAACATCTTCGCTATCAAGATCCTCCTTAATTCTGTTTTGCTGGTTTCTTGTACTTTCCACTATTGTAATCCAATTTCACTTATGAAATGAAATTAACTTTCACTCTTCAAAAAAAAAAAAAAATGGCCATAGGTTTTGGGGTTGTTTAGGGTTTTTTTTTTTTTTAATATATTTGGTGATATACTGATATTATTATGAATTGATTAAATTTATTTTGTTGCTTATATATATAATCTTGTATTTTGGAGGAACTATGGGCCAAATTCTATTTTTATTTTTGGGTTATTTATATCAAAATTTTCCTCTTGGGTTTTTTCTGAAACATTTGAGGATTAAAATTGGTATACGTATATTTTTTATTTCATTCAAAATTCTAGGGGGGCTAATAACCAAATTATTCTTTAATTTAAAAAGAAATATTATATTTATAATATTTTCACAACAAATAATACTACAGTTACAAATTATTTTATAACATTTTTACAAATTGTTGATGTGGCCAACTTTTTATTAGTTTTCATTTAGGCTTACCATTAACATCATTTTTTTTTTATTTACCAATAATCGCTCACCACGTCAATAGTTTATAAATTTTTTTGTAAAAAAGTTTGTATCTCTAGCATTACTCTTTTCCAACATTTTCACAACAAATTATAAATGGTAGGTTATTATGGGAGGGTAAAAATGTAATTTAAGGTTTGAATTCAAATTTGAACCAACAACAACTTACCACACATGATTTGTTATGAAAATATTGTGAAAATAATATGGACGTAGCACTTCTCTTAATTTAAAGATAATTTCTTCTTTTAGTCCTACAGTTAAAGGGAAATTTTGAAAATCCAAGGGGGCTCTCTATAGTTCATCACTACTCGTACAAGAAAAAGTATCTTTCTGTCTGAAGGGAATCATTTTTTCTCAATCAAGAATGCTTCAACTGGATAAATTCAATTATGTCACACAGTTTTTCTGGTCATGCCTTTTCCTCTTTACTTTCTATATTCCCATGTGTAATGATGGAGATGGAATACTTGAGATGAGCAAAATTCTAAAACTACAAAAAACCAACTGGTTTCCAAAAAAAAGAAGCAGCAAAAGTAAAGAACAAGCTCTACTTATTTTTGCATCACTGTTTAAGCTCAGTGTTGTATTCCATGTACGAAATCGACATACCAAAACATCTCTCTTCTCCTCATCCATCTAAGGCCTGCATTCTCCAACTTAAAAATGTCGAATTCCCTTTCAACATGTGCTTCATTTTATTGGGGATAACGCACACATTGCTGAAGATGTAAAGAAAAGTCTCTCGAGTGTAGAACGGGATTCTAACCTTCGAGATGAGGACATTCTCAATGTTGTTGGTTTAGATGATGATAACATGTTGCAATTTGGATGTTGTACTACACTAATGATCAGTGGAAAGGCAAGGCCGGTGGTGTTTGGGGCTGACAAGAAGATTTACGTCGTTGGAAGCAAACTCAAATCAACCAACCTTGATTCTTACTTTAAGGTCTGTAAAGTTGTGATTTTCAACTAGCCTTTGTTGGCTTTAATTCCGTACCAAATTTAATTGTAATTTCTTCAATCATTTCCCTGTATTTATGTGGGTTTATTTATAAGGGATGAGTGTGAGAGATTGATGAAGAATCAACTTTCAAAGAAGAATCAGTGCAATTCGCAACTCAGTGCAGTTCGCAACTAGCCCGCGAGAAGAGTAACCCGCAAAAGGCCACGTGTGAAGCACATGATTAGAAGCTGAAAAGTCATGTTAGGCTGTCAAATTCGCAAGTACTTCGCGAGAAAAGCCATCTCCCGAGGTACCCGCGAAACTCTCTATTTAGCAAAAAGAAAATGTGTTTTACCAAATTCTTTACCCATACTATATATACCATCATTATCCATGAAATGTAATGAATGCTTTTCAGAGAAAAAAACCCTAACAAAAACACTTGAAAGTTAGAGATTGTTATACCCACAATCATCTACACATTTTCTCTTAGTTTTCCTCTACTCCTACTTCTCCATCTCTACATCCTTGAGAGATTCTTAGCCCAAACACTTACCTAACCCAATCTGAGTGTTGAGTCAAGTTTTGGTGCCTTTAGGAAGCATTAGAAGGAGCCATTAAGCAGCGGATACAATCGGGCTGAATTACGAAATCCAGAAAGTTAGTGCAGATAAGACTCTAAGAAGTCCGTTGGTAGCAGGTGCTTAGAGGGCTCAAGTACATGGGGTAGACTAGGCTTGGAGGGTCTTTTGTTATTCGTGTACTCTAACTTTATTCACTAGTGAATCGATTTCGAATTGGAGGGTTGTGGAGAGGTTTTTAGCCAGGTTTTTTGCCAAGTTCTTCGGTTTCCTCTTTAATAACACGTTTTGGTGTTATCTTGTATTTGCATCTCTCTTCCCTACTCTTTAAGTTTTTCTTTTATTGTTCATTGTGGTTGAATATGGCTTAAAGTAGTGTTACCAGTTTATTGCGCATATTTACTCTTATTCTGCACTTTGCTAAGTTAAAGTAAAAGCAATCTAGCTGTAATTTTAAAATTGGGGTCTGAACAAGCATTAGTGTTTTCACACTAATTTGAGCTTACATGGTCTATGATTCTTAGTTTGATAAATGGAAGGAGGAGGAGGAGGAGGAGGAGGAGCAATTGGACGCATTGTAATTTTTGAGGTTCCTAGGAAAACATACAAAGAAGATGCTTTTAGATTTTTCCTTGCAAAAGACCTTTAGTCCGCCCATTATATTGTCGATACCCTCTTTTCAATGGAAGGTTTCATCTGTGGTTGCTTCTCCTCAGCCTCTAGCTGGGTATATCTTTCATGACCTCTTGTTCGTTTCTTGACCTATATTTACTTTTCTAATGGAAGGTTTCATCTATGTTCTATGGAAGACATTCTCTTGGTTGTACCAGAAATAATTCAATGTAGGCCTTGAATTAGACTATTCCTTTAATCATTTGGGGTGCCTTTGTGTTTTCTTTCTTTTATTTCTTTGTCATTTTGATTTGGCTCTTGTTCAATGATTTGGTGAACGCTTGGAGTGGTGTTCCGATACTACAATGAGGCAAGGGCAGACCTTAAGCACGTGCATGTTTGATTTCTTCTCTAACTTCTTTTCCTCAGAATCTGTGGAAGCAACTCCAATGCTATACCCTCATTGCTTGCAAGGCCCATTAGAATTTCTGCAGGAGGTAAGATGGTTTAAATTCTATGTATTTATTTAAGATGAATTATTTACTTAGGTCATATTTTTAATTAGGATGATTGCTATGTTTTGTTGTCTAGAAGAGTTCTAATCTTTATGGATGTAATTCATATCCACAAGGCTATTATTATATCAAATCAAATGCTAGAAGTCTATGACCCAATTGGTATTGTCTGATTATTCATTTAATAAATTTGTTTGCCGCATCATAAACTGGACCAACGGCTCCGATAAGCAAATACTAATTTTATGAAGGAGGGGCAATCAACAGGTGTTCACTAAACTGCAAAATTATGCCCATTTAGGTGAATGAACCTTATGAAGTTTTCTTGACCTAAATTATGCCTTTATATTTGATTATAAAGTATGTTACTCCTTTCTTTTCTTTTTTTTCTTTCTTTTTTTTTTTTTTTTTTTTTTTTTTTTTTTTTTATGTCATATAGAAATCTTAATCTAATGAACCTAATATACTACCCCCACTCCTGATGTCGCGGAAGCCTAAAGAAAAGCACACACGATGCTCTCTTGATGAAACAAAAACTAAACTGTTAGTTTCTGGTAGTAAACCTCGAATCCACAAGGGTTTCCCTGAATCCACAAGAAGATAAAGCTGAAATCCCCCAGAGAACACAATAGACACAAGTCTAAATTTTTATTGATAATAAACTATGAAAAACGTTTACAGACTTAGGGGCCTTTTTAAGGGCTCCGTAAAACTTGAAAGACAAGAAAATATAATCTAAAATAACTCCTAATTGATACCTAACCATAACAGGAATCAAAGTTGACCTAAAAAAATGCACCTAAAAACAAGGAAATAAATCACCTAAACCTAAAATAACGTTTTTTTACATAAAAATACCAAAAATAATAATTTACAATAATTAAATAGTAAATTTTGTCCTACATCAGACCCCTCCACTTGAAACAAACTTGTCCTTGAGTTCATCTTTGAAATCTGAAATCTTCCGCTCCAAATAAACAAATATTTCGAATGCTTTAATAACTTGATTAGGCTCTGAAACTTGAATTCTTCATAAAATGTAGCATAGAATTTCTTCTCATCTACTTTCAATTTATTTGCAACATCAATCAAAAATGGGTTGATAATGAAATTAAAATTTTCTACTCCAAGAAAATCAACATTTTGTGTAGTCGTCTTCAATAAATCAACCGGAACCTGGGGGTTGTGGGTGATGGACTCATCCTCACCTTTGACCCCAAGTGGATCTTCCACAATATTCTCAATAATTACTATCTCTTGATTTCTATGATCTTCCACAATCAACTCAATCTTCTTTTCAAGTTTCAATTCAACAACTTGTTACAAGTCTTGACCTTTTTTAACCACTTCAAAAGTTTCTCCAAAAATAGGCTGCTCCTTCTCAACCCTCAAACTCTTTCCTATACTTGATACATGGACTTGGCTGTGATAATTTTGGTTTTGAGCTTTCATGTTGTGAACATATTGATTTTCATATGAATATACAGATTTATAATCAACACTTGTATAATCTAGTATATCATAATAGTCATTAGGAAACCATAAATGAATTAATACTCTTTTCATTCTTTGCCAAGAGCGAATCGGATGCTTACCTCGCCGCTTTCTATCAATTTGAATTTCTTCTCACCATTCTTCTGCGTCATTGTCTAATTTATTAGATGCAAGCCGCACCTTTTCTTCATCACAAATCTTCCAAAAATTAAAATACTCTTCCAAATCAAGAAGTCAATCAATAAAATCCATCTTACCCATATCTCCGTCAAAGAATAGAATTTTCTTGTAGTTAGGAGTGCGTCTTTGAATATATCAAACATTGTTGTTGCAAGATGATTTCGCCTGTAATTTTCTGACTCTTTTCATAAAATTGGTGATTCTCATCACGAAAATTAAGGAACTCAGCCCTAGTGAGGACTGGGTTGTTGACATCGTCACCGCCATCATTGTTGTGGTGGTCACCGTCTCGTCAGTTAGCCATCAAACCAGGGTAAGTCAAGGCTCTGATACCAACTAATGTCGCGGAAGCCTAAAGAAAAGCACACACGATGCTCTCTTAATGAAACAAAAACTAAACTAAACTGTTAATTTCTGGTAGTAAACCTCAAATCCACAAGGGGTTTCCCTGAATCCACAAGGAAATAAAACTGGAATCTCCCAGAGAACACAATAGACACAAGTCTGAATTTTTATTGATAATAAACTATGAAAAACGTTTACAAACTTAGGGGTCTTTTTAAGGGCTCCGTAAAACTTGACAGACAAAAAAATATAACCTAAAATAACTCCTAATTGATACCTAACCATAACAAGAATCAAATTTGACCTAAAAAGTATTAAATGCACCTAAAAACAAGGAAATAAATCACCTAAACCTAAAATAACGTTTTTTTACATAAAAATATCAAAAATAATAATTTACAATAATTAAATAGTAAATTGTGTCCTACATCAACCCCTCCCCACCCAGGACCACTCAAACTTGGGTCCTAAAACCCCACAAGCCTTTAAGGGTTTAGGAAGTACTATTCCGCCCAACATGGGGCGATGGTAAAGTATGTTACTCTTGATTTGGTTCAGTTTGGTTTTCTCTCTTCATTTACTATTGCTCAATTGTCAGTGGAATTAATGGAATAGGAGAGATTTTATAATAATAAAGCACTCAAACAATTGATAGGCATATTCAAATAGATAGCTAAATTGATTATGTTTTAATATAAGCTCAAATTCATACCTCTAAAACAACTTAATTTTGGCCAAAATTGCCAAATAATATATATTTTTTTCGAATTATTTTACCAAAGAAATCCTTCTAAAAGTTAGCTAGCAAAATAGCCTCGTTCGTAACTCAATTTAGTGAAAATTGAGTTCCAAGTAAAACTTGAGTTCTAAGCAACTACCAGCTACTGATATGGCAAAGCTAATGTGGCATTTAAAAAAAATTTCCCACTTGAAACTCAATTTTGTCAACCTTGAGTTCTTAGTATTTGGAAATCAACTCCATGTAATTTTTTTTTTTTTTTTACAAAGTTGAGTTATGTATAAGAATTTTTTTTTTTTTTTTAAAGTTAAACTACTATATAATAAAAGTTGGGCTTAAAGGCCATAATTACACCAAGTGGTTGAACCAAATTGCAATTCTTTAGATAAGAACAAATAATATATTTGGTCTTATCACTTCTTCATTGATGCAAGTTAGACGTCTAGAGTTGGGGAAAGAAACCAATGTGCATAATAAAACATGGATAAGATAGCTCATTTTCTAGGATTAGGACTATCGAGTAACAATTAGTAAATTAAATAATGAATCTATTAATAAATTAAGATATACTTTATAGGATCTATGCATCAAAAAGGTCAAAATAGAAGTTTCCCAAATAAAAATTGTAGTGACTTAATTATCTTAATGAACTAAACAATTTTTTTTCAAATTTGGATTTAAGTTAGCTTAGCTAATAATATATCTTGTTCTAGAGTAGAGGTTCTACGATATCAAATCTTGCTTACATCCAGAAGAAACCATTATTGTTTGGCCTAACGGTAAGAACAATTTTCATAGAGTAGACATTATAAATTAATATTATTTTGTATCTATTCAAAATAAAAACAAAACTTGTGAATAAACTCCTACTAGCTCGTTTATAAATTTGATTATGTGTGATGCCTTTAGGGTAAGTTTGGTTCAGCTTTTTGTAAAAGTGCATAATAAAAAAATGGAGTTTTCAAAAAGTGCATAATGAAAAAAAACATTTTCAAAAAACTGAGTGTTTGGTAAAAGTTGTTAAAAATTGCTTTTTGAAAAAACTGAGTGTTTGGCTAGCACTTATAAAAGTGACAGTTTGAGGGATAAATTACCAAAAATAACAATGTATATATAAGGGAGTTTATTTCATATATATATATATATATATATATATATTGTGGGGGGAAAAGGGCCCAATCCAACATAATGAGCCGAGAGCCCATATGAGAGCTATTGTGCGACCGAGAAGAAGGAGATGGTAAGGGCAAGGCCCATCTGGAATTGGGACCCTCAGAGGGAAGAATGATTACAATTCGAAGAGGTCATCTTCTGTCCGAAGAGGTTATATTCCTCTGACGAGAATAATATAGGTCAATTGAACGTATAAGAGGTCAAAATGATCTTCCGAGGACTCCTCCTAATCAAGATAAGCTCTGAGTACACTGGGAGATGATAAGGATGAAGAAATATCTAAGGGAAAAGCTGCTACCACTATATTTAATGTTCTGCAGCAACTTTTCTGGCCGCATTTATGTGGAGAAGACCCCTGAACAGTGTACCCTCACCTACCGCCACTCACACAAAGCTGAAGAAGATGCTTGACGTGACACATACTCAAGTAGATTCACGGATGAAGTACAAGTAGACGATGGAGAAGAAGAGAATGGAGGTTATATAAAGGAAAGAATCTCCTAACGTGGAGAGGGAGAAAAAAAAAAGAAAGGGAATAGAGAGAAAGGGAGAACTTGACTGTAACCCTAAAACCTTTGTTCATCTGATAAACAATAATATAGCTCTTCGGATATTCATGTTTTACGTGCAAATTCATGTTGGCTTGTGTTTGAAAGTTGTGATTCGTTGTTGTTGATCCAATGCTTAACCTAACTCTTCCACCCATACTCTACAAATTTATTGTTTTGGGCTTGGGCCATAATTCCTAACCCTACATATATATATATATATATATATATATATATATATATTTTTTTTTTTTTTTTTTTTTATGTGCGTTTATTTCATACTTAAATCAACTACTTCATATACTTAAATCAATTTTTCTCTTTCTAAAAAAATTATTTTTTTCTCATCAATATTAGCTAATAATAACCTACCACTTAAGGTTTATTATGAAAATATTGTAAAATTATTGTGATAATTAATACTAATTTTAATTTGAACGTACTATTACAATTATTTTTTTTCTCTTTCTAAAAAAATTATTTTTTTCTCACCAATATTAGCTAATAATAACCTACCACTTAAGATTTATTGTGAAAATATTGTGATAAAAATTTATACAAATTTTAATTTTAATGTACTATTAAAATTATTTTTTTCTCTTTCTAAAAAAATTAATTTTTTCTCACCAATATTAGCTAATAATAACCTACCCCTTAAAATTTATTGTGAAAGTATTGTACAAATATTGTGATAATATTTCCTCCTTCTTCCTTTTTTTTCCTTTTTTTTCTCCTCCACCCACGTACCCTTCTCCTTCTCCTTTTTCTTTTCCTTTTTTCCTTCTTTTCCCTTTTTCCCTACCACTTCCCCTCCAGAACATTCCACTTTTCACTTCTTTTCACTTTTTTCTTCATTCTTTCCCCTTCTTCCCTTTCACTGCCTCCAGAACGTTCCACCGCTAAGCTCCTTTTTTTTTTTTTTTTTTGGACAATTGGAAAGCCGCTCTTTCACTTCCTCTAGAAAAGATGATGGTGATGATGATGATGAAGAAGATGAAGATGATTGAAACATTGGGTTTGTATTTGTATTTGATTTTGATTTTGGGTTTGGGTTTGGGTTATAGGTTTTCAGTTAATGGTTTAATTTTGAGTTGATTTTCTGTAGATTTTGGGTTTGATTTTGAGTTGATTTTGTTTTGGGTTGATTTTGAGTTGGGTTTGGGATGGGTTTTCCAATGGGGTTTGAGTTGATTTTAAGTTGTTTTGGGTTGATTTTGAGTTATTTTTTGTTTGGTTTTGTTGATTTTGTGTTTAGATTATCAAATGTTGAAATGGGTTTTGTTGATTGTGGTGGTAGACTGGGTGGACCGGTGGTGCTGTGTTTGTAGCAGCACGGTGAAAGAGCTGGCTTTGCGCAAAGCAGAGAGATGAGATGAGATGAGAGGAATGAGGGACTGTGCGTGATCTGAAGACATGAGCATCCTTTATTTGAGGGCAATTTGGTAATTGCCCAGCTCACCCAACAAATATATCAAAACACACACCTGACATTTTGCCAAATGGACCTGAAGATAGCATTTAGGGAATGCGCGTTTTCTTCAGAGTTATAAAACGCAACTTTTTAATAAAAGTTGCGTTTTTTTCACTAGCCAAATGGACTTTTGGCCCAACTGTTTTCAAAACGTGACTTTTGGGCTCAAAACGCCCAAACAAACGGGCACTTAGTCCTCCATTAGTAATATACAAGGAAAACTATCCCTAAATAAAAGTATCATATGGATATCTGAGTCTTTGTTTACAGAATGAAAATTATTTTAACAATTTTCTACAGCTATTTCTTGGGTTTTGGACCTTCTTGATTTGGATTTGCGTGACCAATTTGCTCATTAGTTTTTGCTGATAGAAATGCATGACCATGTGGATTAAGAATGAAACATTCTCTAGAAGGTGTTCCCGAATCTTCTGACAAAGTAAATTCGGGTTCCATGTGGACTGAATAGCTTCTTGGACTTGTCAGGCAGTTAGTGCTTGGTGAGGCGTCACTTGCACCTATACAGTGATCACAATCAATGTTACCTCTCTCTGTCAACGCTTTATTCCTAAAAGTATGCGAGCTGAGGTCTTTATTGTCAAAGATTCTTAAGGCGTGACAAATTCTTCTCCATATTGAGTTTTTGAATCAAAGTGGATCCAAATTTTCCGCCTCTCCTTGTAAAGAAACATGGAAAAGGAGATTAAGACAGCTAATAAGGAAGTAAAGGAAGCAATGAGGAATAGGCCCCAAAAGCTTTCATGGCTAAGACCGCCGGAAGAAACCTGGGTGTTGGAGCTTGGACTATCACTTCGGTCCCCTAGCCATGTTTTTGCAATTTCTTTCATTTTCTCTCCTTCGGTTACATTTAAGATCGCCCTTGATACATCTGATATGAAATGGGAACCTTTTGGGAAGACCTGTGAGACATTAAAATATAAGAAATCTACATTAAGTAACTACACAACTACACAAACACGTACACATGCATGAGAGAGAGAGAGAGAGCTTACAAAGCCAAGCCCATCAGTTTTAGATATGGATTGAACCATGGTATATTTGGAGCAATATTTTGATAGTAAAATCTTTATACAAGGAATCTCATCAAAAGCAGCTGCTATACCTCCATTTTGCACTTCCTTTTGATAAAAGTTCATCACATTCTTCTGCAGATTTATATGCCATAAGCTTACTTACGTCAAAATTCATTTCTTTTAGGGTTCCCAAAACAAAAGAACCTTCTTGGTAGCCCACATGGTCCCCATTTTTAAGAAGTTGGCTGACATCAATAACAGTTGGTTGTAATTGTTGAATTGTTAAGAGTGATGTCAAATTCGCAGTGTAACTTTGAGTGAGAATGAGCACCACAAAAACCCATATGATCACCACAATCCTTGCCAAATTGCTTAACTGGCTATCCTCTGTAAATTAAATTCAAATTGAGTTTAGAAAAGAACATAGTTGCGTCATAAAAGTCAAGTTAATACGATATTTGAGATATCATCCAGGTATACAATATTAGTCTATTACTTGTTTCAATGCATGATAAATTTGAATTTAAGGAATCTTAGGCAGTACTGTTATATGATACAATCAATTTTAGCATTATAGACTAGTAAGCAAGAGGACAAATAGTTTATTACTTGATTTTTGAAGGATAGAATTCCATAATTTCAGGTTTCTGATATGAAAGAAGCTTCTAAAGAAGTTATAAGCCTCCAAGTAGAGTATATATGTAGTTTGTGCATTTTGCATAGGCCTTCTATTGAGTATTTAAATCAGTCATTTCTTCTATAATAAATGATAAAGGGAACTTACTCTGTGCAAAAACCATGGTTGAGAAGGAGTACCATAAGCTTGTACCGATCTCATGTGATGGAGGCCCGCGAAATTCTTCATTTATTCAATGTTGAAGAGCCCAGACCACAAAGCCAATGAAGACAAAGAAAACCCCATTTGTTATCCAAAGTTCCCAAGTTAGGGGCTTCAAGAACACCCATGCATTTTTCCTATCATTCTCTTTGATTAGGACTACCATTGTTACTCCAGATTCCGTATATGGCACTGTGAAGTCAATATAGTTAGTCCTATTTGCAATGATAGTTGTATCTCCAGCCACAGCATCAAAATTTTGTCAAAATAAAATATTAGTTTCATCATTTCCAGTACTATATGTGCACCCTTGTTTAGATAGACAACAAAATCTAGAGGGAAAACTATAAATCAAGAAATATAATGCTTCAAAATGTAATTTTATTTTTAAATAATAGTAAGCTAAAGGTTTTTCTGACCCCAAGGTATACTTGATACACCATATCATTATATGTACCAACACTTTCACCATTTGGCTTTGCAAAAGGAATGAACTCGTAGTCAACATTATATGGTAATGCTTTTATTATAGCCTTAAAGATGTCTATGCTATACCCTTTGACATTTGTTGTGTTAGCGCTAGCATCATGTTCCACCTGAACAAATTCAAAAAAACCATCCTTCACTAGAACTCCTTCTCTCAACTTCTTCCCATTTGTGGAATCTCCCAACCTTTGGGGACAGAGCTTGAATCACCCAGCCATATAACTGGTCCTAGGTTTCTTCTCAAAGTGGAATACGTGCTTGTGTTTGTAGAATTCAATTCTCTTACGCGTCCATTTTCTAGAGTCCAAAAAGCAAGCCCTCTTTCTCCATTATCATTCACATTAATTATCTGAAAAGTTGGTGCTTGTAGTTCACTACAAGAAAAATGCCTATTAGCAACCAAGAATTTTTGACAAACCCAAAAAACCCTCTCAAAAAATCTTATTTGTGATGGCAAAATAAAACTCTTGCAAATACTTGGTAAAATGTGAAATATTTGTGACTAACAAAAAAAGCTGTCGCAATTATGTGTTATAGCCATCACAAATACTAATATTTTTTAGGGAAATTTTTCCTCCATATTATTTACGAGGGACAATTAAAAATCTCTCACAAAAAGTGTATTATTTGTGATGGTTCAAAAAAAAACAGTCACTAATACTAAATTATTTGCGAGGGCTAGGATCGACCTTCACAAATAATCATTAAAATGTCAAAATTTTTGGAGAGAAATGTTCCCTTCAAATTATTTTCAAGGGACAATAAAAATCCCTTGCAAAAAGTTTATTTTTTGTGTGGATTAAAAATATGCCCTTACTAATACTAAATTATTTGCGAGGGCCATAATTGACCTTCGCAAAAAATCATTAAAATATTAATTTTTTTTGGAGTTATAAGTTATTCTAAAATTCAAAGAAAAATAAAAAGAAACGCATAAACATATAGCACTTTGTATTCTTTAGATAAACCTTTTGTTTACAGTCTTAAAAAAAAATAAAAAATAAAAAATAAAAAAAAAATAAAAAAAAAAATAAAAACCTTTTATATACATCCTATATAAAAAAGACACGTCCTTATTTTCTAAACAGCTGTACCCATAAAAAAAATAATAAAAAAATAAAAAAATGATAACACTTTCAACTTCAAAATGGTAGCCTAAAATTCAAGAATTTCAGCCTTTTGTACTCTCTCTCTCTAGTGAATTAAAATTTCTTCCCATTAAAATAATGCATAAAAGATAAGTTTATAGATCAAATGGTAAATTACATCTGATTGGCATAAAAATTGGCTGGCATGAAAATTGGCAAGCATGTTAAGAACATATAGAGCATGTAATCCAATATTTGGATTTTCAAAATATGAATTCAATAATAAGTTATTGGGTGGTGTAACATTTTTTAGAATTATACCACCCAATAACTTATTATTGAATCTGCCCTTACAAGCCTAAGAGCACCTCAAAATCTAAAGGCCTGTGAGGGTTAGAGAGCAATAGAGCAAAAAGTTTCTTTTTGGTAGGAAGGAAAAATTTGTAGGTCCTCTGATAGTCTTACTTACTCTTACATTTTACATTAAGATTAAGTTTTTATCTGTTTTGCCAATTTTATTAGACTTTATTGATTAAATGGAATTTTTATAATTCACCTGTAGTTGTAGTTTGCTTTTTGCTTTGTTAGTTTAGTGTGTTATAATCATGTGTCTTTTGCTGTATTTATAAGCTATTGGTTGCTATATGTGAAGTTTTCAAAAGTATACTCTAATAGATTTCGATTCCTAAATTATAAATTATAAATTATCCAATCATACAAAGATCTTAAAATAGATTGCTTAAGAATCTGATTTGTGCATCAAAAGTTCTATTGTTTCTGTCTTTGCCAAATTCTCCACAATACACAAAATATTACTACATGCAATACCTTGGTGTTTTAAGGTTTGATGTTTCTATAATTTGTTTATGAAATTGTTGTGCAGATTGCAAATGTGATTTTCTTAGATCTGTTTTTTTTTTTTTTTTTTTTTGGTCTTTTTTCTTTGGTTATTATAGTTGCTACTACTCTAATAGAACTATAAACAAATGATTACGCTTTTATACATACATACATACATACATACATATATATATATATATATATATATCTATGTTTTTCTTTTGTGAATGCATTGTTTAATGATTGATTTGTTTTGTATGGTAC
Organism: Quercus variabilis; assembly: GCA_030445155.1. Classification (NCBI taxonomy): domain Eukaryota; kingdom Viridiplantae; phylum Streptophyta; class Magnoliopsida; order Fagales; family Fagaceae; genus Quercus; species Quercus variabilis. Next base: position 22,923,854 of record CP129448.1, on the reverse strand, counting down.
TAGGTCATGGATTCAATGGAGCCTACACAACCTGATGTTGCCACTACAAGATCAACCATAAGACCTCCTCGTCCACCACAGTTGATATCTTCTTCTAATCCTAATAAGAGAAAATCACCATCAACGACTTGGGACCACTTTGAGAAGTTTATAGATGACGAAGGTAGAACTAAGGCAAGATGTATATATTGTAGCAAGGGGTACATGGCTGATAGAAAAATTTATGGGACATCTAATTTAAAAAACCATACACCCATTTGTCCTAAATATCTTTTTAATGAATTGCATGATGGACAAGACCCATTCTCCAAGGATGTAGAGGAGGAAAATCTAGTGCCTAGGACTTTTTCAAATGTTGTGGGTAGAAAAGTTCTTGTTGAGATGATCATATTGGATGAGCTTCCAATTAGGTTTGTAGAGAATCAAGGATTTAGAAGGTTTTGTAATATCTTCCAACCTAATTTTAATATCCCATCTTGCTTCATGGTAGCTAAAGATGTGAGTCGGATTTATTTTGAAGAGAAGGATAAGTTAAGAAATGCCTTGAGAGGCCATAAGCTTTGCCTTACCACTGACACATGGACTTCAGTACAAAATTTTAATTACATGTGTCTTACTTGTCATTTTATAGATGATGATTGGAAGCTACATAAAAGAATTTTGAATTTTTGTATTGTTGATAACCATAAGGGGAAAACCATTGGCAAAATAGTTGAATCTTATTTAGAAGAGTGGAATATTGAGGGGATTTTCACCCAGCCATTAGTTACTTGAAAGAAGCTACTAATATGTGGAAAGGTACTATTTTGGGGAATGAATTTGTTCATGTGAGGTGTTATGCTCACATCCTGAATCTTATTGTGACCGATAGCTCAAAACATCATAATAAATCAATTGATAGGGTGCGTCATGCGGTTAGATATGTGAAAGCTTCTCCAAATAGGTTACAAACCTTCAAGAGGTGTGTGGAGAAAGTGAAAATAGAGTCAACGGCTATTATATGTTTGGATATGGCTACTAGATGGAACTTCACATATAAAATGTTAGAAAATGCTGAAAAGTTTAGACATGCATTCAAGCGAATGGAATATGAAGATCTTGATTATATTCTACACTTTCAGGATGGGGACTATGATAGGAGACCTCCAAATAAGGATGATTGGGAAACTTATAGAAAATTTGTTAAGTTTTTGAGACTTTTTTATAATGCCACAAAGAGGTTTTCAGGTTCCTTGTATGTGACATCAAATGCTTTCTTTGATGAGATTTATATGATTAAAGAAATATAGATCTCTTTTCTAGGAGTGAGGACCATTTTTTGTACTCAATGGCAAAAACAATGAAAGAGAAGTTTGACAAGTATTGGGGGAGCAGGGAGGATTCATCAAAGAAGGGAAATGTGCTTTTGTATGCTGCTGTGGTGCTTAATACTTGAAAGAAGTTGGATTATTTGAATTATTGTTTATCAAATTTGTATGGAGAGAATGTTGCTAAGGTTATCACTGACCTTGTGAAACATGTGTTGGACCGCTTGTATGAGCATTGTAATTCAACTCATTCATCATTTATGTCTATACAAAGTGTGAGTGAGATGTCAAGGATTGAAGGTGTTGGTGTTGATGATGATCTAGACAAATTTATTGCCTCTCAATACAAGGCTTTTAGGCAAGGAAAACAACCTGTTGGTTATGTAGATGAGGTTGCAAAATACTTGATGGAGAATAGTGAAGGGGAAAATGACAAAACCTTTAATATACTGGCTTGGTGGAAGTATAATACTAATAAGTATAGCATACTATGTCGACTGGCACGAGATGTGTTGGTTGTACCTATTTCTACTGTGGCTTTTGAGTCAGTATTTAGTACGAGATGACATATACTAGACTCATTCCATAGTTCACTTGCCCCTGAGATGGTATAGTCTCTCATATGTACTCAAAATTGGCTTCAATCTTCAGTGCAAATTTTGCTTCGACAAGCCATGGATGATGTTGAGCTATTTGAGGACTATGAAAAATGTAATGTTCTTAAAATTTATCAACTTGTGCTTTAACTGAAATTTAATATATCTTGTATATTTAATATATCTTGTTAGTGCATTAAATGGAATTTAATATATATTGTTGTTCTAAAATGTTTGGAAGCTTTTTTGGAAGCAAAGTTAGCTTCACCTTCAGCAGCATCACCTTCACCATCAAACACTGTTACAAATATTGACTGATCTGCCTACATACATTGGTGAGTTTTGCTTCTATCTAAATCTTTTGAATTGTGGTATATCTTCTCAATCTTTTGAATTAACCATTGATGACATGCAGGTACTGTTTGTTTGGACATTTTGCTTGTACTTCTTAATTAAAAGAAATGTGAAAGGAAAACCATAAAATGTTTGTTCCTGAAGCAATACTTAAAATACTTACAATAGTGCATTTTCTTCTATAAGCATTACTGATTATGGATAATCCTCTCCCTACTGTAGGCCATATTATTACATGTTATATATTCCAAACCATATGAGAGAAACAAGAGTTATATCACTTAACCAAAGTACATGTCAAATTTACTTTGGTTAAGTGATATCCTTAGCAACAATCATCTATATGTGTGAAAAATCTAAGATACCAATGTTGAAGATATGAATTTAGGGTGTTCCACCCTCTATATTGTATTCTCTATAAATTGTTGCTAGATTGGCATGTTCAAGTCACAATAATAATATTACCATACATCCAATCCATAGCAGTAGATGTATTTTCTAAATTTGACACAGTTCTATTTGATGTTTTTCTTCCTTGCAGGGGAGCAAAAAAATTTAAGAAGTGAGAAGTGTAACATCTCTGATGAACACATAGCAAGAGCTCAAATACGCAAATACTCTTTTGTTTCCTCTGAAGGACTTCGTTCATCTTAGCTATTTTAATATGTTTAATGAATTTTGCATTTTCATTACAAAGATTTAAATCTTGGGGAACTCTTAACTGTTAGCTTTTGTGACCTTATATATACATGTTTCATATTTTGCTTTATACTATATTTTTCTTGTTATGATAACTTGGGGGTACTATAAACATCCTTTAGAAAGAATGAAAAATTTGTTTTAAGCAGTGGAGTGGGTAATAGTAGAACCTGTGCATTGGGCAGTGAAGTTTATAGGAGGTTGAGCTGGTTCTATTTTGTGCTAAACAAGGCAATTTGGTTAAGCCAGTTCAATTCGGTTTGTTGCTACAAAATGAACAAAAATTCTTGGAGCTGCTAAGCTTGTGGGTTCAGGAAAACAAACATTAATTTGATAAAGACAACATTAATTGCAGATTTTAAGTTAAAGGCCTAATGTGGGCCATGGCTTGCAAACACTCCTAGCCCACTTGCAAGACTTCCCATAAAGCCCAAAATTGGTGAAGAAAAAGTTCTCTTTCACCCTCCAAGCCATAAGTCTCAAACTTTTCCCTTGAATTCACACATGGCTCTAGTATGGCACACAAAAATATTATTGGAAAATTCCTAAAAGCTGTTCTTATTCAGCATCACATCCCTTGTTTCACTAAAAAAATTTCACATTAAAAAAAAAAAAAAAAAAAAGGTCTAACCCAAGACCCAGAAAACCAACCTGATTATAGACCCGATTTTTCAAGTCAGGTCGAGTTTCAGGCAACCAAACCCGATTTCTATCGGGTCATGTTTCAAGTCACAGTAAACCCGACCCGACCCAATATCACTCCTAGGGATAGTGGATTATGCATTCTCATGGTTTATGTTGTTTAATGTCTTCTAACGTTCTATGACTCCCTAGCTATTTGGTCTTAATTTCCTAGAATGTCAAGCTGTTTATGGTGTTGTTATGTATCTTAATGTTCTATTATATGTATGAGTAATTCTTTATTTCCTTTTGGGGAAGAGTTTAGTCTTTCAATTGCTCACTATTTACTCATTCTATTAAGGTACCTTTGTACGTAGTTTCATTCAGTTTAGTTGCACCGATAATCTCTAAACTTAACTTCTAATATTCTAAAAACCCAAGGAAAAGTGCTAGCCACATCTGCACTATACCTCAAAAAGACTAGTCACAATTGAGGCTCCTTGTAGTTATTAATAAAGCCTAGATCTACCCAGTAAATACCTGATGTGGGACTCATCACACACCCACACACATCACACAATCAATCAAATTAGGGCATTACAATTTCTGTAACGACCCCACCCCAACTATGTAGATATTGTCCACTTTGGAACCCATACCCCTCACGGTTTTGTTCTTCCCCAGGTTGGTCTGGGGAAAAGGCCTCTACACATTGAACGGAGGTCATTCCTTATAAACACATTCTCATGTGCTTCCCTAGGCGATATGGGATTCCATGGAATGCAAGACCCCCCTTTTGGGTTACTACAATCCATCCCCTTACGGGCACACGCGTCCTCACGTGTGGGGCCCACACTTCCAACTAGGGCATGGCTTTGATACCATCTGTAATGACCTCGCCCCAATTATGTAGATATTGCCGCTTTGGAACCCATACCCCTTATAGCTTTGTTCTTCCCCAAGTTAGGCTGGGGAAAAGGCCTCTACACATTGAAGGGAGGTCATTTCTTATAAACACATTCTCATGTGCTTCCTTAGGTAATGTGAGATTCCATGGAATGCAAGACCCTCCTTTTGGGTTACTACAAATATGTTGCTCAGTTTTTGTGCATATTCCTTTGTTTCCGACTCAATTCTTTTGGATTTGGAACCATATTCCTTTTTTTTTTTTTTTATGTGCATGCAAGTATGCAACTTCTTCAAGAATTATTAGATACATTGTTTTAAATGGAAGTGCTTTTTATCATTTTGCTATGAATTTTGGCCCATTTTCAACATATAATTGCTTATTTTAAGAAACTTATTCACACAGTTTTCATTATAAGATATAACTTTAATCATTAAGTTCTTTTTAAAAAATTTTTTTTTCCTTTTAGAATTTTGGAAAGAGTTTTCATTATATCAAAAATTTCTCACTTGTTTTTTGCAGATAACAACCTCTTATTTTGTCGGGCAAAGGTGGTTGAGATAAATACCATCCAATCATTCTAAAGACCTATGAGAAAGCTTCAGGGCAGCAAATAAACTCCGATAAGAGAACCCTCTTCTTTGGGAAATCAGTGAGCGAGTCCACAAAAAATTCAATCAAAGACCTCCTTGGTGTTTAAGAGATAAAGCAATATAAGAAATATTTGGGGCTGCCTATGGTGGTGGGAAAGAATAGGAGAGCAAGTCTCAATTATACAAAAGATAGAGTTTGGGGGAAATTGCAAGGGTGGAAGGAAAAACTTCTTTCTCAAGCAGGTAAAGAAGTGTTATTGAAGGCAATGGTACAAGCCATACCAACCTTTGCGACAAGGTGCTTCAAACTCCCTTTGGGTCTTTGTAGCGATACGAGATGTTAATACAGAAATTTTGGTGGGGTCTACGGGGTGAGCGAAGAAAAATCCATTGAAAAAACTAGGAAACACTTTGCAAACTGAAGAAAAAAAAAAAAAAAAAAAAAAGAGTTAACGATGCAATGTTGGCAAAACAGGTGTGGAGACTTGTTCATGATAAAAGCTCCTTGTTTTATCATGTCTTTAAGGCAAAATATTTTACAAATGGCACTATATTTGAAGCAAAATAGTCCTCGAGATCATTTGCTTGGAAGGGTATTTTGAAGGAGAGAAAAGTTATTTTAATGGGAGCTAAATGAAGGGCAAAGGATGGACAGTCAATCCAAGTCTTCAAAGACTACTGGGTGCCTGGACTTGCTGGGGGGGGGGGGGGGGGGAAATCATATCTGATGCATCAGGTTTGGGCAGTGAGGCAAGGGTGGTTGAGTTGTTGAACTCTAATTTAGGTTTATGGAAAGCACAAGTGGTTGATGCATTCTTTCTCCCCTTCGAAGCATCTCGGATAAAGGTTATTTCCATATGCATGTCTCCACAATTTAATTTCTTGTATTGGTCATTGGAACAAAATGGGATATGTTCGGTGAAGTCGGGTTACAAACGCATATGTGAGGAGGCAAGGCATGAGGAGGCTTCATCCTCTAACTCAGGTGCAGCAATAAGCCTATTGTCTGGAATCTAGAAGCTAAAAGTGCTAGGAAAAATAAAACATTTTCTATGGAAGGCCTGTACCAACAGCTTGCCAACAAAAAAAAAAAAATTGATGAAGAGGAAGATTGTCTCAAACTCATGCTACCATCATTGTGGAAGGCTTGAAGAGGATGTCAAGCACGCGCTATGGGACTGTGAAGCTATAAAACAATTCTGGTGCAATGATTTTGGCTGGTTAAGCAGGTTCAAAGTTGCTCATGAGGAGTTCTTGGACTTGGTTAGTCGTCTACTCTCAAAACCTTAAGTGATAGAGAGTTTGCAACCATAGCCTGGCACATCTGGGCTCACTGAAACAAGACAAAGCTCCAAGAAAAAACTATACTGATGGAGATGATCAGTGACGCGGCAAACCACTTTTTGTAGAATTTCAAAACTAGCCGAGACACCTCCAATAGCAGCAAACCGAGAAGGGTGAAGCGAAATCCAAAATGGGTGCCTCCAAAGCCGGGTGAGTATAAAATCAATTTTGACAAAGCGATGTTTAATGAGAGTGAGAAGGTAGGGATTGGTGTTGTGATATGCAACTCAGAGGGTCAAGTCTTGGATGCCTTGGCTGAGAAAATAGAAAAACCTTGCAGTGTTGAAATTTTGGAAATGCTTGCAGCGAGCCGTTCTATGATCTTTGTTGGAAAAATACATATTTGTATCGCACACAAAACATACGCAGCAGAAAATTAACGGATCTACTTCATCCACAATTGATAACATGTACTATGTAAATTTTAGAATATAAGAACAAGAGAGTGTACCTTAGTACGTTGAAATTCAAAACCAAAGAATAGAAGTACTTGGGAACACTTTTAATCTTCACTTCAATTCCACTTGTGCCCAAGAATTGTGGCCTTTCAATCAGTTTATATGTATGTGTTCAAGGAGAATAAGAGAGTATCCTACACTCAAATACAAAACATTTCATTCTCTTACAAAATTTTGTATGTTTTTCTCCTTATAACTGATTATCTAATTGGGCTAGCAATTTAGGCCATTCCAATTGGGTTTTAGTATGTGGCTTGGAGTGGGACCAAAATGGAACAAATAAGACACTAGTTTCAACGAGCCTTGGACTTTTTTGTCAGCTCTTGACAAGTCCAAAGTTACTATTAATTATATTTAATACTATTATATAAATATAATTGCACTCTAGGCCTTATTAATAAATTATATCCCAAGACTTTATTGTACATGCAACCCTTTCATAAAATATTCGTAGTAATACAAAGTCATGAATGTAAACTGTCACTTTGAAGATTACTACATCTTAATCCTTAAGTATCTGGTTTAATCCTTTAAGTTATTCATCATATATTTATGAAATCCAGTTTCATAAATATATACTTTAGTAACTCCTTACAAAAGTGGTTAGGTCTTACACTCTGAACAACCAAACCCATTAAATTTATCTCAAGAGAATATTTTATATCTCCGTTAAGAGATTATGAATTCCATCTTGAGAATATATATTCCATCAATACTAAATGTGGCTGCCCAACATACTGAGATTTCGATCATGACTTTAGATCTCACTCTTGATATATCAAAGCAATCTACACTTCATGATCAGGTCCATTATTCTCTTAGGATTAAGATTTCATGTAAATTGAAGTCATGAGATTTATTATTCATTTGACAGTCATTAGCAGAATAATAAATCTCACAACGGTCCAGTTTAATATGTTTTAACTCTTAAAACATATCAACATATCAACTAAAAGTCTCTGCTTCTATGATCAAGACAAATCATCTTAGTTGATATGTTATAGTCTTCACAAATGAAATATCCAATTTCATCACTGACTACGAACTAAAATTATGAGTTTACAAAGAACTTGTGACTTATATCTTCTGTGACTAAATCACATAAATCACATACTATGCATCTCATGGACTATATGATAATGTCCAAATATTCATATTATTATTATTTTAGATAATAATAAAACAACTTTATTAATTACAGTATTAAGTCATACATAATGTCATACATAGTATCATACAATAGGATTTAAGGGCATTAATCCTAACAATATTTGCCTTGGAAATTGGTATTCATCAAGGTAAGTTTGAGGGTGATACAGAATCTGTCATCAGTGCTTTACAAAGGGGCAATATGTTTTCTTCATCATTTGGACATCTAGCTAGAGATGCGTTAGCTTATGTTAGCTCCCTTAGGAGTTTCTCTTTCTCTCACACTGTTAGGCAAGGAAATGTTATAGCACATGCCTTAGCTCAAAGTGTGAGACTTTCTTTTCCATTATTAGTCTGGATGGAATATGTTCCACCAAATGTTGATGCTTTTGTTACGGACGATGTCCCTATTTCTTAATAAATTTCAGGAGTGGTATTGTTTCTCAAAAAAAAAAAAAACTCATACTGTATTAATTATTGATCCACATAACCACACTCATCTGTACATAAATAAAATCTTAAATATCTATTTAACCAATCAAATCCTTAAGCATCACTAACTTTACTATTTATTTTTCTTAAATGACTAACTTTATAACAATAAGTTATTACAATACGATAACAATACACACACATGTACATACCATATGTATTTCCTAATTATTAAATTATATAAAGTTATATTATATTGATACTATACATATGCAAACATTCATCGACATTACATTCACACAAACAATATTATAACAAAAAAAAATTTTAATGTACACAATCAATATCAAATACACACTTACACACATATGATATAAATTTATAATTAAGAGAGACACTCACTCTTTACTCTTAGAGTCAAAGATACAAGAGATATTCAGGTAGAGAAGAGAGAAGATATGTATTCATGAGGGAGAGGGAAAGTGATTTGTGATTTGTGCTGTTGTTTGGTTTTGGGATGAGCTAATTTGTGTTATTGTTTGATTTTGGGTTGACAATCAAGGTGTGCAAGATTTAAGTTAGGGTATGCAAAAATATTTTTAAAAGGAAAATTAAATTTTGTGTGTGTGTGTGTGTGTATTGTTAGGTTCTAAAGATTTAGGATTAAATGTTGACAAATCGAGAACAAAACATGTCTAGTTTATGTGTTAGACAATGCTCAAAGGTGTATGTTTCAAGTTTCAAGTTCGAGCTGACTGCAAAAAAAGAGGAGTCAGAATCTGCCAAGCTCGATCAATTAAGAATTAGGCCCGATTGATCGAGAATCACAGAAAAAGAAATTCTGCAGATTTTTAAATCAAGCCCAAGCCTGCAAAAACATTTAGGGTTTCAATCTAATTTGTCCACATATAAAAGGGAAACCCTAGTTATGTTTTGGAGACTTTTAGAAGACTTGTGTGTTACTCTTTGTAAGATCTGAGAAGTTTTGTACCTTCTAACTACACAAGCGTCTACTAGAGCAAGATCTACAATCATGCATTGGTAGAACCTAGTTACTGCTACAAAGATCAACAATTGAGGGTGATCTGAAACCTTTGAATGGGATCTCAAAGTTACAAACATGGATGCTTATGTTGCAGTAAATCCAAGGAGAAAAGGAGTCTGTAGATTCGGAGCTTGCACGTGGTTGTGTCAGTAAGTTACTACTTGAGGTAGCAATAGATTTAAGGTTAAATTTGATTGTAAAAACTTCAATTCTCTTATAATGGATTTGCTTTATCTTAAGGATAGCTAGATCAAATCATCCTCAGGTTTTTACCTTGAAACAATTCATTTTATTAGTTTTCCTAGGTCATTATGACGTGATGTTATTTATTTTTCCGCTGCTATGCATGTTATGATTTATGATTGTTTAACCTAGATCTGAATACTTAACCTAAGTAATCACTTGGCTAATATATTAAGTTAAACTATTTGGTTTAAAAGGTCTAAACAAAACAAACATATATATATATATGCACAAATAAAATAAAACCTTAAGCAGTTGTTTTTATTTGCAACCACAGCAAAAAGATAAGCCCTAAAAAACATTGATTGAGGAAAAAACTTCAACCCCACATGGAAATTCCACGTTAGGTTCAACAAATCAACATCAACATCGCCATGGCCCAAAGGAAGTCCATGCTCTATTTGTTAAGCTCAAGTCGTGCTAGAAAAGAGAAAACTTACGATTTAAGGGAAAAAGGTATTAGTAAAGTCCATGTGCTCATAATGAAATTGCTAAAATGTTTTGGTAACTCTAGCATAAAGGATAAAAAGCTTGCAAGTAAAAGCGTAATTGCTAAAACGTGAATTGTATTGTAAATTTAATTAAATATATCATCTTCTCAAAAAAAAAAAAAAAAAAAAAAAAAAAAAAAAACCTAAATATATCAAGTTAACATGCCCCAGACGTGTAATAAATGATATATAAGCCAAAATAATATTTATTTTTATCATCACATCCATCATCTTTTTTTAGAGAGAGTTTCAACTTACAGTGTCCGCTCCTGATGAAAGCTCTTTATCATCAAATCAAGAGTCAATAAGTTTTTAGTGTAAGCAGAAATTGAACTCCAAATCTCTTATTTAACCATTAGAAATTTTACCAGTTGAGCTAACTAAAACCCACATCACATTCATCATCTTGCCTAATTAATTCCATCTAAGTCATATTCATCATCTTGCAAAATTATTTTTCATTGACATTTTCTTCCTTTTCATCAACATTTACTATATATCTTTTCTTGTTATTTTATTTTATTTATTTTTTTATGTATTTTTTTTCTTGGAATTCTAGCTAGTTTCTTAGACTTATAACAATAATAACAAAAATAAAAAGTAATTATATTGTTATTCAATGCCTTAGTCATAGTATAGAAAAGAAATTTGCAAATATGAAAGTGAATTATCAAGTGTATAGTCAAAATTTTGTAGAAATTAAAAAAAAAAAATGGACATCTTATTTTATTGAGCTCATAATTTGTAATAAAAAAATCAAATAACTTGTTGGACTTAAATCAAGGAAAGACAGATAAGTAGAAATACACAGAAATATAAGATCTGAAATGAGGAAAATCACTTAAAAATAGGGATGACTCCTACTGATGAAAAGAGGGAGCAGTTAATGCTCGAAAAAAAAAGAATGAGTTGATCCTAGTTAAGGGAATTAAAAAGGTAGATGAAAGCCTAAAATAAAATTAATGGAAGTAATAAGCAAGACCTATCAATTAAGGAAGTAATAGAAAATTTAAATGCAAATAAAATAAGATGAAGAGAAAGAATACATGTAGCCAACCCTAATTAATATGTTAATGATCCATAACCGAATAGTTTATCTTTTACTAGGGATAACATATTGGGCTCCACCCACCTGGTTCCTATATTTCATTTGAAATTAAGATCGAGTACAATACCTAGTGCAAAAGCTCTCAATAGCTAAAATTGAGAGTTAAAAAAAGAAAATTTGAATCTCAACCATTAAATAAATAAAGTAAGTAAAAAGTTGAAAGTTAAAAATTGAAAGTGATAAAAATATTTGTGAAAAAGGAGAGGATAATTGCACTGAGTGCAATACCCAACTGTCCTGATCCTTTGGTTTGGAAGATGACACACAGACTGATCGAATAGCATATCCTTTTCTCTACAGACTACAGAGTCATTTCAATATATCATATCTATTAGGACATAGTGAATCATGTTAGGAATATATGTCAATGTAGAATTGACTAATCCTTTGATAAAATGCACTTTACTTGTAATTTGGTAGATCTAGGATGTATTTAATACTTCAAGGAACAAGAGTTCAAGTCCAAGTGTTAAAGCCATGCAAGTCTGTCCAAGAAACAAGCGAAGAAATACTGGATTTTAAAACTCAACAGCTAGCTCGACTGATAGCATCTATCGAGGTTTAAAAGGTAGCTTTTGCTCGATGCTCGACAGCTACTCAATAGATAAGCTATCTATCAAGATTTACGAAAATCAAATTTTTAGTTCTGATTTCAATCCAATCCCTGTATACATGTTTAGGCTTTCTTTTCTCACAACCCTAAACATATATAAGGATTATTTTAAGCGTCATCACAGCTAATGCAAGTGAGTGCAGCTTGATGCAAAGGTTTTTCACAAGCATATTATGACCAAAGACATATGCCCTAATTCATCTTTCTCTTGAAGAAGATGGTACATTTGTACACCGTGGGGTTTTATAACCAAGGAGCTCGTGATCTTCATCGTGTTGATAAACTAAAGAACTTTGCAGCCAAAATCATTCTCAAGTTGGTGGTTAGTCATGTACTTGGATCCGTGCATCGATTGGTTAATCACGTACTAGGAGCCATACATTGAAAATGAGAGATTGTCACTATAGAACAAGTCCAATTGGGTATTGGGGTAAGGATTCAACTGTAGGTTGATATAAGGTACTGGGATTCCTTTACTTTTAACCGATTGTTTTGATAATAGTAAATTCTCAGGAGTGATGACCTTAAAATCACCCGGTGGGGTTTTTGCCATAGAGGTTTTCTCCATTCGTAAATAAATAACAGTGTCAACTTTATTTCCTGCTACTTATTAACTTCGTTGGTGATTTGTTTATACTACCACGCATATTGCATGTTAATCAAATTAATTAATTAACTTGGCCAATTAATTGGTTAATTCATCATAAGGGGTCAATACATTCTTGGCCTATCAATATCCATCAATCAGTAGGCATTTTAGGAAAACAAGTACCAAGCATGAGTTACTTAATTTAAGTCTTTTGGCTAAATATTGGTTAAATAGGAGTTTATTTGTGTATGCGTACTATTTGGAGTTACTTAGTTGAGCGAGGAGAGAGGCAAAATTCAGCAATGGTGTTGCCAAATTTATGAGAAAAAATTAGGAGAAAGAAGATAGAATAATGTGACTGAAGGGGGAGGAGAGAGAAGAATTTGTATTATGGTAAATGAATTTATTATTTTTAACAATTACTCTTCATATTATTTCACTCTCTTTTGTGTTGTAAGTTTTGGTTTAGTATTACTGTTCTTCTTTGCTCTATATAACTTACAATTTTAAAAACTAAAAAAATTAACTATACGTAAGTATTAAAAATATCAATTGTTATAGTAATGGTTTTATTAAAAAAAATAAATAAATACATTTGCCACAATACAATTTTTTTTCTCTGTCCACTCACCTATTTCTGCAATATTGTTACCACAATCCAAATTTTTCACTCTCCTCTATTTTAAGTCATTAGCATTCAATCACGAGCATGAAATGGATAACAGCAATTGTGGTAATGGTATTAATGAATGATCTTTCTCTCTCCTCTACATTTTGTCCCATCATTCTCTCTTCGTCCCTCGTGCCTTCATCGCTAGATGTGCTAGGGCATTCACCATTCTATGCTCAATAGCTTTGGTTGGTATTCTTCTTATGCTCATGTTTCCTTCCTAGATCTAGTTGGTTTTTTAGAGATGACATTCAATTCCCTTAATTCCTCCAATGGTTTTCTAGAGGATCTTTGTATTCACTCAAACTTTGTCATTGAGTGTCACAACTTCTTTAGTGGGGTTGCTAAACCGCTACATACTTCACCCTACAGTAGAAAGGACTTGCTTGTCGTTGTATTGAAACTAATGCGAGAGATGCAAGAAGATTATTATTTAGTATTATTTATGTTTGCAAGCCAATTTTATTTTTATGTTTTAGGTCCTAGTAGTTTATTGGGCTATTATTATATTAATTTGGAAGCAAGGTTATTTTTGTAATAAGGCAATTAGGGTTTCCTAGCCAATTAGAACTAAGGTTTAACAATCCTTTATAAGTAACCTATTATTCTCCTTGAGGAGATAGTTGATATTTTGATGAATGAAAAAAAAAATGGTCGTTTGGTCTCTCTTTGGTCTAATGCTGACTCCAGGTCCACCATAAGTGCTAACTCTTAGTAGCTTCCCTACTTGGTACTGACTCTAAGCAAGACCTAGGTGCTGACTCCTATGCCATATCCTTTTATTTTTCTGCCATTTCAATTTTATTCTAGTTGTCCTATGTCAATTCTAAAAATAAATTTAACTATAGCAATAAAAAACCCAAACAAAGGTTCTTTTTTTACCTTGACAGGTCCACCGTTTCAACTTGAGGTTGATGTTCTACGTTAGCCCTTTATTCCTAAAATCATTCACAACGTTAAAAGACAAATAGATAATATAAATTGAAAAAACAAAGCTTTGATAAAGAAACCCAAAAACCCAAAACACAAATCTAACTCAAAAACCTAAAACCTAAAACCCAACCCAAAACATAAATCTTAATTATACTCCAATCAAAGGAAAAAAAAAAAAAAAAAATCTGGCTTTGAGACAAAAATCCAAAAACCTAAATCAAAACCAACCCAACCAAAATACCCAAAACTAACTCATATTTCTTAGTTCATAACCAAATCAAAGGGGGGGGGGGGGGGGGGGGGGGGGGGGGAGGGATGGCAAATTTCATAAAACAAAAACAATATTTGAAGATGAAAAAAGTATGCTGACCTTCAAAATATATTGTTGCAAAGACGAAATAGGGCAGAGAACAAACAAAGTAGATGGCAATTAGAATGAATATTGAAAGGATGGAGGGAAGGGTTTTTCTTTTGCTGGTTTGAGTTGAATGAATAGGTTTAATATTTGATTTTTTTTTTAGAGTTTTTAGAGTTTTAAGATGCATACGGTACAACCTTTCATGTTTTAACTTTTAAGATGGCGAAATTTTAAATGGGCTTTTTTCCTACATGGAAGAACAACCTCAATTTTAGGATTCAACTCTCTCAGCTACTGCTTAAAAGCTTTTATATGGCAAAATTTGTCAAACAGTATATTTTTCCAAAAAAATTAGGCGCGTGGCATGCGTTCAAAGTTATTTAGTAAGTTAGACTGTTTTTGAAAATCAACTTTGGCAAAATTGACTTTGGGCTGGAAAACGAACACTATAATGGCTTTTTTTTTTAGTGGCGTTTGTAAAAACGCCACTATAGGCACCATATAGTGGCGTTTTCTATATAGTGGCGTTTTTACAAACGCCACTAAAAAAAACGCCACTATAGTGTTCACTTTCTAGCCCAAAGTCGATTTTGCCAAACTCGATTTTTAAAAACAGTCTAACATACTAAATAACTTTGAACTCATGCCAGGCGCCTAATTTTTTTGAAAAAAATATACTGCTTGGCAAATTTTGCCCTTTTATATAAAGTATATGATATATTAATAATTTCAAATTTTTTAATATATTTTACAGTTATTTGCATTGTCATATTCACAAAAGTTGAGAAAATTAAAGTCTTAGAATATTTCATATCTCTAAACTATATTCTAAGTTTCTAACAAAAAGAATTTAAAAATTAATTTATTAATTAATTAAAAATAAAAACCCCCCACAAGCAGAGGAGGGTCGCCTCAAAAGGAAAATAGCACAAAGTTAATAAAAGATGTATTTTAAAATATTTATAAAAAAAAGGGGGGTGGGGGGACTAAACAAATCAAAAATATTAGAAGTGTGAAAAGAAGATGAATAGAGGAACGACACCTTGTAAAAAGTCCAGCTCAAAAATTGATGGAGACTGGGAGCTTTCATCCTGCTTGATCAAGAAGATGAATAGAAGAATGGAACCTTGAAAAGCTTTGATCCACACTCACGCACTCTAAATACTATGCAAGAATACTTGGAATAAAACTCAGAACTAAAGAACCTTGTTTCCCTTACAAAAGAACACGTGCCATTCTCTACTAGTATGCATGAAAGATGGTTTTCCAACATGGATCAAGTACAATTAGTTTTGTTTCTCGGGGTGCAGCTACTGGACACAATGTTGGGCCAGCAACCATTTCAGATTGAAGATATTCAGACCAATATAAAATTTCATGAGTTCAAGCTACCCGTGAACCCAATCGAGCACCCCCACAAGCTGATCTTGAGTCTCAAATCAAGCTCAAGCTGAGACTGAGCTCTGCTAGTTCCTCATTGAGGCAAGCCAAGCCAAAGCCACTTGGCTTGTTTACATCCCTAGACTTGCAGTATTCATTCTTTGGTACGGAAGATGAAAGGCTGTAGTAAAGAAGGAACATCAAACCAGACAAAGGCATCTAAGAGAATCTACGATCAATTCTCAATTTTCAACAAGAGAGGTCCAACCAACATGAACAGGATGCCCAAAAGGTTAGGACAGGGCTGCCAGATTCTAGTATGGACCTTAGACATGAATATGCCTTGAAGCCTAAATGTCCAAATCCCAAATATATGCAGTCCCTGATGATAATAGTCACCCTCACTGAAGTTGCATTTGAAAATTCTATTATTTCTTCCATTCAAGAGTCCTTTTTTTTCTGATAAGTACTTCCATTCTAGAGACATTATATTACAAGCCCAAAGAAAACGCCCATTTGGTTTTGCTAAACCTAGAACATCTATGTTGCAACATTCCAACACTATGTTGGTTGCTGTGAATTTTTCTAGCCACTGACTTCAAAGACTAGAGGTATCTGAAAAGATTCAATCTAAGATTTACAAACTACAACAATGGCGTTTACACAGTAAAATACTCAGTGAAGCTATAAACTCAGAGAGAGAGAAAGGAGAGAAGATTTGAGAATGAAATGAAGAAAATTCTGAAAGAATAAATGCGTTAGCTTTCCATTACTGTTATGTACAATATATATAGACATAAGAATCTATAACTGCCCAATTAGAGATCCTGAAATCACGGAATAGATCCGGAATTTGTGGAGGGAAATTAGGAACTAACTTAACTGCTATTAACTATCTAACAGACTAAGCTTAAGTACTAACATCAACTATACAAAACGCAGCATATCAAGATGCTAATAATAGGAGTATAAAACACAGCGTTTCACTTGAATCTATTAACAGCTATGCTTTTAAGTGGAACGACACCGTTCTAAGGAATAGCTGAATTAGCCGTTGAAGACTAGCCGTTGCTCATCAATGCTCTGTTTTCTGGTGTTCTGGAACTATTCTCAACATCCTCCCTCAAACTCAAGGCAGTGTTAGCCAAGAGTTTGCTGCGTAGAACCAGAAAATGAGGACCAGGTAAAGGCTTAGTAAAAATGTCAGGAAAATTGTCACGGCCAGAGATAAACTTGACCCCCAAAGTACTCCTAAGAACACAACCTCGCACATAGTGATAATCTACCTCGATGTGCTTTGTTCTGGAATGGAAGACAGGATTTGAGGCCAGAGCAATAGCAGAGTTATTATCACACCATAGAATTGGAATGTGAGGAAGAAACAGCTTAAGCTCTTTGAAAAGAGTACGAAGCCAAGCTAATTCTGCTGCAGTGGAGGCCAATGCACGATACTCTGCCTCTGTGGACGAATGGGAAACAGTGGGTTGTTTCTTGGAAGACCAAGAAATTGGGTTGGAACCAAGAAACACTAACATCCCAGTTGTAGATTTTCTGTCAGTGGGGTCGTCAGCCCAATCTGCGTCAGAGAAAGCAGAAAAAAGTGAGAGGACCAGGAGTAAGGTGGATGCCAAAATGTAAGGTGCCTCGTACATAACGAAGAACACGTTTAGTAGCCTCCAAATGAGAAGTAGTGGGGTGCTGCAAAAATTGGCAGAGCTGATGCACACTAAAAGCCAAATCAGGGCATGTGAAGGTCAAATATTGGAGAGTCCCCACCATACTTCGATATTCAGAAGGATCAGGCAGAGCAGAGCCATCAAAAGGAGTAAGCCGTATATTAGGACAACAAGGAGTCTTTGTAGGCTTTGAATTTTCCATGTGGAATCTATGAAGAACATCTGAGGCATACTTGGATTGGCATAAAGTGAGACCAAATCTAGAAGGCAGAATTTGAATGCCCAAGAAATAGGAAAGAGCACCCAAATCCTTCAGTTCAAAAGCCTTACTAAGAGCAGTGACAAGATGAGAAACCTGAGAGGGTGAATTGCTAGTAATGATAATATCATCAACGTACACAAGTAGATAAATGATGATTTGATGAGAGTGATATATAAATAGAGAAGAATCTGCAATGGAGGCCTCAAACCCAAGATGCAACAACTGAGAATGAAATCTGTCAAACCAGGCACGTGGGGCTTGCTTCAATCCATACAAGGATTTATGTAACCTGCATACATGATGAGGAAACTGTTTGTCCACATACCCTGGAGGTTGTTGCATATAAACCTCCTCCTTGAGGAAGCCATGGAGGAAGGCATTGGAAATGTCTAGTTGTCGAAGAGGCCAGTGCAAACTGACTGCAATAGAGAGAACAAGCCTCACTGTAGCTGGCTTCACAACTGGACTAAAGGTTTCAATGTAATCTATACCAGCCTGTTGATGAAAACCTTTGGCCACCAATCTAGCTTTGTAATGAGCAATAGACCCATCACTATGCAATTTCAGCTTGTACACTCATTTACACCCCACTAAGTTGACAGCAGATGGAGCAGGAACAAGAGACCAAGTTTGCTGTCTTTGCAAGGCAGAAAATTCTTCATCCATAGTTTGAACCCATTGAGGAAACTTAGAAGCAACTTTGTATGATGGTGGTTCAGAATGAGTGTAGTTAAGTACAGCCTTGTAACATAGTTTAGGTTTAGAAATACCATTCTTAGATCTAGTAGTCATAGGATGGGCATTAACAGAAGCAAGAGTAGTAACTTGAGAAGAATTTGAAGCTGATGGAATGGAATGACTTGAGTGGGAAGGACAAATAGGGTGTAAAGTGGTAGGTAAGGGAGCAAGTGGTGGCTGTGATGGAGATGGAGAAGGAGACTGAGATGGAGGAATATGAGTAGAAGCTAAGCTAGGACCAGAAACATTAGAAGTTAAATCTGAGGCAGGAAAGGGAAGAGGATTGGATGACTGATAGGTAGGAGGAGATGTGTGAGTAGGATAGGGGCCTAGGATAGAAGACTGATTTGAAGAGTGAAGATATAAGAGATTGGACAGCCATATATCTGGTTTTGGTGGGAAAGAAGGTGTGACAGAAGGAGATGTGAGAGGAAAGGGAAATTTGTGTTCATTAAACAACACATGTCTGCAGGTATACAATTTGTTAGTGAGTAAATCAAGGCACAAATATCCCTTGGAGACAGATGAATATCCTAAAAACAAGCATTCTGCTGTTCTGTGATTAAGTTTGTGTTTACTGTATGGTCTGAGATAAGGGTAACAAGCACACACAAAAACTTTAAGGAAAGAGATATCTGGATTATGACCATAGAGTTTGAACCAAGGTGACATGAAGTATAAGGTAGCAGTTGGAAGTATATTGATGAGGGTTAGGGCAGACTGAACAGCAAAAGACCAGTATGTGGAAGGAAGAGAGGCTTGTGAAAGTAATGTGATTATGGTTTCAACTAAGTGCCTATGTTTCCTTTCCACTAACCCATTTTGTTGAGGAGTGTAGGGACAAGACATTTGATGTTGAATTCCATTGGAAGATAAAAAGGACTCAAAAGACTTAGAAGTGAACTCACCCCCCCCCCCCCTCCCCCCATCTGATCTGAGTACCTTAATGGTGGATGAAAATTGGGTTTTTATCATAGCATGAAAAGTTACAAATTTAGAGTAAACTTCTGATTTATTTGTGAGCAAGTACATCCATGTAAAACGAGTGAAATGATCAACAAAGATGACATAATATTTGTAGCCATTTATTGAATCAAGAGGTGCAGGACCCCATAAATCTATGTGTACAAGTTCAAAAGGAGAAGTAGCTACAAACTTAGAACTAGGAAATGGAAGTCTGTGCATCTTGCCATGAAGACAATGAATACAAGAATTTGCAAGATTAACACTATTAGGAAAAGACAGTCCATTATTATGAAAAACATGTCTAAGAATTTGAGAATTAGGGTAACCAAGCCTGCTGTGCCACAAGTGACAGTGAGAAACAGACAACTTGACTGAGTTACAGTGTTTTTGGGGAAGAAGAAGCTTAGTGGCTTTGTGAGGATAGATAGGGTAAACACCTCCTTCACTCCTGCCCTTGTAAAGAATGGTCCCCGTGGCCAAGGCCTGGATTAACAAATTGTTTGCATCAAAGTAACAACTACAGTTATTGTCATGGCAAATCTTATGGACAGAAGCAAGGTTAGAAGCAATAGATGGGGACATTTCTAAGCTGAATAGCAGAATTAGGAGAAGGAATTAGCGAATTACCTATATGAGTGATAGGCAAATTTTGTCCATTCCCAACTGTGAGTTGTTCTTGGCCATTGTAGGGCTTAGGAAAACTTAGGTGGTTGAGGCTAGATGTGACATGATCTGTGGCTGCACTGTCTGCTAGCTAGGGTTGCTCTTGAGTCAAATGATGGTTGGATGAAGTGACCATAGCTGCCAATTTTTTGGGTGGATGCCTACCTTGATAGGCATAGTCCATCCTGTGATAGAAGTCAATGGCTGTATGACCTGCTTTACCACATATTTGGCAAATTGGCCTCTCTGCTCTAGTGTTAGAACCTTGAGGCTGTGGTGAAAAATGATTGAACTGACTTGAAGATGGACTTGGACCTCTGCCTCGGCCTCTGGTATTGTTGCCTCTTCCTCTACCTCTATTAGTATTGTATGAGTGATTGTAGTTATGAAAATTACCACCAGTGTTATTGAATCTTGGTGTGGAGTTAATTGCCATTGCAAAAGTAGAGTCTTTGACCTCCATGCCTTTATTCAAGGATTCTTCCTCTGCATTCAATAGAGTAGCTAATTCATCAAAGCTTATTTTTGTGCTTCTGGTTCTGATTGCAGACTTGAATGCACTAAACTCCTTGGGAAGGCCTTTGATTGCCACATGGAGTAGTTCTTCATCATCCAAAAGAACACCTACTGCCATCAATTTGTCTCTGATCACCTTAATTTTCTGCAGATACGAATCCACAGAATCAGATCCTTTCTTCACATTGTGCATTTCACCCTTGAGATTCATTACATGAGACCGTGAAATTGAGGAGAACCTGTGTTCAAGAGTCTTCCATACTTCTTGAGCAGATGAACAACCAACAGTGATGGCCAAAACTGAAGGATTTAGAGTAGAGCTGATAAAGGTCAATAATGCCTTTTCCTTTGACTTCCAGATGAGATAATCAGGATTGAGTATAGAAGTAACAGCTCCAGAAAGATCCTTGAGGAATTTCTCAGGAATGAGAGGAACTTCATCAAGAAGTTCAATCATAGAGTACGTTTCCAATACCATGGAGATTTGGTACTTCCAAACAATATAATTGGAAGAATCCAGTTTAACTGTCATCATGTTTGACATGTTTGACAGCAACAGTAGAAGTTGGTTAGTGAGATTGAGGGATGAAGAGTTTGGAGGCATGGTGGTAGGAATTGAAGAAGTTGATGTTGAATTTGTTTCTGCCATTGTTGGACCTTGAGATCGTGTAAGCTCTGATACCATGAAAAGATTCAATCTAAGATTTACAAACTACAACAATGGCGTTTACACAGTAAAATACTCAGTGAAGCTATAAACTCAAAGAGAGAGAAAGGAGAGAAGATTTGAGAATGAAATGAATAAAATTCTGAAAGAATAAATGCGTTAGCTTTCCATTACTGTTCTGTACAATATATATAGACATAAGAATCTATAACTGCCCAATCAGAGATCTTGAAATCACGGAATAGATCCGGAATTTGTGGAGGGAAATTAGGAACTAACTTAACTGCTATTAACTGTCTAACAGACTAAGCTTAAGTACTAACATCAGCTATACAAAACGCAGCATATCAAGATGCTAATAACAGGAGTATAAAACGCAGCGTTTCACTTGAATCTATTAACAGCTATGCTTTTAAGTGGAACGACACCGTTCTGAGGAATAGCTGAATTAGCTGTTGAAGACTAGCCGTTGCTCATCAATGCTCTGTTTTCTGGTGTTCTGGAACTATTCTCAACAGTATCATGTATTTTCTATTGACTAACAATTCTACTTCCAATCAAGGTAAACCTTGATTGTTAATTATTCCTAAAGACAACCTTTGATTCCAAACAAGCAAAAAAAAAACATAAACTAAAGCACATAAGATTTAAAGAACACTTCCTTATTTACTACAATTGGTTTTGGACATAAAGAATACAAGAATAATATCCTCTTGAGTGTTTTTCAATTCTACCTGTAAGTTCCAATCCAGATTTTTCTCCCTTTTCAATCATGTTTCTTCTCCTTTTTTTTATTTTTTTTAATTACAGCAAAAACAGAAATTTTTTGTTACTCTTTTTCTTTAGATTTCAGCAAGAACATAATCTTTCCCTTCTCTTTTAATGGCATAACTCTCCTCTCTTTGGGAGCAGTGTCTGTTGGAGAGATATGTATGACAAGAAACTATCACATAGAGTGAGAATGACATGCATAGGAGAGAAGCAAAAATGAAAAGATAAAAAACAATGGAGACAATCAATCCACTAGTCTGTATATACCGTAATCTATAGAAGGTCCACCTTACCCTCTGCAGTTTTCTAGGACTGGATTGTGCAAGTAGTGCTACTCCCATGAAATGGTTAAACCGGTTGCTTCCATAAGAAAGCACGGAAAAATCACAAAAAAGGCCCACACTTCCTCTTGTTTATGAGATAGGAGAATGAATCACACAACTAACATGACCTTTATCAATAAGGGTATTTTGCTTTAAAGAAGTCAGCCTCCACTATTGATTTAAAACCAAAATAAAAATCATATTTAACAAGGGAATTTATAATTTGATGTTAAATGCTCTAAAGTTGCATAAGTGGCATTACAATGAGGATGGGTTCTATCTTCTATAGGGAACACATGACGTTGCTTTCCAACTCAATCCAACTACACCCAGGGGCCTTTTTTATGCCTAAGCTCCTTAATCTCTTCCTCACATTCATCTTCTCTCCCCATTTGCCCAATATCTAATGCATGTTAGACAGAGTCATAAGCAGATACTGCCCTAGGATCCAAATTGAAGATCTTCTCAACTACTCTCCCAATCAACTCCATTTTTGTCCAGAACCAACAGGCACTAAGTAAAGCTCCCCAGACAACCCCATCTGCTTCTATAGGCATTGATTTTGTGAACTCCTCAGCTTCTTGTAGATAGCCTGAACGGCCAAGAAGATCCACCACACGTGCATAGTGTTCCAAAGTTGGTGTTACTCCATAACATTTTTGCATTAAGTGGAAAAATTCCATCCCTTCATCGACTAGACCAGCAAGACCACAAGCAAATAGAATCCCCACAAAGGTAGCTCCATTGGGAACAACTCCTTGCTTTAACATTTCTTCAAAGAGTAAAATTGCTTTGGAGCCAAGCCCATGATGTGCATATCCATTGATAAGAGCTGTCCATGCTGCCACATTGGGTGAAGAGATGCTACTAAATTATTTTTGTGCATTGGAGATGCTCCCACATTTGGAGAACGTATCTACAAGAGATGTTCCAACATAAGCATTTGATTCAAATGGCATTTGATCACATAGGCATGAAGTAATTCTCCTAGCTGAAGAGATCCAAGGCATGTACAGGCATGAAAAAGAGCAGAAAAAGTTGATCTAGTATGGTCTATTGATCATCTGTGCATAGTCACGTATAGTTTGAAAGCCTTTTCATGTCGATGATTTTGAATATAACCTGACATCATTGAATTCCATGTCACTGGGTTTCTTTCCCCTTTTGTTTCTTCAAACAGCTTCAAAGCTTTATCAATTTCTCTATTCCTAGAATACACAGAAATCATGGTATTCAAAGAAATTATAGTTCATTCCATCATTCTATTGAATAGTTTCTCAGATTCCTCGGCTTGGCCACTCATTGCATAACATTTAATCATCAAATTATATGATACTGGATTCTTTTCAACCAGCCTACCAAAAATAAACTCAGCATCTACAATCCTACCCATAAATATAAGCCCTCCAATAAGTGAATTTGAAGCCTTTAAACCTGGGTTTCCCATCCAATCATAAACTCTCTTGGCCTCATCAATAGGTTCACAATCACAATAGAATTCAATTAATGCACTAGCAATCGACTGATCAAATCCAAACCCATATTTTATCAAAAGCCCATAAGCAATCCTCCCTTCTCTTAGGCTTCCTAGTCTTCCACAAGCCCTAATAACACAATCCAAAGTAAACTCATTAGGCTCCACCTCACCACTCCCCCTCATCCTCCTAAACAACTCTAAAGCCCATTCATTCCCATCCTCGCTTCTCGCATATCCAGAAATCAACGTAGTCCACGCCATAACATCCCTAGGTGGCATCTTATTAAACTCATGCAAAGTCTCACTCATCAAGTTACATTGCACATACCCCACAAGCATCAAACTCCACAACAACTCATTTTCACCGTGCAACTCATCAAACACCTGCTTTGCTCCTTCAATATCAATACAACTTGCATAAAGGTACAACAATGCACTACCCACAAGCTCAAATCTCTCAAACCCAGATTTCAAAACTAGACAATGTAGCTCTTCTCCCTCACAGACTGACCAGGATTGTGCACATACACTTGACGTAGTCGAAAAAGTGGTCTCATTGAGCTTTATATTACTATCGTGCATAATGGAAGTTAGTTTCAGAGCTTCATAGTATTGCCACCATTTGGAGTAACTTGATCAACACGAACTAATTTAACCGACTGCACCAATGTTACAACAGTTGACCAAAAGCGGTCGGCCAGGGCCCAACTCAGTGTTGGGTGTGGTCTTGGAATTGGGCCAACATTATGCGGTTTGGTGCAAAAATGATTAAGATTTTGTTTTGCAAATCTAATAAATGATATGGCAATGTGTATATAGCTAGATCTAAAATATAAAAAATTGAACCGTATAATAGATAAATTTGAAATGGAGAGGATCATATTTCCATTGTCCTTGGTGCCCATTTCTCATATTTTACAATTAAATTTAATTGTGAGGTAGTGTTGCCTCATAAATAATAGAAAAAAGTTTAGTTACAAAATTGGTTGTAACTAATAGCTACAACTTTACTCAAAATATTTTTATTAGATGTGAATTTCGACAAATCCACCATAGAATAAATTTTTTTTTTTTTTTATATTCTCTATACTTGCAAAATTTTTAAAAAATCAAAAATTAATAATTATGTTATCAATTAAATATTTAAATTTCAAGTTTTTTTAGTCTAAAATTAGGCATGAAAATAAGTTTATGGATCAAATAGTAAATAATATATGATTGGCACACGATTAGACACGTTTGTTAAGAACATAAAGAACATACAGTCCAATAACTAGATTTTCAAAATATCTAGTCATGCTAGTTTTTTAGTTGGGATTGTAGCTATGGGCTACAACCAAATTTATAGTTAAGTTTTGTCCTAAATAATATAGTTGAATTTACTTGTTGTTACAGAAAAATAATATCTCTTGAGGTTTATTGGTCAATTTAGCCACATAATTAAACTTAAATAGGAAACTCAAAGTATACTTGATTAATTGTTCTTAAATTTTGTCATTCATGATTAAGTTACAACAAATCAATCACATCTCCATTGATCAACTTCTTTTATTGAAGTAGCTAAAGTTTTATTTTTGGATCACCACAATTTGAAATTACTTTTTTTTAATGCAATCTAAAAAGCACAATGATCATGGCAGGAAATTTATTCCCTCGGCTTCAAAAGAAATTATTGATAAACCCCAAATCCATAACCCCACTTTGTTTTTACTCAAATCATCAATCTCCATTCTCCAAGTGTTGAAGTGAATGACCAAGAATGAATTTAATTTAATTCAACCAACTGACCTGTAGCAGTAGTAGGGCCTGCTCAACATAATTTGGGTGCTAAAAGTGAAAAATTGATGCGGGACCTTTTATATGTAAACATTAAATAAATAAATATATTAATATTAATTAAACTAAGACTAATCCTTTCATGTACGGTTTTGTTAACAGGTGCTTGCCAGCACCTATTAATGAATCAGCCTCTCAGTCCCACCTGTATAGAAAATTGGCAAAAAATTACTTTTTAGCTTTGATTTGTGTTAGACATCTACATTGGTTTCTCCAATAATTATAGGACAAAAATGTCCCTTTAACACACTTTAAATACATTTCCCTTCATTTCACTTTTTATTTCCTACCCAATTTCACTTTATCAATATTTTACTCATCATCTCCTTTCACTTTACTAATATCAAACTCACTTTCATTCACTTTACCATTATCAAACCCACTTAAAAAAAAAATTAAAAAAAAAATGATGAAGAAAAGTTCAAATGTTCAATGAAGGATTAAGCAATTATTTTGCAAGGTACAATAAATTTATTTTATTAAATTCATATGTATTTTTAAATATATTTGAATATGAGGTTAATCTTATTTTATTTGTATCATGTTTTTTTTTTTTCGTTTATCCTAAAATATGATGTGGATTGTTTTAATCTTGTTTTAATATAGCACCAATGGATGAGAATTTAGTTATAAGTGAGACTCATCAAGTTGTTAAAAGGAATTCTTTTAACTTAAATGAATTACTTCAAAAATGAACTATTATTTTATTTTATTTGTATCTTTTTTTTTTCATTTATCCTAAAATATGATATTGAATATTGATTGTTTTAATCTTGTTTTAATGTAGCACAAATGGATGACAATTTGGTTGCAAGTGAGACTCATCAACTTGTTCCAATGAATTACTTTGACTTAAATGAACTACCTCAAGAAAGTACTATTATTATTTTATTTTTTTGTAATCCATATTTCATTTAACGTATAATATGATATTGATTTTTTTTTTTTAATTCTTGTTTTAATATAGCACAAATTGATGATAATTTAATTGCAAGTGAGATTCATGGAAGTGTTTCAAGAAATTGTGTTGAGTTAAATGAGTTTCCGAATGATGGAAAACATAATAACACATGTGGAGGGGGAATAATTGATTGGAAGGGGAATAATTGATTGGAATGAATGTCCAATGGATGAGATGGGGGTTATTGAAGAATATGAGGATATAAATTCAATAGAAAATGAATTTGAGCCTTTTGTTGGTCAATGTTTTCTTAGTGAAGAAGAAACATTCATTTTCTATAAAAATTATGCAAATCGAAATAGTTTTACAATTTGAAAAGGTCGTTCAGAGAAAAAAAATGAAGAAATAGGAAGACATAATTTCTTTTGTCATCGGGAAGGTAGGCAACCACTAAAAATGGTGGATCCATCTAAGGAGTAACGAAATAGGAAGTCTTTAAAATGTGGATGCAAAACTCATCTAACTATTGTATTGCGAAAGTCAATAGACATTTTTCCGAAAGAATGGCATGTCACTATTTTTTTTGTAGATCACAATCATAAATTGTTATCCCCTTTGAGTGTATGATTTCTTCCCACCAATCTAGTTATCACTAAAGATGATAAAAATTTCATTTTCTTATTCAAAGAAGTTGGTCTTTCAATTAGAGAAATAATACGTGTTATGGAACTTAAGAAAAATGTGAAACATGGACATCTTCCATTTTTTCAATGGGATATTCGTAACCTTTGTGTGAAAATGAGAAAGATGCATGCTGTGAATGATGCAATGGATCTCTTTCAATTTTGTAAAGTTGCTAAAGAAAGGAATTCTAAGTTTCAATATGCATTCACAACCGATGAAGAGAAAATGTTAGAGCATATTTTTTCGTCACACCCTCATAGTTTGATTAGTACCAAAAATATGGAGATGTGGTTGTTTTTTATACTACTTACAAGGTAAATGCTTCTGATGCTTTTGATATTTTTGTTGGTGTCAATAATCATGGAAAGACGATTCTCTTTGGTTGTGCATTTCTTTGAAATGAAACAACTAGTGTTTTTCGATGGCTAATGAAGGTACTCTATTTATCTTATAAATTTGTACAACTGCTTTTTCCATTTTATTTAATTAATTAGTGGAATAATATTAATACATATCATTTGAAATGTTTACATATTTTATTAAAAAAAATTATTAGCAAAATTTTGCATGTTTAATGAAGAAACAACCCAAGGCAATTTTGGCATATCAAGATCCATGGATTACAAAAGCAATATCAAAAGAATTACCACTCACAAAACATGTCTTTCGTATATGGCATATTACCGCTAAGTTTAGTGGTTAGTTTACATCTATTCTCCGTAATCAATATTCAAATTGGTGCATAGAGTTCTAGAAGTTATACAAGTTAGACTTATGTGGAGAATTTGAGGGTCAATGGACTCAAGTTATGGAAAAGTATGACATGATTACTAACAAGCATGTAATTGGTTTATATCAAATCAAGCACTTTTGGGTACCATGTTACCTTCGTGGACATTTTTTGGTGGAATGACAACAACCGGAAGATCGGATAGTATAAATGCCTTTATTAGACGGTTTGTTAGTTCTCACATAAACTTGATCCAACTTATTAAACAAGTAAGTCAATAGTTATAGTCTGACTGACATGCGATAAGTCCCAGAATTCTTTGTGTAGATAAAGGATATTCCACCACATGTGGTTCCTTTTTGTAATTCAAGCTAAAATAGTTGATTTCTCTTATTAAAAGTTCATGTCTTTCACCTCAAAAATAAAATTCTAACACAAAAACACACTATAAATTCAACTCAAAACTCATTTTAAGATATTATTAATTGTATAAAAGTTAGTACATAGTAAATATTAAACATAGTGCAGCAGAGCACATAAGATTTGGGTATCTATCTCATTAAAAATCAAGATACATAAAAGTTTGAACATTGCTAAAATATACGTAAATGATCCCAAAGTTGGCCACCCATGTTCGCTGGCTTTATATTGATTTTTTTCAGGGTCTAGCCACCACCAACAACCTAAAGTCAGCCACCAAACTATTATAACAGGAAGGACTGTTATCATGAGAAGTGAGAAATTTGTAAACAGCTTGAGATTTTTGACACACACAAACACGCACCAAAAAAAGAAAACGTGGGGAAATTTTAATTCTATAGTACTCTACAATCTGCATCATGTGCTACATTGAAAATCCAAAGACTAATGGACCCTTCATGAACTCCTTTTGCTCTTCACTTTCATCCATAATCTACTTTCACTTTAGCTTATAATCAAAAACATTATCATACAGTTTCTTCCTTTCTTCTAAGCACCATTATCATTGTCAACCGTGCCCTACTATTACAGTGTTTCTCTTACTTGTTATCCATTTCATCTTCTTTAGTTTTTTCCTTTGAGAATTCAATTTTTGTCCTTCTTGGTAACTTTAGGACAAACTTTGCCCTTAATGGACAAATATATGCCACAAAGAATACAAACTTAGCTGGCTTCGATCAAGCTCAACTTTCTTCTCATGTAGCTAGTCATTTGTTCACTCTATCTTTGACTTGTACAAAGCCTATTGCCTTTTTTGAATAAGTAATTTTACAAAGCCTAGTACAACGTAATCTCTCAAACTGGGTTGATTATCACAATGAATTAAAGGACAGGCAACCTATTATGCTGTAGTAGAATTGTAAATGAGTCCAACCAAATCAAATATTAAAAAGTTCAAGATTTGGTTTATTTATTTTTTATTTGAATACGAGTCAAGTTTGATCTCATCGCTAAACTATACTTTTTTTTTCCTTATGACTGAAACAATGTCACTAAACTATATATGCTAAAGATTCAAGCTTTGGTTTATTTTTGTTTTGTACAAGCGCTAACTTGTTCTCGTTTGATTAAGTTATTTATTATTCATATATAATAAATGGTAGTAACCATAGTATGACTTATTTTTCCCCCTTTACAAATTTATGCTAATACTTAATAAATAGATTACAGTTAAAATTGTAATATTGCAAATAATTAGATATGATGATTTTTGTTTATGAACTTAGAAAATTAATTCCTCAACCTTGTATTGTTATAAGTTATATCCAATTATAATGATTTTTATTATCACTTAATTACAAACAATAATTTCATATCTTATAAATTTATATACAAATTTATACACTTTTTAATAGGGCAATGTGAGATTTAAACCCTAGACATTTTATTAGAAATATTAAAAAGTGCTAATTAAATTACAAAACTCTTAATTAATGAACCAGCTACTGATAGTATGATTTATCATCCAAAACCATGTCCAAGAACATGGTTTTAGGATCAAATGTTAAGATCATCATGTCCCCTTAGGGCCTAAGTTACACCTACCCTAATTTGGCAACAAAAAAAAAAATGTTGAGATCATCATTTCCCCTTAAGGACTAAGTTACACCTACCCTAATTTGGCTTTTCAGATTCAAAATTATCACCCCATGACATGAATCATCACTCCAATTTTTCTATCAAGCCAGCGACCCTAAATAATTATAGTAAATCCCCTTTACAGAGCTTTAATGATTTTTCACTCCTTAAGGTCTTAATTCCTTTTATCGGTAATTGGTAATTGAAGCTAAACAAGCACGTGAGTAAATAAAGAAGAGGACTAACGTAGTGTGAAGTGGGAGCTCAATTGATTAACGCAAATCCTTCATGTTAGGAATGGCCTAACTAAATTTTTTTTTTTTTTTTTTTGACACTTTTTTCACCTTTTCTTGCTAAGCTAGCTCTTTTGAGTCTTTTGACCTTAATTTGGATCCCACAAAATATTTCTGAACTATTTTGTTTAAAACAAAATTTTCGATTTACTCCATGGTAATTATCGTTTATATATATATATATATATATTTCCAATTAATAATATATTATTAGTCATAAAATTTGTTTAAATCATTTCATTAGTCATGATCAAAATAACATGAATAGAGAGAAGATCAATCTGCCAAACAAACAAAACTTTGTGGACATAGCAATTAGCAGGAAACCATGAACTTTATCTTAATAAAAAACTTTGTGGACAGTCACACAAAAGTCTCTTCGATAATTTTCACCGCCTCATATTTTTGCAAAAGAGAGAACTGTAGACAGAGATCTCATTACACAAAAAGTACAGAAACCACCCTGTCCCCATAGGACACTCTTCCATAATAGTTATTCCTTTAACAAACATCCAACAAGGAATAACACAAAAGTAAATACCAAAAAAAAAAAAAAAAATTTAAGAACAAAATTTTCTGATGGGTCTTCATTTTTTTGTCACAAACTTTTAAGCCCACCAATATTTCTTTACAATATTACTCAACCCCTTTTAGATCCAACTTCTTCCTCTATTAATTTTCAAGTGGAAGTTTTTTCTTTCTAAAAATAGAAAGATTTAGATAACTACTCTTTCTGCTTGCTGTAGACGAAGTCTTAGCTTAGGCCACTGCAACTGTACCCGTCCTTACAGCCTTGTTTGGTGTAGAGTTCTTGTTGGGGTCTGACTTTCTTATAGCTCTAGTGGAAGAAGAAGAAGAAGCAGAAGAAGATGAAGAAGAAAGTTTCAAGCTTTTCTCTTTGGATTCATCAAACTCTATCTGTTCTTGTCTGCACTCTTTGCTACAGAATGGTGTGTTCCCTCTGCAAAATTTAACCACGACCCAATACACCCATCAGAATCTAACACATCACAGTATTGTAAAGACAATAACTTCAAGCTACAATAAAGTGTTATTGAACAAAATCCACATCTGGGTATTGAAGATTAACAATAATATTGCATGAAAAATTAGCTAACCTGTACATGAAGATGTCACTGTTTGAAGCAAGTGGTTTCCTGCAAAGGAAACAAGCTTCAAGGAAGTGAGGCTCGTTGTAATAATCCTCACACCCACCATAATGAAACATGCCCGATCTCATAGTGAAAACAAGCTATAGAGAAAAATGCAGAAGCTCTTTGCTAGAATTGGCTTAGCTAGTGTGTTAAAATGGTTTGCACACAGAGAGAGAGAGAGAGAGAGAGAGAGAGAGATGAGGATGTGAATTAGAAGGGGAAGGAGAGTGAGAGGTAAAATGAGCATGTATATAAAGACTTTGTTGCCTTGACTTGGTATAATCTAGTGCTTCAAAGGATCACTCTAGATTGGTGGTCTGCACCAATTAAAACCTTATATTATGATTTGATTAGCTGGAAATAGATTCAATTTGTGGTTCATAATGTAGCAGAAAAAATGTTCTTGCTAAAAATTATAGCCTTGTGGGCATTATTAGAATTGTCTATAAGACCACTGGCTGTTTTGGTATCCCGTGGGATTGAATCTATTGGCTGCAGTACATGCATCTCTTTTAAAAAGGTATTTGTTTTTGTCTTCTTTTTCTCTTTTTTTGAGGTTACTTTTTTAGAACTTGGTCCCCTTTGTTGTTGGGTATTTCTAGTACATCCATTAACTTTGATATTTTTATTTTATTGTCATAATGTTTATTGGGTTCTCTTCACCTAGACACTTGTAATTAATAGTAGGACACTTCACCCTATATGTTGATACCCCTATATAGATTTATGTGTAACAGTCTAGTCTAGGAATTATATACTTTCCGTACATTCACTTCCTAGTTCAAGGAATGGGTTTTTGTTTGTGGAAGATGATGAAACCTTTTTCTTTAACAAGATTCGATCTTGATTAAAGCACTCAAAACTTCTTTAATTGCAAAGGAAAAATAAATTATGGAATCTTGGAATCTTTCTCCTTCTTAGGCATGTTTAACCTAAACCTAGATGCTAGTTGCTTTTTCTTTTTTTTTAAGAAAGATAGATGCTATTTATTTTATTTTGTTATAATACCAACCTTGTTTGGTACATGTCAAGGTTGGTATTTGTTTGGTATGTTTAGGTTTTGATAGCTTTTATATGTTTAAATGTGAGGTAGAAAATGATTTGAAACAAATAAAAAAAAAATTAAACAATTAAACTATCAAAATATAAGTTAGTCAAACATACTCTCATATTCACTTGTAATCAAATTCTCAATATCATCTTCTTACCCAAAAAAAAAAAAAAAAAAAAAAAAAAAAAAAAAAAAACCTCAATGTCACATTAACAAAATTCACTTCAACTGTGGTGTCTTTGTTATTGAGTTTATAACATTTTAAAGGAAATATGTGTGCTATATCTTGACATTTGCATCATGTTAAACAATCACAACACTATCACCAAAACAATACGAAATTATGTAAAAACATTCATATTGAACATTAGTTAAGATACCAACAATTTTTTTTAATGAACTCTCAAATGCTTTGTTTATCAAATGATAATATGGAAAAAAAAAAATCTGATTAACGGATACCCTTAAGCCATTTATTAATAGGTCATTTTAAGAAAGTTCTAATACTACTTTCTTGAAAAATATAAAAATATAAGAGTTTTACTAACATATGCTTTAAAAGCATACACTAATAAACCATTTTAAGAAATTTTTTATAAAAAAAAAAAAAAAAAAAAAAAAAAGTGATTAAATATTTTGAAAACTTTTTTAATTCCTCATTAAAATTTTCTTAAAATAGATGTTCAATATATGTTCTAAGAGTATATATTAATCGGGCCCAAAATAAAATAAAAAAATTAAATTAGCCAGGAAACATCATGGAAGTTTCAATTGCGGGTGACATCACAAGGCAGTAATACTTGTGGAGGCCCCAACTCATAGGAGTAACACGTGCTTAGATTACGTATAAAGAGATTATTAGTGGGGGATTATGAGTTTATGACAACTTCAAAAAAAAAAAAGGTATTTGAAAATATAAAACAAGAAAACATTTGCATCGATAATCGAAATAGAAAAAACACTGTGGCCAATAACTGAGTTTTGCCTAAACCTCCGGGGTACATGTGAAAAAAAAAAAAAACACAAAACTCACAGGCACACAAACAATGATATTTTTTTTATTTCTCTTCATTGCCCTTACATAATCATCAAAATCACAATATTAACATAAACAAAAGTTACAAAACACAAACCAACCCAATGACAAATATGTCAACGTCTGGTGTGGCTCACACTCAAAAAACACTTCAAGATCACTCTCGAGCTGGACCACCACTCAGCCGTTGCTTTCAGTAGGCCCCACAGGCCCAATTGGGAATAAAAAATTAGGAAAAAATAAAGATAAATAAAAAAAATTTCAAATCCAATATTTGGCGCTGAGTAGGCCAGGGACCCACAGTCTCAAAAACCCAACAAAAAGGTAGGGCCCACATGCATGGTCTTGCTGGGTTAGTAGGGCCCACAAGGAATGGGGTCCTTGTCTGGTGGTCCCGCAGCCAATGTCCGTGTCACACGCTCAGCATTGCTCATCACACGTGCGTCCCATTCAGGCACACCAGCGCAGCACACACAATTATTACACGTGCAACGTGGCATTCAATTATAAATCAAAAATAAATAAATATAAAAATTAAAAAAAATAATATTATAATTAGTTCCTCGTTCTACGTTCTTGGAGATTGGCCACGATTTTCGAAATTGAGTGAAATCTACGGTGGATTTTGTGCCACGTTATCTTTTTTAATTCATCGTTGAAAGAGTGGCCAGGAACACAAGTGGGGGCTTAAAAAATTTTAAAAAGAAAATTGGGTGGTAGCTATGAATATTTAATTTATTTTAATTACTAGGCTCATGTGAGCTTAGAAATTGTTAGCAAATTTTATTTCTATTATATTTACTTCTTGTTATTATATTAGTTTTTAATGAGATTCTCTGCCGATTATTTTACTTAAAAAGAAGTCAATGACGTAGAGTTAGAGTTATTTTCTCTTCTTCTTTTTTTTAATTTTCTTTAATCGAATAAATACAATTTCGACACGTGGTTATGACTCAAGATCAGTTTTCAAAACAGTCATTGGAATATTAATTTTTTTTTCCTTTTGATTAGAAAATTTTGAACAGGGAAACACCAATTTCTTGTTGTGAGGGTGTGAATATTGTTTTTTTTTTCTTTAATTCACACGTCTATAGAAGAAAATTTATTTCTTTGACTCTTTTTACATGAGTTTGAATTTAAAATTTTTCAATATAGTTAATAGTTTTTTATATAAAATAATTACAGGTTAGAACTAAATTTAAGGATGAGATACACGAAATTAAGAAAAAGCTAAAGAAGGGAGAAATTATGTCATGTATAATTGAGGATCGAGTGGAAATTCAAGATCATTTGAGTCTTGCTGTTTGAGCTTCAATTTTCATCAAGATTATGTCATCTCCGTTATTTATTTATTATTTCTTTTTTTGTATAGTGTGTTTTTATTTAGAGGATTCCTAACACATGATATCATGATTTCGTTGAATTTTAACTGGTTTGTAATTCTATGTATACGTATAAATGCAATTAAAAACGTACCTAACAATTGCTTTTTAAAAAAAATTAAGATTCTTAAAGTAATAAGCCTGTAACACACCTTTTTATCATTCGTTCATATAAGAAAATCCATAACAATTTATCAATCTTCTTTACCTCTAGTTTAGCATGACTGCTAACTCGTGAAAACATCATTTGAGTGTACCAAGCACCCAAAAAGCTACATACCAATAAGAGAAACTAGTAGCCAACAAGAAGGGAGAGATGTGTATGTATAATTGAAGATCAAGTGGAAATTCAAGATCGTTCGAGTCTTGCTGTTTGAGCTTCAATTTTCATCAAGATAATGTCATCTCCGTTATTTATTTATTATTTCTGTGTTTGTATAGTGTGTTTTTATTTACAGGATTCCTAGCACATGATATCATGATTTCGTTGAATTTTAACTAGTTTGTAATTCTATGTATATACATAGATGCAATTAAAAACGTACCTAACAATTTCTTTAAAAAAAAAATTAAGATTCTTAAAACACTTAAGCACTAAGCTGTAATACACCTTTTTATCATTCGTTCATATAAGAAAATCCATAATAATTTATCAATCTTCTTTACCTCTAATTAGCATGACTGCTAACTCGTGAAAACATCATTTGAGTGTACCAAGCACTCAAAAAGCTACATACCAATAAGAGAAACTAGTACTATTAACACTTATATATATATACACACATTTCATAAAAATATATATATATATACACACACACATAGTTGGAGCTAAATTTGGTGTGTATAAGAATTATCTTGAGCTAAATTTAGCTTTTACGCAATAATTTTAAAAAAAAAATTACTTGCCAAAATACCTAGAGATCAAATGATCTTGTCTTCAAAAGTCAAAGGAAGTATCTGGTCAAAACTTCAAAAAAAACCTACTTTTAAGGGGCGGCTTCACATCGTATTCAAAGTGGTTACAGGACCACCCTGATTTGGAAAAAAGAATTATTATTTAAAAAAATTATGATTTTTTTAATTCTTAAAAAAATTTGTGACAACCCTAAATTTTTTAAGCCCAACATAATTAAACTTTGAACAAATTTTGGCATAAAACTTTATTATAGTCTTGGAAACTTAGATTACAACTCCACTTAATATTTTTTTATCAGATGTGAATTTTGACAAATTCACTATTGGATTACATTTTTTTCTTATATTCTTCATACTTGCAAAATTTAGAGAAGATAAAAAAATTAATAGGTATGTCATCAATCAAATGTTTAAATTTCTAGTTTTTGTAGTCTAAAATTATAGATGAAAAATAAGTTTATGAATTGAATAGTAAATAATTACTGATTGACATGAAATTTGATATGTGTTTTAGGAACATAAAAAACATGCAATTTAATGGTTAGATTTTCAAAATATGTAACTATGTTAATTTGTCTCTTGAGAATTGTAGCCTAAGGCTACAATTAAGTTTGTAACCAAATTTTGTCCTTATACTTTGGCTCCTTAACAATGTATTAAGTCTTTACAAATAAAAAGAAAAGACCCAAGAAAAATTTTATTTTAACTAAAATTTTGAAAGAGATGTAACTTACAGCATTGATAATGAGACTATTAGGCTATGATTTCAAAATAAGAAAATTTGTAAACTGTATTTGCGTGTTTTAATTTTGTCAATATATGAAATTCTATTTTTATTATATTTTGTATAATTTAAGTTTATTAATGATCAATCTAGAAAAAATTCTTGGAGTCGCTAGATCTTTAGGTGGTATCATAAATAATAAATTCTAATGTTGTCATACTATCTCATAAAACATGCAAAGATAAATAAAGATATAAGATTATAAATATTTAAAAGTTAAAACCACCAAATTAAATTACGAATAAGAAGTCAATTTCAAACTTAATTAAACTAATAAATATATTATTTTTGTTTAGCTTTTACACAATAGTTTTAATAAATTATTTGTCAAAATACCTAGAGATCAAATGATCTTGTTTTTAATAGCCCAACGACAATAGTTCATCAAAACTTTTCATCAACAACTTATTCCTATCTCATGAAACATGCAAAGAAAGATAAAAATATAAGATTATATATATTAAAAAAATTAAAGCAACCGAATTAAATTGCAAATAAGAAGTCAATTTCATACTCAATTAAACTAATTAATACATTATTTTTCAGAATACCTAGAAATCAAATGATCTTTTGTCTTCAACAGCCTCGCAACAATAGTTGGTCAAAACTTTTGATCAGCAACTTATTGCAACCTACCTAGATGGTATCATAAATAATAAATTCTCATGTTGTCATACTATGTCATGATCATGAAACACGCACAGTGTTGGAACATTTTAATACTAA
Organism: Quercus variabilis; assembly: GCA_030445155.1. Classification (NCBI taxonomy): domain Eukaryota; kingdom Viridiplantae; phylum Streptophyta; class Magnoliopsida; order Fagales; family Fagaceae; genus Quercus; species Quercus variabilis. The sequence continues at coordinate 22,886,355 of CP129448.1, read as the reverse complement.
TAAAAATGGTTTTATATTACAACATAAATGTAAAAATGTGGAAATTAATATGGAAGATGAGGAAATAGTGAAAATATTTAATCCCACATTGAAAAGAAGAGAGACTATTTTATTCTTTTTAATTGTGGTAATTAATGTGCCAATATGAATTGATTTAGATATTAGGCTAAATACGTACTCAAGGGGGAGGTGAAGAAAGGAGGTCTGCACCAGTTACAAAGTTTAGCCAACCAAAAGCTTAAATTTCTTTAAAGAAAACGAGTGTCGAAGAGAATGCGGTGCCTCAGTCCAAACAATGCTGTGTATTTTCTAATCTTAAATTAATAATATTCATACTCAATTAAACTAATTAATACATTATTTCAGTTTAGCTTTTAAACATTAGTATTAAAAAAATCATTTTTCAAAATACCTGGAAATCAAATGATCTTTTGTGTACAACAGCCTAGCAACAATAGTTGGCCAAAACTTTTGATCAGTAATTTATTGCAACCTACCTGGTATCATAAATAATAAATTCTCATGTTGTCATGCTATCTCGGGATCATGAAACATGCAAAGTATTGGAACATTTTAATATTAATTAATTAAAATAGTTTTATATTACAATATAAACGTAAAGATGAGGGAGTTAATATGGAAGGTGAGGAGTTAGTAAAAATGTTTAATCTCATATTGAAAAAGAGAGAGATTATTATTATTTTTTTTTTAAATTGTGGTGAATAATGAGCTAATATGAATTAATTCAGATATTGGGCTAGATACGTGCACAAAGGAGAGGTGAAGGGAGAAGGTCTGCACTGGTTACAAAGTTTAGCCAACCAAGAATTTGAATCTCCTTAAAAAAAGTGAGTGCCAAAGTGATCAAGAATGTCACGCCTAACTACAAATAGTGTTGTGTATTTTCTAATCTCAAATTAATAATATTCAGAAGTATTAGTCAATTTCTCTTTGTATTATTTCTATTATTATTGTGTTTATACCAACACAAAGGAAGATAAATAAATATAACATATTATAGATATTTAAAAATTAAAATCACTGAATCCTTAACTAGTGTGTGTATTATTATTGTAGTCTTCTTGGCTTTCAATGCTTAACTATCTCCATTTCTACGAATCTACTGCTAAAAACAAAAACAGCTGAAGCTTATTGTATGTACTTTAATATTTTGTCTTGGCTGAGTCAAGCTTATGTGTGCTTGCAAATATCTTTCATTCTTTTTCTGTTTGTTTACATTCTAGGAGAATGATATAGCTCTGTCGTGTAATGACTTATAACATATCAATTACGCACTGAAAAAGAAAGCATTTTCTGACGCGTTTAGCTGCTGTCGGGTGTGAAATGTTGTTTTTTCTTAATGAACATATTGATTTTTTAGTATGGATGTGTTCAGATTTCAGAGCTTTAGACTCTTTTTACATGAATTTGAATTTAAATTTTCAATATAGTAGTAGTTTTTTTATATATAAAAAAAATTTACAGGTTACAACTAAATTTAAGGATGAGATACACGAAATTAAGAAAAGCTAAAGAAAGGGAAAAGTAAAACGGTTTGATTATTTCAAATTCTTATAATTTTTTATTCTTAATTAATTTTAATTTTAACAGTTTACTATATATTTTGAAAACTTTCAAAAAGTGAACACCAAGATGTTTTATTCCAATCATATATAGGCTAGACAAGAGATACAAGAACGAGCAAAAGAGACATGAGGGAGCATAGCCAACAAGAAATTCAAGATCGTTCAAGTCTAGCTGTTTGAGCTTCAATTTTCATCAAGATTAGGTCTTTCTTTTTCCTTTTTTTTTTTTTTTTTACCATGATTATTTATTTATTTATAGGATTCCTAGCACTTGACATCATTATTTTGTTGTCAAATATTTTGCTTTGTATATTAACTAGCTTATAACTCCATGTATGGATACATTTAAAAATATGCCTAACAATTTCTTTAAAAAAATAATTAAGATTCTTAAAACATTTTTCTAGTAGAGCTCTAAGCCTCTAACACACCCTTTTATCATTCATTCATATAAGAAAATCCATTACTATTTATCAATCTTAATTACCTCTAGTTTAGAATGATTGCTAACTCATGCAAACATCATTTAGTGTACCGCTACCAAGCACTCAAAAAGCTACATGTCTATAAGAGAAACTGCTATTAAGACACTTTTTTAAACAAAAATTATTGGGAGCTGAATTTGGTGTGTATAAGAAATAGCAATTGCGAATAAGAATTCAATTTCATACGTACACAATTAAACTAATAAATGCATTAGTTTAGTTTAGTTTCCACACAACAATTTTGGACAATACTTAGAGATCAAATGATCCTGTCTTCGATAGCCAAAGGAAGTACCTAGTCAAAACTTTCAATCAAAAACTTATAGCGACATACCTAAGTGGTATCATAAATAATAAATTCTAATGTTGCCATACTACCTCGTGAAACATGCAAAGATAAACAAAAATATAAGATTATATATATTTAAAAGTTAAAACCACCGAATTAAATTGGGAATAAGAAAGTCAATTTCATACTCAATTAAACTAATAAATAATTATTTTTAGTTTCGCTTTTACACATTAGTATTAAAAACTCATTTTTCAGAATACTTAGAAATCAAATGATCTTTTGTTTTCAACAGCAAGTGATAGTAGCTGGTCAAAACTCATGATTAGTAACTTATTGCGACCTACCTCGGTGGTATTATAAATAATAAATTCCCATGTTGTCATACTATCTCATGATCATGAAACATGCAAAGAAAAATAAATAAATATAACATTGTACGATACACCAACCAAGGAATGCGAGAATGTCGATGTGGCTAGATCTAAATCTTACACGTGGAGTGGCTTTGAGCGAAGGAAGGGGAAACATTGGCTAAAGGTTCTATCCTTAGCCCGTGCTAAGGGCGTGACTACCTTGGGAAGGAAGTAAGATATGCATCTAACTTAGTACTCAAGCACTCATAAAAGGGAGATAGTGACCTCCTAAGGTCAGCAACTATAGAAACACCCCTTATTGGCTAAGTGCATATTGGACCACTTCAGGGACACATATATCACTTACCGTACTTCTACTATCCCTCTCATTGCCCAAGAGTTGTTCCCCAGGCAATGGCAAAGCCACCCACTCACATGCCATAGTTCTTATTTTGGTGTACTCTCTCTCCTCCAATCACCAAATAGTACCCCAACTGTAGTAAGGTCCAAAATAGGAAAATGATGACTTGACACTTGTCTTTGTACTCAACAATATTCCTTAGATTATAAGAAGAACATGCAACTAGACTTTTAAGGTAAGAACCCAAGTAGATCTTTTGAAAAGAGAGTAGAAAGTTAATAAGAAAGTGAGGTAGAAAACAAGGCCTTTCTTTTAAGAAATATCATCTTTATGTATAAGGGTTACCTCGTTTTCCATACAATACAAAGCTGAACAGAGCAAGAATGATTCTTTCTTGCTCAAACCGTGGTTTTTCATCCATTTCCTAGGATTTTTCACGCACATCTTGTGTCAACTTTACATTCTTGCAATCACATTTGGCTTCTCTAGACTTTATGATGTCAAAGTTTGCATTTTTGTCACTTATGAGATTTCTCATCGAGTTATACTGTTAGATAACTTATTCACTCTCCCATATAAGCTCAAATTTAATTTGCACGTACAAACATATTATAGATATTTAAAAGTTAAAATCATTGAATCCTTAACTAGTGTGTATTATTATTGTAGTTCTCTTGGCTTTCAATAAATGCTTACCTATCTCCACTTATACGAATCAAATGCTAAAAACAAAAACAACTGAAGCTTATTATATGTGTTTTTTATTTTGTTTTGGCTAAATCTAGCCTATGTAGCTTGCAGGATTAATAATAAGATTATCATGTAATAATTTCAAAATAGGAAAATTTGAAGAAAAAAATCGTAAGGCTTTATGATTAGCAACTTATTACGACCTACCTAGATGGTATCATAAATAATACATTCTCATGTTGCCATACTATTGTAGGGAATTCAAGTTGAAATTCCCAAAACGTGAGAAACAAAAAATAGAAAAAACACACGCCAAAGAAAAATAATCGTACGCACAAGACAATATTTACATGGTTCAGCAATTTGCCAACATCCATGAAATTGCAAGGATTTTATTATTATCAGGAAAAATACAAAATGTGGCTACAGTGTTTTCACTTTCTCAAAAACAACAACAAAACCAAAACCCTAATCACCAAAAAACGGTTTCTATATCCTATGCACAGGATTCACAATGGGCTACAAAATGGGCCAAAAAATTTTCATGAGTGCTTCAACTTGGGCCTATCAGCCCAAGCCTCCGCTCCATGATTAAGCCTAAAAAAATCTCCCATTAAAAACCATGCATCATTATTTCTAGTCAAGTCGAGTTGTCAACCAGATCAAACACAACTAAGCTCCACAAAGCCCAACAAATCTCCCACTTGGAGACTAGTTCAATCACCAACATCAGCCACTATCCTCCAAAAGCAATCCCTCATTCCTGCAACTCATCCTCATGTCCTCAAGCTAAAAAGTCAACTAAAACTACACACAGCTTCAGCTTCTCAATAGTGACACCCTTAGTCAACATGTCTACTGGGTTCTTAGATCCACAAATCTTCTCAAGCATTACTAGCTTATCTTCAACAAGGTATTAGATAAAATGGTATTTTATCTGTATATGTTTCGACTTTGAATGAAAAGCCGAATTTTTAGCAAGAAAAATTACACTCTGACTATCACTGTGTATAATGCCTATCTCCTACTTCTTACCCAATTCATCTAAGAAACCACGTAGCCAAATCATCTCCTTTCCAACTTTAGTTGCTGCAACATACTTAGCTTTTATAGTAGACAAAGTAACAATCTTTTGTAAATTTAAAGCCCAAGATATAGTTATACCACACAGAGTAAATACAAATCAAGTAGTACTCTTTCTACCATCAACATCACCAGCAAAATCAACATCTACATAACCCTGCAGTTTCAAACTTGCACCTGTGAAGCGAAGACATGTATCTGATGAACTCTTCAGATATCTCAAAATCCACTTGACTACCTCCAAATGCTGCTTTCCAGACCTACTCATAAATCTACTCATAACTCCCACTGTATGTGGAATGTTTAGCCTTGTACACACCATAACATACATCAAGCTACCAATAGTTGTGGCATAGGGCACCTTGCTCATATGGTCCCTTTCATCTTCTATCTTCGATGACTATTCTTTGCTAGTTTGAAATAACTACCCAAGGGCGTACTCACTGGTTTAGCTTCATTCATGTTAAACCTGTTAAGAACTTTCTTCACATACTCTAACTGTGAAAGTTTCAATGTACCATTAGCCTTGTCTCTAATGATTCTCATATCAAGGATTTGTTTTACAGCTCCCAAATCCTTCATTACAAAATGTTTTGACAATTGCTTTTTCAGATTATTAATATCCTTAATGCTAGACCCGACAATAAGCATATCATCCACATAGAAATAGTGATCAGCTTCACATCTCTCAGTGGCGACTCTAGGATTATTTTCTAGGGGGTTCAATAAGAAATATAAATTATAAAAAATTTTAAACAAGAGATAAATTAAAAATATCAACATCACCAAAAAAGAAAAAATTATTTAATATATTAAGTTTTACAATTACCTTTTATGATGTTTCGTATTTTGAAATTGTTGCTTGATATCTTCATTATCAATCTTACCAGTTACATTTGTTTCAATGTATATAGTCATGCAATCATTCATCTACTAATTTTCCATTTGATTGATTTATCTAAAATTTCTTATGATCTAAATGAGTTTTTTCTAAGGTTTAAGATTAGCAAATTCTACTTTTGTTGTTGGGCTAATTAAAAATTTTTCCCAGATTTTAGATCAAATTAATTTGTTATTGAAATTTTTCTGTGTTTAAAAAGATCAAAATATTGTCACGATGATTATATTTAAGTTTATTTCAATTGTGCTTAAGGTTAAGGTGTTCAAATTTTTATTTTAAATGTCAAAATAGGAAAAATAAAATAAAAAATATTATAATAATTTTTTTTTTTGGGTTCAATTCAGGGGTTCATTTGAACCCCCTGGGCTCTAAGTGGAGCCGCCCCTGACATCTCTTAAACCCAATTCAATGCTTAAAATTGTCAAATTTCTCAGTTTGCAAACTAGATTCTCTTGTCCCTGAACAATGAACCCTTCTGGCTGAATCATCTGAATGTCTTCCTTCAAGTCACCATGAAAAAATGTCGTCTTCACATCTAACTGCTCAAAATGTAAGTTTTTTGCAACCACCATTCCCAGTAACAGTCTAATTGTTGACATCTTCACAACTGGAGAAAATATTTCTGTGTAGTCAATGCCCTCCTTCTGCTAGAACCCTTTAACAACTAATCTGGCCTTGTAACGTTTGCTACCATCATGCTCATTCTTTATTCTGTATACCTACTTGTTGTGCAAAGCCTTCTTTCCTACTGGCAATTCAGTCAGTTCCCATGTCCAATTCCCCAACAAGGAATCCATCTCATCCTTCATGGCTAACTCCCACTTGCCTGAATTCTCATCTTACAAGGCTTTATCATAACACTCTAGCTCACTACCATTAGTCAACATGAGATAATTTAGAGCAGGTGAATAACGATGTGAAAGTCTAATGGTCCTGGAAGATCTACGAACTTCAACTACAGGTGTACTCTGATCTACCTATGAATCTACATTCTCCTTATCTTCTTCACCCCTTTTCTAGATAATACTTTCAGTCAATTCATCTAAGTTGACAAACTCAGATTTCTTTTGATCTATCTATATAACATATGACACTACAATTGACATATCCTTGTACATAACATGTTCATTAAATATCACATTTCTATTTCTGATGATTTTCCTATTTTGTTCATCCCAAAACTTATAGCCAAGTTTCTCATCACCATAGCCAATGAAAAATATATTTTAGACTTTGCATCAAGTTTACTACGAGCATCAAAATTAATATGAACATAAGAAATACAACAAAAAACTTTTAAATGTGAAAACTTTACCTCTTTACCGCTCCAAACCTCCTCAAGAAGTCTGAACTCCATAGGAACTGATAATCCTCGGTTTATCAGATAAGCTGCATTGCTAATAGCATCAGCCTAGAAAGTTTTTAATAGTCCAGCATGCAACCACATACTCCTAGCACGCTCATTGAGAGTTCTATTCATACGTTCAGCCACACCATTCTACTATGGTGTCCCAAGAATGGTCTTCTCCATCCTAATTCCTTGTGCAGCATAATACTTACTGAACCCTCTATCTATGTACTCTCCTCCATTATCTGACCTCAAATATTTTACTTTCAAACTTGTTTCTGTCTCAACCATGGTCTTCCATTTCTTAAAAATTTCAAATATATCAGATTTATTTTTCAAAAAATAAACCCATATCTTTTTGCTTAAATCATCAATGAAAGTGATGTAGTACCTTGAACTTCTAAGGGATGCAATTAGAGAAGGCCCCCACAAATCAGTGTGTACTAATTCCAATTTTTTAGCCTTCGGTGTTCTGCCAGTTTTTAAGAAGCTCACCTTTTTTTGCTTTTCTAAGATGCAGCTTTCACACATGTCAAAATCAATAAACTTCAATTCTGGTAGTTTTCCTCTTGACAACAACATCTTCACCCATTTCTCACTCATGTGACCAAGTGTACGGTGCCATAGGCTTGTATTAGTACTTGCTTCAGCAACTGCAATTGTATCTCTTGGACTTGAGGTCATGTATAGAATACCAGTCTTTTTTCCATGAGCCAATACTCTGGCTCCTTTTGTAACCTTCCAAGTACAACCAACAAATAGTATTGCATGCCCTTCATCATCAAGTTGTCCAACAGAAATCAGATTCCTCCTTAGGTCAGAAATATGTTGAACCTTCTTCAATAACCAAACAGACCCATTAGGCAACACTATACGAACATATCTCATACCCACAACATCCAAGGTTGTACCATCAGCCAAATACACTTTATCAAAATCACCTGCAGCATAGTTCTGTATGATTTCTCGATGTGGAGTGGTATGAAACGAAACTCCTAAGTCCAAAACTCAATCATCAAATGGACTGTCTACTACAAGAAGTAATGCATCTTGTACCTCTTTTGTTAAGTCATTAGTAGAATCATCTTCATTCTTCTTCTTAGAAATTTTGCATTGCCTCCCAAAGTGACTCGTTTTCCCACAGTTCCAGCATTGTACTTGTTGGTCTGATCTAGATTTACTTCTGTTCTGACTAGAGATTTTGATCTGCACCGATTTGAATTTCTGTCATTACCTCTGCCTCTTGTCTCAAGGTTTTGGACAAAACCAGATCTTGAGGTTTCACCTGCATCTCTTCTGCGAATCTCTTCTTCCAGAATTAAATCTCGTATATCATTGTACTTCAGCTTTTCCTTTCCTGTAGAATTGCTTACTATCATCCTCATTGCCTCCCAACTGTTTGACAAAGAAGCCAAAATGATTAGTGCACAGATTTCATCATCAAAATCAATTTCTATAAATGACAATTGATTTGTGATAGTTTGCTAACGGCTTTTCATACATACCAGACAATGCCTTCATCAGATCTGTTGTGGTCTTCTCCTTTACAACATTGTGTGCAACAAACCTAGACAGAATTAACCTGATAACTCCCAGTACCTATCTGTCAAGGAAAGCCCATTCCTCAACCTTCATAGTCTCAGATTTGTCCTCAAAAGAGGTAGATGCAATTTCCTCCCATAGAGATAATCTTCAATCTGCATCCTCCAATACGCAAAGTTTGTGCCATCGAACTTTTCTATTCCAAATGCCTTTTCTGCTTCCTCTGCCATTGCTCCCACTCAAACCTAACCCTAAGCTCTGATACTAGTTGTAGGGAATTCAACCCGAAATTCCTAAAATGTGAGAAACAAAAAATAAAGAAAACACACGCCAAAGAAAAACAATTACACGCACAAGACAATATTTATGTGATTCAGCAATTTGCGTCCACGGAATTGCAGTGATCTCACTATTATCAGGAAAAAATACAAAGTGCGACTACAATATTTTCACTCTCTCAAAAACAAAAACAAGACCAAAATCCTAATCACCAAAAAACAATTTCTATATCCTTCATATAGGATTCACAATGGACTACAAAACGGGCCAAAAAAATTTCATGAGCGCTTCGGCTTGGGCCCGTCAGCCCAAACCTCTGCTCCATAGACTAAACCTCAGAAAATCTCCCATTAAAAACCATGCAACATTATTTCGGGTCGAGTCGAGTCATCAACCGGATCAAACACAACTAGGCTCCACAAAGCCCAACAACTATCTCATGCAAGGTTTTGAAACCTGGACCGGACCGTATGGTCCAACTAGGAAAACCTCGAATCGCTCATCTTTGCAGTTCTTTTAGCCTCAAGAGCCCCTCTATGGAAAAAAAAGCAGGGACTCGTGCAAACTGCGATCGGACCTCACGGTTCTCAGAATCGTGATCAGACCATTTCTCATAGTTTCCTACTTCCCTACTTCACAAACAAGCAAGCTTTAAATTATGCTCCCTTCAGAGTAGGAGTTAATGGTGGAGAGGGCCGATTGTTGGAGCAAACGGTCTTTGTAAAGGATATCGAAGGAACGAGGGATTCTGATGGAGGAGGAAGGACGGCTACTGCTGAAGCTTGCGTCTGAGTCTCGTGATTTGTTGAATTGACGGAACTGCCATTTTTTCCCCCTAAAACATGGTGGTCCAAAAGAACCAAATCTAAAGTCACAACTCATTGTGGACTTCGTTCTTCACAGTGTAGCTCCACAATGGACTAGATGACATCTTTACTTTGTGATTTTGGTCTAAGAGAAAAGAGGAACAAGAGATTTCAAGGGGAGAGAGAGAGAGAGAGAATGGGTTCTGCAAAATAGAATTTGGGGGAGAGAGAAGCTTTTTTTGTTTTTCAAAGGCAATGTTGATACTTCATTTTTCAAAGCCACAGTGAGATGCTCAAATGCCTAATAGCTAGCCACCTTGAAACTTTAAACCTTGAGATTTGGAATTATCATTTATAACCCCTTTAAAATTGTACCATTCATAATCTGTTCAATGGTTGATAAATAGTTAAAATATTTTAATGGTATAAATCATGGCTTTTAAAGATATTGTTACGTTGACTAATGTACAAATTTATTAAAATATTATAAATGATAAGAAAATATCTATTTAAAATCCATATTAAACTGTGAAAAATACATTTTATTTTTAGTAGTCTCCGAATACTTGAATTTCTTTAAATGTTTAGTCAAGATTATTAATTTTTATGGATTAATTTTTATTTATTTCATATTAAATTAATTATTACGTCATCACGGTTCGATTTCTGTTCAACCTCGGTTCGACCTCAAAAACCTTGAACCTCTCCCTTTTACAGTTCAATGAACGGTCTGGGTTTGAAAACCTTGATATCATGATCATGAAACATGCAAAGAAAGATAAATAAATATAACAAGTTATAGATATTTAAGAGTAAGAATCATTGAATCATTAACTAGTGTGTATTATTATTGTAGTCCCTATTGGCTTTCAATTAATGCTTAACAATCTCCACTTCTACGAATCTACTACTAAAAACAAAAATAGTTGAAGCTTATTATATATGCTTTTTTTATTTTGTTTTGGTTGAGTGAAGCTTATGTAGCTTACAGTATTGATGATGAGACTATCATATGACGATTTCAAAATAACAAAATTTGTAAAAGGAAATTGTAAGATCATATGTATTTGCGGGGTTTTTTTTTTCTTTTTCTTTTTTTTTTTCAATATATGAAGTTTTCTATTTATTAGATTTTTTTTTATATAATTTAAGTTTCTTGATGATCACCCTAGAAAAAATTTCCAAAATCGCCATGGCCTACTTTAGGTGGTATCATAAATAATAAATTCTAATGTTGCCATACTACCTCATAAAACATGCAAAGATAATAATTAAAAAAAAAAAAAGGATATAAGACTATAATAAATATTTAAAAGTTAAAGCCACCAAATTAAATTGTGAGTAAGAAGTCAATTTCATACTCCATTAAACCAATAAATACGTTATTTTAGTTTAGCTTTTACACTATAGTAGTAAAAAATTATTTTTCAGAATATTTAGAGATCAAATGATTTTTTTGTCTATAACGGTCAGCAAGATTTACAGATTAGAATTAATCAGCAACTTATTACGACCTAACTAAGTAGTACGATATCATAAATAATAAATTCTCATGTTGCCATACTATCTCATGATCATGAAACATGCAAAGAAAGATAAATAAATATAACATTTTATAGGTATTTAAAAGTTAAAATCATTGAATCCTTAACTAGTGTGTATTATTATTGTAGTCCACTTGGCTTTCATCAGATAATGCTTAACTATCTCCACCTTCTACGAATCTACTGCTAAAAACAAAAACAGCTGAAGCTTATTATATATGTGCTTTTTATTTTGTTTTGGCTGAGTCAAGCTTATGTGTGCTTGCAAATATCTTCCATTCTTTTTTCTGTTTGTTTACAAACTAGGAGAATGATGCAGTTATACTTATGTCGTGTAATGACTTGATAACATGTCAATTACGCACTGAAAGAAAAGCATTTTCTGACGTGTTTAGCTGCTGTCAATCCCCACCAATTTTATTGCTTTATATAACAAAAAGTAATCATGTCTTCTTTTATCCTGTCCAACCACGTTTGTAATTCATGGATTCTCAAAGAAAAATGTTTGTGATTCATGAGTTTTGTGGCTCCCAAACAGAAGGGAAAGAAAAAAAAAAACTAAAAAGTAAAAAGAAACCACCTTTGAGATAATTATTAATTATTGTGATAGATTTTGGGAATCAAATAGTTATTGGATTTTGGTATTGTATGATTGCATCTCATGTGATAACTAGAAACACCACTAATTGGTGGGATGGAGTTAACAAGACAAGCTTCTTAAAGATGGTGCTCATTTGTCTACTAATAAGCAAAAAAAAAATTTCAATCTTGTTCCATTTGCGTCTTCGTTTAATGATAAAAAGTAATTATTACAAACAGACACTATGAGTTGAAATTATCTCCTAAAAAAAAAACTAAAATAAGATATACAAGGGCTAATTAATCTACTGGTTCCAAACTAATGAAGTAATTTTTTTTATACCAAATACCTTCTTCCTAGGAACAGTAGACGATTTGGGTCTTAAATTGATAATTAAGACTGTGTTTGTTTTGTTGTAAAAATAAAACATTGTCAAAATAAAATGTTTTTGATTGATTAGAAAAACACAATAGAAAAAGTTGCAAAACGTTTTACATGCAAGCACATACATCTCCCCACCCCCCTTCTCTCTTTCTTGCATAGGCAGCATGCAACAAAGTCTCCCCCCTCTCTCTCTTAGGAGGCATGCAACACCTACGCAGCAAAATCTCCGGCTTGCATGGATATCTAGGTTTCTCAACGATGTTTGACATCGCAGTGGAGATGTATCTAATGAAGTCTCCAGCATACATAGAGCCTTTTGAAGCATTGTTGATTTCACCTATGCTGACTTGTAGTAGTGATCAATCTCTGCTGCGGTTTTTTGTGGGGCCTTTGGGCTTCTCTGGCGGGTCTCGTTGTTTCTCCATTTCGATGGATTTGTTCAGTTGGAACGTGGATCTAGTGGGTTGTGAGATGTGATTTTTTTTTTTTTTTCATCTTGCGAAACACCATATAATGTGTTTTGAAGCATTTTAAAAAATACAACCAAACACCAAAAAAGAACACATTTTCCCTTAAAATGTCTTCAACTGAAAACGTTTTACGTCGAAAATATTTTTACAACAAAAGAGACAGTTAAGGAAAAAAATTAAATGAAAGAATAATGGCAAAGTTTCATGTTCCTTGAAAGTTCTGCTCCAACTTTCTAAATGCCAGAAGACATGTTTCAAAGATTATTTCCAACAATTCCACATTCAGAGACATACAAGAACCAAATGTTATGAGAAATATTGGTTCCAGGAGACAAATCAAAGTGTCAATGGGGCATCCTTAAAGAAACAAAAAGTGAGAAAAAGTCTTTGATTAAAAGAGGAGCATAAACACAACAAACTCTAGCCTGTGAGGGCAGCGTTAAGAGCACTGTGCACATCAACTCCAATTTGAGCTTCGGCTTTCTCCAAGTCAGTAGAGGCTGAGCTCAGCTTCTGAGTGAACTCTGCAAGCCCTTTCTGGACAAGGCTTTGGTCAATATGATCAAGAGGCACAGCCTCCACAGCAATAACATCTGCAAATGAATTTGCATGGATGAAAGCAAAGCCACTGCTGACGAAATACTTTTTTGTGTCATTTCCTTCATGCACTGACATGACACCAGGTTTCAATTCTGCAATTGTCGCTACATGTCCAGGAAGAACACCCATTAGCCCAGTTGTTGCTGGTATTATGATCATGTCAACCTGTAAAGACACAAGCATCAAGAACAGTAAGTTATAACGATGGGCAAGAAAGCTTCCATCAGATGCACTAAAACAAGTATTATACTCTACAAGCTAGTACTAGTACGTACTTCATCCACTTGCACATGCAGAAATGCAAGTATTTTGATTTGCATAGCATTTATAATGGGTCATTTTTTTGTTTAAACCATTCAAAATGATTCTACAACTACTGTACATCCAAGTAAACTTTAAAAAATAATGAACATAATACAACTGGCCAATCAATGTTACTATTCAAACTTTAAAGTTCAACATATTGATTTCACTTTCTGAGCAGCCACTTGACTCCTACATAAAATCCAAAGTGCTGGCTGACTAGTTTGTGTAGTATGCAATAATGGCATAATCAATCTTTCCTCTTCAAGGTGAGGATAAGTCAAAAGTAAAGAACAAAAATGATAAGTACAATCAATAGGCTTATATTGATAAGCAACTTGGCTAGAAGAGCTTTAAAAAGGAAGAATGGGAAACACAAATCCAAGCAAGTTCAATATGAGTTCCTTTGAAATATAACAAAACAAACAATGGGCAACACAACAGCTTTGTAAACAATTAAAGCACTTCTTGTGATTACTCATAGTCTCATACTTGAAGGGAAAAGAATGAGTTCTTTTGCTCGCCCCTATCTCTAAAGGGGCATAAGCACTTCACTCGCTAGGGGATGGCCTAGAAGCTTGTACTAGAGATTGGTGAAGGCTATGTCCACTGCCTTGGCAGCTACAGTTAAGAGAACGAGGGTAAAGAGGGACAGAGAAGAAACCCGAAAAAAGGAAAAGAAAATGAAAGATAGACTTTAACAGCCTTAAAAGACAATTAAGCAAGTTGATGCCAATATAGCTCCTTTACAACATGATCGTTCCCTCATCAACTCCTGCATCTTTTTGACAAGTCATCAACTCCTAAATCTTTCAAGTAAACCTCTTCTGCTTTTGATTTTCAATTTATTGGTAAGTTACACGTGCACCTAATGTTTAGAACCCAGATATTTACTCCACTCCATTCTTATGAGCGAAGGTTTGAGATTCAAATCATTGGCTACATCTTTCAAGAAAACTTCTTCCTTCAATTCCTTGGTTTGCTAAAAACTATTTATCAAATTAAGGCACAATAGAGTCTATTGCACTATAAGTACCATCAACTTTCTTTTATATAAACAGTGAACATGATAAGCAAAATAGAAGTGGAAAGACTACAGCTTTCTAGAAATAAATAAGGTGCAGATATAAGATAATTCTTCTCAATCTCTTATGGGTAACAAGATATAAATGTGGAAACCGTAAGCTCATATAATATGCTAGGACTAGTGCTACCAAGATTTATGTGTGTGCTCGCTCTTTTTTACTTTAGTTATAATATGTACCAGGATTTGTACAACAGTATATAGTGGCAACAATTTGAGCAATCTTAGTTTATATGAGAAATGATGAAGAAAATATTGTAACAAAATTGTATTTAACAAGCTCCTTGTGAAATATTTAATCTTCTTACAGAGGAAAGCAGGAAACACATAGAACATTTTTGTCTCCTGGGGGAAATCTGAAGAATCATGTGACAACCTGCGTAAGAGGAATAAGTGGGTATTGGATTGGTGTTATTTGTGCAAATGTAACAGGGAATTAGTGAATCATCTCTTACTTCATTGCCCTGATGCTAAGGGGTGGTGGTCTATGGTGTTTGTTTTATTTGGAGTTATTGGGTAATGCCAAAGAAAGTGGTGGTTTACTAGCTTCTTGGCAAGGAAGATTAGGTCATCATCTAAACGGTGTTATTTGGAAGGCAATTTCCCATTTTCTGATGTCGTATATTTGGAGGGAGCAGAATGACCGGAGCTTTGAGGATTCTGAAAAAACTCTGCCTGATCTTAAATTATTTTTCTTTAAAACTTTGTTGGATTGGAAGTCAGTTGTAGGCTGTTAATCTTTATGTTGATTTGTGATTTGATAGATCACTATAATTTCATGACTGATTGTATTGTCCCCATTTGTATACATTCTGTATACTAAGGTGATTTTTTGGTCTCAAAATCTGCAGAATCGTGACTTGCTTTGAAGACAAAGGACCCTCAGAACATTCAACAGAATCTACAAGAACCTGCTTCCACTTTCTCAATACATGTTGTGAAAGGAAATTACTAAGAATATGCAGTGCCCTGTTGATAATTTATTACTTTTCTGGGGAAACAGGAAGTGGTAGAATTATGAAGGCAAATATTGTATACAATTTTTGTAGTGAAAGGCTACCATGAATATGTAGGCAAAAACTCTCTATTGTGTACAAAATTTTTTTAAATCTTTAATATGCTATCTAATGGCACTCATCCAATTCCACCTGCCTGTTGTGGTCTGGAAGCCACCTCATCATGATCTGTGCCAACAGTGGCTTAAACCCTGATTCTCACCAAGCTGCCCCCTAGTCTTTGGATATCACCCACGTTGCACTACATGATTTAACATACGACCTAGCCTTCTACTACCATATTTTCCTGGATTTACAATTCTGCTCCAAAACTAAGAAATGAGTTAGTCCTTAATCCACTTTCTTTGATATTACAAGACACGCTTTTGAGTCCTAGACAGTCACTAAACATAGTTATTCCGTCAAAATTATCATCTCAAACTCATCTCAAAAATAATTTGGGTACTTCAATCTCTAAATGATAGTATGCTCTACAAATTTTGCTTGAAATAAAAACTGATACATTCTTGAATTTTTCAAAATATTCTCTTCGATGCAACACCCTTTGAACCTTATTGGGTATTAAATGCTTCTTCACAAAATAGAAGCACTGTAGCAAGCAGGACTGAATTATTCAAGAGCTCTATCCCAACCAAGTTTGCAGGGACAGAAAATGTTAAGACACCAAATAGACTAACATTTTTCAAGACAATTACTTCCCAATAGAATCAACAAAGTGTGTATCCATCTGGCTTCAATATTGAAGGACTTCAAAATTAACATTTTTGGTTCCTAAACCCAAACTTAAGAAATAATTTAATTCTTGCCAATAAGCTCTAGCTCGAATGACACCTCCTCCACTTTTAAGAGCAAGTTGGAGGGAAAGTTTGCGCATTCAAGCCACACACATTGCGCATGTAATTAGTAATTACCAATCAGAAGAAACAATTAATTCTAACCTGATTGAAGGCCAACAAAAAAAAAAAAACATATCTGGATAATTCAAACCCTAATGACCCAAATGCCAAACAGGTATAGAAAACATTATGGGATGTAGTAATGCCCGTGCTTACAGCTCACTCCAAAGCTACTATCTTCTTTTCATTATTTCATTTCTTGTTCTTTGATTAGTCCCAAGCCTACTCCTATTTTCTCTTTGGGACGAGCCCCAAATAGAATCGAAAAAATGTGTCAAAACTAAACACAAACCCCATTTCCCAACATGGGTCACTCTATTATTGCAAGAAAGCCGCCACTGTGATTCACATAGAATCCAATGAAAATATACAAACTTTAACGAAAACCCATTTGAAATCACACAAAAACAAAGCAGACCCATGTCGAAAAATTCCTCAAACAGACATAAAAAGCGTAGAACAAGGCCTCAGAATCAAAATCAAAACTCGACCCACATAAATTTACCCCAAAACAAACAAAACCCAATAGTAAAGTGAGAGATTTGACTGACCTCTTTGGAGGCAAGCTCGGAAGCATAGGGAAGAACAAAGTTGACGGTGAGCTTGGTAGGGATGGAAGATGGAGTAGCTGGGCGAGGCTTCATAAAGGCGAGAGGGGTCTTAGGGGGATCAATGTTTGGGATCACTTTCTTCCAGGCTTCAATGAAGTTTGAATCGCCGGTCTCAGTAGCTGGGAGATCGGTCGAGAAGGGTCGAGTCCTGGCTCTGGCTGAGGAGATAATGGGTCGGGCCAGAAGGCCGGTGGCTCGGCGGAACATGGTGGTGGGAGAGAGGTGGGATCGCTCGGGTCTCGCAGGGTCGGAGAGAGAGAGACAGCGTGTGCGTGGGTGAGTGTGTGTGTGCGTTTGGTTTGGTTGGTACTTTGTGGAAATGGAGTTGGATTGTTTTGTTGGAAGACTCAAGCTTTTTTTATGTTTAGGCTTTAGTTTAGTGGGCTGGGCTGTTTGGCACTGAACATGTTGGCCTTTTCTGTGGTGTTGGATTGGTCCTTCTTTTTTTCTTTTCTTTTTTGATGGATTGGTCCTTTTTTTTTTTCTTTCTTTCTTTCTTTTTTTATCATCTTAATGTTATTGATCAATAAGATTAAATCCTCCTAAATTATAGGGTGGTTTAGAAGTACAAGGGTTAGCTCCAATACACTAAAACCAACATGATAAGAGAATGTGTCTAATTTATATCACGTGTCTGAATTGTGTCGGCTCCAATGCACTGGAACCGACATGATACGGACATGTGTCTAATTTTAGCCACGTGTCTAC
Source organism: Quercus variabilis (assembly GCA_030445155.1). Taxonomy (NCBI): domain Eukaryota; kingdom Viridiplantae; phylum Streptophyta; class Magnoliopsida; order Fagales; family Fagaceae; genus Quercus; species Quercus variabilis. The sequence continues at coordinate 22,868,433 of CP129448.1, read as the reverse complement.
ATCGTGTCGGCTCTAATGCACTGGAGTACTGAAACAAACTTTTATTTAGTTTAGAAAATGAATAGAGATTCTAGAGGGGTTTGATGTGTAGAGAACAAGTGGCTTTGCATTACTGTAATGTAATATAAAAGTGTTCACAAAACTATGTAATGTTCAACTTATAAAATTAATGGCATTCCATTATTGTATGAGTTTTTGAGAAAGATTATTACTTGAAGTAATAATATAACAATTCATAGAAACAATATTTCACATGCCCAATTACTCTAGTTACAATGCTTTATGTCCCCATATATTTTTTGTTGATAAATTATACTTATGTCACCATTTATCCACTTAACTTGAGCACGGTGTGCATATTATTTGTTACATTCATAAGAAAAATTCTAAGGAAAATTATTGAGGAAATACTGGAAATTTATCCTATCAAAAAGAGGTCAATATATGATTTACATTAGTCATTGGCATGCATTAAGTCACTAGAATTCATAAATTGGGCAATTGAATCATTCTCCTCAACTAATACTTACAATATCACCTTATTCGATTGCTTTAATTCATAAATTAAGCTTAAAAATATAATAAGCACCAAAAATTGTGTCTCCGGAAGAAAGTCCCAACCAAAAGATGAATGTTAATCAATCTGTCATGAATTAAAATATCGACGAGTGCTTTCTAATATATATATATATATATATATATAAAAGTGTTTACAAATAGTATATTTTTTTCACAAAACGTAACACCCAATGAATTCGTGATTACAGTTTCCCAATAGTATCAAAAAAACAAAAGCCCAATGGCCCATCACCATCCTTAGCGGAAGGGTATCACTAAACAAAACATCAAATCAAATAGGTGCCGGTTTACTTCTTACTGCCACTAAATCTCGTCTTTCCCTTGTACTTCTTGCTCCCGCAGTACATGTAGACATTCCAATATTAGTAGAAACGAGTATCAAAAAATGCTTATAAAAAAAAAAAAAAAAAGTATCAAAAAATGAGAGGTAGGTGTGGAAGCATTAAAACTTTAAAGTTTAAATGATATATATATATATATATATATCGCCCAAATCTATATTCTATACAAAAAGTTCAAAACTATAAAGATTTGAAAACATAGCACCAATGGCTTAAAAAAAATATGAAATCTTTTTTTCCCCCAAAATTAAGCCTTACTAATTTTAGTGTTAGCAAAAACTAGCGGCCTAGAAAATTTTAAATTGTCGAATTCATTGTGATTGGTCAGTACTTAGATTTCACTAAGATCTTTATTGAAGTGGAATTTGTGCGAGATCATGATCCCATAGAGATACAAAATATCCTATTCTATGAAGAAAAATTCAACCTTTTTGTGTTTATTTTGGGCCTCCAAATGAAGCCCAAATGCTCCAAACTAATTGAAAAAAAAAAAAAAAAAAAAAAAAAAATTCATCCTAGCGGCCCCAAACCAAATTGAAAAAATTAAAAATTAAAAAATAAATAAATAAAAAACCTCTGTACGTTTGGAAAGTAATGAAAATTATAAATTATTTCACTATTTAACTTATTTTTATTACTATTTATAGGCTCTACTGCACTTTTTGGTATTATTTATGGGACTAATTGTACTATTTCAACTAACTTTTACCTTTATCTATAGTACTTTCAGTAATAAATTTTCAATTTCAACAAAATAAGCGGTATCTAAACATATCCCAAGTCTCACATCGCCTTAAAGGCTTAGCCTACTCAACAAATTCATGGAAGATATAAGAGAAGAGAAGAAACTAAAGAGTAGAGTGTGAGTGCTCGGCTTAGCCTACTCAACAAATTCATGGAATACACAATAGAAGAGAAGAGACTAAAGACTAGAGAGTGAGTGCGAGCATTGTGGTGTTGCTATGATCGAGACCATCAACGTCGATGATGAGGTTTTTTTTTTTTTTTTTTGGTTTGCAATTCTGGTGCTAATCAGTCATTTAGTTGCTTGACACAAACAAGATAACCCAAATTTTGGTCTTGATGATTGAGTGTGTTTGTGGTGTTGTTTGAAACACTGTTATTTATTTTGTGTTATTTATGTGAGACATTAGGTGTTATTATTTGTTTTGAGTTGTTTATATAAGACATCATGCATTTTTGTGGTGCTAGAACTTAGAACTTTTTTTAATCTCAAAGTAGGATGTTACAATTCTCGTGCGAATCCTTCAATGCTCTCATCGATTTCATGTAAAATCTTGATTTTGATAATTTTGACAACAACAACCATCAGAGTGTGACTTGATGGAAGGAGTATTCATATCGCTTCACTTAGTATTATACGTGATAGTCCCTGTCGAGACTCCAATGATACATGTTATATTACCTGTCGTCACATAGCGTGAGATCGGGGAGTTAACTCATAATGGAGACTAATTTTGCTAGTAATTTTAAATAAATAGAAGTTTTTTTAGGAAAATGGTGGACAAATATCATGTTTCTCAAGAGGACTATAATTTCTCATATATAGCGAATCAGCATCAGCCACAAAGGAGGATTTCTCTCAATTTTCAGTTCTTCTACGTGAAAATGAAATAACAAACTGAAACCCAAACCCACCCCCCACCAATCCATCAATGTCAGACCTCTTATGGTTCTTCGCCATATCCACCTGCTTAAAGCTCCTCCTCATCCCTTCCTACCACAGCACTGACTTCGAAGTCCACCGCAACTGGCTTGCTCTCACTCACTCTCTCCCTCTCTCCCAATGGTACTTCGACGAAACCAGCCCTTGGACCCTCGACTATCCTCCTCTCTTCGCCTACTTCGAACGCTTCCTCTCCATTTTCGCTTACCTCATTGACCCCCAAATCGTTGACCTCCAAAAGGGTCTCAACTATACCTCCAACTCTGTCATTTTCTTCCAAAGAATCACTGCGATCCTCTCTGATTCGTGTCTTTTATACGGGGTTTATAGATTGACCAAGGATTTGGATTCAAGGAAGCGAATTTTGATCTGGGTGTTGGTTGTTTGGTCCCCAATGCTTGTGATTGTGGACCATTTGCATTTCCAGTACAATGGGTTTCTGTTGGGGATTTTGTTGATCTCGCTTTCGTTTTTGGAGCAAGGAAAGGATTTGGCTGGTGGGTTTTTCTTTGCGGTTCTGTTGTGCCTTAAGCACTTGTTTGCCGTGGCTGCGCCGGTTTATTTTGTGTATTTGTTTAGGCATTATTGTTGGTGTGGATTGGTGAAGGGATTCCGGCGCCTTTCGGTTTTGGGGGCTGTGGTTGTGGCGGTTTTCGCGGTGGCGTATGGGCCTTTTGTCTATCATGGGCAGGTGAATTGAAAATTTTGACTTGAATTCTCATTTGGTATTGTGTTTTGTACTACATTGTGTTGTGCTTTGCCATTGTAGTAATAAATATATGCCTGGTGTCAGTCTATGCTTGTAGCTAGTTAATCAAACTTTAGACTTGAGATTGATTGAGTGTTATTCTTTCGGAATTGGCCAATACATACATTTTGTATTTGCTTGTAGCTAAATACTCAAAGATTTGGACTTTAGACTTGAGTTTATTATTTGTCAAACTTTGCAAAAATGTTTCCTAGGCATGTTGTGTTTATTTAGTGTATTGTGTTAATGTAGCAACCGTTGCTTGTTTAGATGGATAAAATAAGTTGTTTTTGTTAATGTGAGATTAAGGAGTTGGCGTGGAAATTGTCAATTAAGAAATATTTTTAGGAAAGAGTTAAACTTATGATTTTTGAACAAAAATCAATTGGAGGTCAAAAACTGCTCTGGTTATGTAAAGCTTAAATGTTAAGTTGTATGTTAGGCCATTAACTACGTTTTGAAGTCCTATCATACTGGGTTCAAATTTAGAAACAGACTACTAAAATCATGTGACGGAATCCTCAATCCACATAAAAACTGTTAAAAACCTGAAGGTAAAAGGAGAAGTTCAAGATTCATCATCATGAATGTATGAAGAATTTGAGGAACATTATATTCCACTTTTCTAGGGGTTCTTTTAAAAACATTTTAAAGATATTTTGGTCAAAATAGAGAACATTGAACTTGAATCTCTATGGTTGAATTGAGATATTGGTTTCATTGTCATATTTTTGGCAAATTAGGAAAACACTTAACTGAAACTTCTCTGTAATAATTTTCTAACTTTGCTTATCTTTTTTAGGCTTCACGTTGTTTTTTCCCAATAAAATTCTTATTACTTATAAAAAATATGTATTAAATATACAAATAACAGTTCTTCTCATGAAGCTTTAGGTTAATAAATAATCATTGTTTCATGTGTAAGTAATCATTGATTGTGATTATAATCACACATTTATATATGTGTTGTAAAAATCCAGCATGTTTGATTGGGTTTGGGATGGCTAATTCCACAACTTAAGAACCAAAATGCTATAGTCAGAAAGCTGTTCAAAATGATTATGTTTGGATTCATCATGGATTTCTTTTTTCGCTTTCAAGAATCTTACAGTGAACTAGTTACTACTAGTTTAATTGCTCTTATGGTGATAATGTGTACTTACAAAATATCTTCTTTTTTTTATAAGTAAGTACTTGCAACATATCATTATATATTTTACATGCAAATCTTTCTTCTAATTATGCACATCCTATGGATTTAAGTGGAATTTTTTAATTATATATGAAATGGTTTTCTATTGGACTGAATGCCTCTTTTCTCCCTTATTTTTCCTTGAATTACCTGTGATTTATGTTAATATGAGCTGGATTTGAAGTATTTTTTAGTTTGGACGGTTAAAGACTAGATAAAAGTGGACTATAAGATGAAACACACTAGCTCACTACTTTACATTTTTGTCTTCACTAAAAGAGAGCTTGCTGCACTTCTACTTTACATCACTTGCATCAGTTTCTCGTGTTTGACTTGCATCTTAATCTTATGTGTGGAACTCATCATGGCCATGACATATCTAGTCTTAATAAAAACAAGTAAGGAGGATACATATTCCTCCTTAACAACTAACGACTGGGAGCCATTACTCCTCACTTGATCTTTAATATGTATTGATTCAATTCTTACCTTGCAGATACAACAAGTCCTTTCCCGTATGTTCCCTTTTGGTAGAGGACTTTGCCATGCATACTGGGCTCCAAATTTTTGGGTGTTTTATATTATTCTAGATAAAGGACTCGCTTTTTTTCTTAGAAAGCTGGGGTTTGCTATTCAGACACCAGAAGCTTCATTTACTGGTGGGCTTGTTGGAGATTCCTCGCCTTTTGCTATACTGCCTCAGGTAATTATATATGGCAAACTTGACTAAGATGCACTTATATTGGACAGTTATTAGATGAAATCCAAAGCCAAAAATCTACCAAAGCTGATAAAGATTGTTGAATATGTGAGCATTGGATATTTGGTCTCTTACAAATTTGCCTTAGTTCCACAGCTAGGAGTTACTCATTGTAGTTTGTGAACAATATAATATAACCTAGCTTAGGGGGGATAGGGGAGAGCTCATCAATTAATTCTTAAGCCTCAATTGTCATGAGGTGATTATGTTATAAGAGATTATTGAGTGGTTATTAGACATTTTTCACTTACAGCATGAAGGAACAAGTTATTTAATTGATAAATTTTTGGTTTTGCTATATATCTAAATTCATTTCCAAATGTTGGAGAGGCTTAATTTCTATATCTGAATGAATGTAATGGCAGATCACCCCCTTGGCAACCTTCACAATGGTCCTGCTAGCCTTATCTCCTTGTCTCGTCAAGGCTTGGAGAAATCCCCAGCCAGGGATGATTACTAGATGGGTAACCTATGCTTACACGTGTGGTTTCTTATTTGGATGGCATGTTCATGAGAAGGCATCACTCCATTTTGTCATTCCTCTTGCCTTCGTGGCAGTGCAAAGTTTGGAAAATGCAAGGCATTATTTCTGGCTATCAATAGGTATGGTTCTTCCTGCTTTTGTCATCTCTTTATGAACTACTAGATACTCGTGGGACTTTTGGCTTCTATTTAGGTTATTATGCTTCAAAATGCATGTGTTATGGTCTATGATTTGCTAAATGCTGCTGTGTTATTTCAGCATTTGCTTCCTCCTAACTCTTTACTTATTCTGAATTAGATAATGTCTTTAGTTGATGTTTGGTTTTTTGTTGCTCTTGGGGTTTAAGTAATTCTCTGAACAAGCGTAATCTCACAGCATGATTTCCTGTGTGTACTGGAGTAGTTAGAACTATCATTATTATGAGTTCTATTGTTTGTTTTTTTTATCTCCCTATCCCCAGATTACCTTCTAGGGCAGATTAAAAGGTTAATAAGTTATGTTTTACTCTTTTTAAGTGGCCTTGGCCATAGACTTCATTACCAACTCCATTACTGTTTCTGCTAGGATAAATGTTTTCTGCTGCTTAGTTTCTTGCTATTTATTTTATCCTTGGCATTTTCTGCCCTCATGATTACCATGTGAAGTCATTGTATATTGCATATCTAATCCTCCAGAGCATTTGCAGCAGTGTAGCTATATTGCTATATTGCTATATTTTAGCTACACTGCTGCTAAAATGATGCTCCAGCAGTGGAGCTAAATCTGAAAATTTTAGCTCCACTGCTACAGTGCACATCTAAAAATAGATGTGCACTGTTCATGAGGAGCAAAAAAATATATAATATTTTAATCACCCGGTGGATTAAAATAATGCCTCTCATTCACTCTCTCTCTCTCTCTCTCTCTCTCTCTCTCTCTCACTCCGGTCTCTCACTCCCTCACTCCGGCCTCTCACTCTCTCAACTCTGATCACCAAAGCCGCCGCTCTGTCACTTCGATCTCTCACTCTCTCAACTCCGATCACCCAAGCCGCCGCTCTCTCACTCCGATTTGATCACCCAAGTGGGTTTTTTTTTTTTTTTTTTTTCTCCTGCTGTGGACTGCTGGTGGTGGTGGTGGTGGTGATGGTGGTGGTTGTGGCTGTGTTTGTGGCCGTGATTGAGGAAAAAGATTGGGTTTTTTTTTTTTTTTTTTTTTTTTTTTTTTTTCTATTGTGGACTGTTGGTGGTGGTGCTGGTGGTGGTTTTGGCTGTGGGAAAAGATTGGAGATTTAGTTTTTTATTTTTTTTACATATTCCTGCTGTGGACCGGTGGTGGTGGTGGTGGTGTTGGTGGTGGTTGTGGCTATGGCCGATGGTAGAGGTATTTGTGGTTGGTTTTTTTGGGTAGTGGGATATATTATTTTATTGTTGTGGTTATATTATTTTATTGTGATGTTTATATTATTTTATTATGTTAAAAGCTAAAATAGATTCACTGTTGTAGCATGTATGTAGCTAAAATAGAGAAAGTAAGTTTTGTTGGTGTTAAATAGCTAAAATTATAGATCCACTGCTGTGGATGCTCACTTTCCTTGTTTTTGCACCCAACATGAATCCGTTACTTAAAATTATTCAAACATGAACTCTGAAATTTCAATCATATATTTAGTCCTTAAAAAATATTACCCTAGATTGAGCAGGAATCATGAACAAGTAGTGGTGTAGTTCTTTGATAAGGTTTGTTGAGTACATAAAAGGTGGTATTTTGAATGTATATTAGGCCAAAGCAAAATCCTGAAAAGTTCTAACTCTGTTTTAGTAATATGCAAGTTTTATGTATAGTAGACTTGGTAGTTCTAAAATAATTCAAATTTATAAGAAATTAAGCTTTTTAAATGAATTAGATTAGAACATTAGCAATTCACTAAGATAATAGAGCTACCCCGAACCCTAACTGAGAATTTTCCCCCATTTATCAGCATTCTTACTTCTTACCTTCAAACTTGGACACTAATGTGGGTAAATGCTTTTATGTTTGCTTTGCAGTGTCTTGCTACTCATTGTTCCCACTTCTGTTTGAAGCCCAAGAATACCCAATAAAAGTTCTTTTGCTGCTGTTACACTCCATTATAATGTGGTTAGCATTTTCTGCACAATTCACTAAGGGTGAAGAAGCTAAAGCAGCTGCACGTATAAAGAAAAAAGATGAACAATTAAAATTAAAGGGAAATTCCAGTGGAGCTGACAAGAATGAAGGGTTTGTTATTGGTGGGGTTGAGAAGAGTTATCTGGTAGGCCTTTTGGTGGTTGAGATATGGGGCCAGTTTTTGCATCCTTTAATTTTTGGTGATAAGCTTCCTTTTGTACCTCTTATGTTGATCTCCATATATTGTGGATTGGGGATCATGTACTCTTGGATCTGGCAGTTAAGATGGATCATTAGATCTCCTAATTTATAATGTTTTTGAGTTACATTTGCGTTGCATGAAATATGACATTCAAAGTGCATTTTCCTCATTGAATGCTTAATGATTTTTGTTGCTGTGCAATACCGCATTGAATGCATCATTATGCAGAAAGATACCCCAATATCTGCCTTTGATGAGGCATGTTTGCCGTGCAACATCGTGCTTGTCCCCTCCACCACGATGCTCATCATCAAGACCCTCAAGGATTTTGATTGTGATCACAAGAGCAAGAACGTCAGCAACATCTTTGTTGACAATGTCGTTGAGATCACCAAGCTCATGCAGCCCAGATAAATTTTGTCTTGATTAGATCTTGGATCTTATCTATATATTAAAAAAAGGGGTCTTGATTGTGCATCTCCTTTTTTTGAATTTTATAGTTCTTATCAGTTTTTTGTGATTATCAGAGGATTGTGTCTTGATTATGTCTCCTTGATTACTGGTTTATTGTCTGTGATCGTTAGTGTTTAGCAAAAATGATAAAATCAGAGCTTAGGGAGCTGTAGTGGTTCTCTCTCTGGGTGTAAAGAGTCGTGCGATTTGGAGCCCCAATTTTGGGTGACAGAGAGAAGGGCGAATGCAAGGCTGTTGGGGAAGCTTAACTAACAGTAGACACAGTAGTAATAAACTCTTAATACTGTGGGGGGTTTTTTGGGTTGTTACCTCTAAATTACCTCACTCTTTTGTTGAACCCATTTTACCATCTTTTGTGTTCTCTCCTCGTCAGTTAGGTGCTCCAAAATTTCTTATCATAGGGCTGTAAAAGAAACAAGTTGTACATAAACAATTTGAACTTAACTCGATAAAAATTTCGCTCATGTTTGTTACAGGTGAAGCAAAAACAATTGTTCATGAACATACTCATGAGCAATATGGCTCGATGAAAAAGAAGTTGAGCCTAGGCTCGTTTCATGAACTTGGTAGTAAGATTCATATAGATTTGAAAAATAAGCTCATATTATATTAAATCCAAGCCAAATGGCTTTAATAATATGCCTAAAATTGGCTTGATAATGTACTTGTGTTTAGGGGTGTGCGTGGATCAGATTGAGTGGGTAAGACCAATATTTCTATCCAATCCACCACTAGCAGATCGGGAAAATTCCAACCCACCATCAAATTCTAAATCCGGTGAATTTGTTACAAATTTTGGCAGTTTCAACTTGCAGTTTGGGCGGGTTGACATTAATCTTTTGATAAACTACAGAGTATATATACTTACATATAAGGATAACCAACATTGGTGCCTAAACTAACCGTATTACAAACTATAAGAAGTTAAGAACCACTATGAGTATTACACATGCAGAACAGTAAAACTAACTCTATTATTAGAAACTAAATGACCTTTTAGCTTTTCAATCTAATGTTACATGTCATTTTGTATTTGTTTGCATCTTCAGTGGATTGATTTGAGTTTGTAGATTCCCAATAATATATGGAGCCCAAATCAAAAAGACAAACAACATACTCAAGAAAATATAGATACAAACATTAAGCAATACAAGACAAAAAAAAACAATTACATTTGTGGTTGTCTAGAAGAGTACGCAGGTGATGGAAGGTGAAGAATTGAAGGTATAAAAAAAAAAAAAAAAAGGGGGCTTCAATGTTGGCTGAAGTTGAAAGCTAAATACAGAGTGTATGTAGTATACGATTAAAGTGAGTTTAGGGTTTCAATGTTGACTTTTTATATTTTCTTTAAGGAATTTTTACTGATTAGTTGTAAAAATTGATTAAATTTAAATAAGAAAATATAAGGTTAAAAGTTTTGAACTAATATATATTTTTCTATTTATTTATAATTAAGTGAGTGGGTCGGTTGTAGTGGGTTGGCATTGTTTCAATCCATTACCCAACTCAATCCACTATTTTGGGGGTTTAACCCGCCCAACCCAAACTGCCTAACTTAATAAGCTACATAGGGCGGTCGAGTTGGCTGAAGGTCAGGCGAGTTGGTGGGTCAAGCGAATATTCTGTACACCATTACTTATGTTTGATCTTAAGTGACTTGACTTAATTAATGAAAGAAGTTGAGCCAAGCCCAGCTTAATTTTTTGAAAATTTTGATAAGCTCGAACTTAAATATTGTATGTAGGCTTGGTTCGAGCTTGAACAATTAACTTTATGTTGTTGATATGGGGTAAAACATTCAATACTCTTAAAAAAGAAAAATTAGGGAAGAAAAATTAGAGAACATAATGCCCATCTCCAGATGCGTCCACTAAAAAAAATTATAGAAAATAGAGGCTAAGGCCCATATCAAGTTGGGTCCACTGTCATTCTCAAAAAATGTTTTGTGCCACAAGGAAGCTTTTCTCTGGAAAATATCAGAGCCAGGTTTCGATCCTGGGACCTGTGGGTTATGGGCCCACCACGCTTCCGCTGCGCCACTCTGATTTTGTTGATAGCTTAACGTAACAATAATACTTATTCTATAAAATATAAATACTAATTCTGTAAATTGCAGATTACAAATTAGATTCAATGCACGAAATAGAGTATCGGGTCACCCAATTTGGCCCAATATATATAATAACAAAAATCCCAAATTATGGCCCATAAATAGCCCATTTATAAATCACCTAAATCTGTTAAGCTTCTCACTGTGTTTCACTTCAGGTTTAGGGTTTTATAACACTTCTCTTTCTGCCTCCTTTTCTCCTCTTACTTCTCCCAATCTCCTCAACCATGGCTGAACAGGTTCAGATCCTCTCTCTCTCTCTCTCTCTCTCTATATATATATATATATATATTTGTTTGTGCTACTTTTGTGTTCTGTTTGACTGTGTTAGAAACTGTTAAAAAGTTTGTATTTTGAGCTCTTTACAGACTTCAAGATTAGATTTTTATTAATGGGTTTTGGTTTTTTGCTCTGGTTTTTCAGACTGAAAAGGCATTTTTGAAGCAGCCCAAGGTGTTTCTAAGGTACTGTTAAATGGGTTTTCTTTTGTTGCAATTATTTGTTTATTTGATCTGATTTTTTGATTATGTTGGGAATGTGTTTGTTCTCTTTTTAGCTCAAAGAAATCTGGGAAGGCCAAGAGGCCTGGAAAGGGTGGCAATCGCTACTGGAAGAACGTTGGGTTGAATTTCAAGACACCCAGAGACGCAATTGAAGGTTTGCTTGCCTTGACATATTTATTTTTGCAATTTTTTGTTGTTTGGGCACTTAATTTCAGCTGTGAATTAATCTATAACTGAAGTTATTAAGATTTCTTTTCCTAATGTTGCATTTTGCTATATAATGTCTGGTATCTGCCTATGTTTAAACCAAAAGTTCCACACTTGTTGGTATATATATCTATGGTCCTTTATGACGTTTTTCTGCCGTTTATTCTCAAAAAAAGGTTCTTGATGTTTTTATTCAAAATAAAATTTAATTGGTTTCGGACTTGGCCTTGCGTGTAGAAAATTTCCAATGCTTGGCATTTGGTTTAATATCATTGCTTTGTGTTGAATGACTAGGATCTGACTGAGGCATTCTTCATGTTTTGTATCACTAAGCTAAATAGTTGATTAGCTACTACTTATTATTGGTGCACTATATATAAGTCTTCCTTGATGACGTGGTGCCCCTAGCCTTAGACTTCCAAGTTCCAATCTAGTGAAAGCATGGCATCATAAGCAAATTATTGCTCAATTTAAGCACAGTACAAGTTGAGAGAACTACTAATGAGCTTAGCATAAACTTAGAATGTCTAGGCATTTTCTGCAATATCAACCTGAGTCGAGATTGTTACATATTTGTTTGCTTCATCCTGTACTTCAATCATGAGTTGTAAATTTCTAACTTGAGCTGAACTTGTTGGCGTGCAATTCCTTTACACCTGTGTGCGGTATAATCAAAAGCGAGCTGGGTGCTTGAGTGAGGTGAGGTGCCTTAGTGAGTGCCTTGCCTTTAGAGCCTAGGCGATTGCCCAAACACTGTAAACAGGCTGTAAGACGTTTGAGTTGAGAACCTCAATGAAGTTCAGCAAATAAAAGGAAGTTTTGTACTTTTGCAAAAACAGATTGTTCTATAATTAATTCATGTTAGTGGATGTGGATGTATCTTTCTTCTCTCTCACCTCACTTTCTTTCAGGCCCAATTTAGTTTATTTTTATTTTAATAAATAATTTTTCAGCTTTAATAGTTGTTCTCTTTTTATTTTTAGTCTGTCCTTAGAATTAACTAATAGAACCTCCTACAATATATAAAATTCAAACTGTGCCCAATATGCATTAGTTACATATGATTTGAGTTCATTATATGTATGACAATTGTATATAGAGTTAGGCGTCTCATGCCCTAGACAATGAAAGGAGTGGACTTGGCACCTTAAGTCTCCTTTCGCCAGTGGGTACATGCCTCTGTAATACTGAACTAGTCATTAATGAATCATCATTTTTTTTCTTCAAAATCACATTTGAAGAATGACGTTGCCCTCCATTGTTTGCAGGAACATATATTGACAAGAAGTGCCCATTCACTGGCAATGTTTCTATCAGAGGTCGTATTATTTCTGGAACTTGCCAAAGTGCCAAGATGGTGAGGACCATAATTGTTCGAAGGGACTACCTTCACTTTGTCAAGAAATATCAGAGGCAAGAACACAACTTCTTATACGCTTCAGTTTCTCATCTTTTAATTTTTCATTTCTTCATATATTCTGTGATAGCTAGTGTTATCATGTATATGAGTAAGAATATAATACTTGTTGTTTGTGACCCCTTTTTACATTCTCAATTTCTTTATGTAAATTCTCTCATCCATCATTCTGACATTGTTTTTCAGATATGAGAAGAGGCACTCGAACATTCCAGCCCATATTTCCCCATGCTTCCGTGTGAAAGAAGGCGATTATGTTACTATTGGCCAATGCAGGTCTGTATTATAATCTGCAGCGTCTGATCTTTCTTTTTCCCTGATCATTTTCTTTCCCTCTTTAGAATACCAATTTCACTTCTTTTTCACTATGACTGTACTTATTTTATATATATATATATATATATATCTTTCTTTTTACCTGATCATTTTCTTTCCCTCTTTAGAATACCAATTTCACTTCTTTTTCACTATGACTGTACTTATTATATATATATATATATACACATCTTAAATGATTAATTTATTTTACAGGCCTTTGTCAAAAACAGTGAGGTTCAATGTGTTGAAAGTACTCTCTGCTGGCTCTGCTAGTGCTGGGAAGAAGGCATTTACAGGGATGTGAAAGTGATTGATTGTTATAGAGAATTGGCCTGGATTAAATTTTGTAGTAGCTTGCTGTTTTTTGGTTTTTGTTCTTAACCCTTTTGATGGATGCAAGACTTCAGGATTTGTTTCTATTTTATCGTAATTTTCAAGAAACTTTTTGCTTGGGTATTCTTAAAGGCAAAGATATGTTTTCTTGTTTACTTATTAAGGAGAGAAAAAAAAAATTACATATATTTTTATAATTAGTGGATTGCCTGTTTTCAAAAAAATAAAATAAAAAATAGTGGATTACCTCGATTAACAAGGTGCCCCCATATCTATTAGTCTATAACTCTATATAAATAGTTTGAATGGAGGTTTGAACAGTGCTAATTGAGAAAAAAAAATTGTGGAGTAATGCACTGTTTTGAGTAAACCCATTGCGGCTGGATTGTAATAAAGACTCATTATTAGGTCTTTGGTTTCGAACACATGATCTTATAAATATCATAAACCCTTAAAAGCTACTAAGCCAGCCCCTGCCAAGCTGTACATTCATAATCCAGCATACTTCTTTTTGTGTTTGCCAAATGCAATGCACAAATTTATTTCTTTTTATTTTTTATTTTTAGCATTTGGGCACCTGCACCACCAAGAAATTTAGCACTGACAGTGATTAATGAGGCAAAAAGCCGCGAAGTATTCAGTCCCACTTGTGGCTTTCCCTGAAATTTACTTTACTTTGAAGAGAAACCAAAGTGCTTTCTCTCAATCAATTATTAGTCTCTGACTTGAGAATTTATTTCAATTTTCTGGGTTTTGCTGGTTTCCTTTGGAATCGAAAAAAGGTGAATTAAATCAATGTTCTCTTTGAGCCTTCTAGTTTAAATTTAGCAAAATTACTTATAGTTTTTTTTTTCTTCTATATTTTTCATAATAACCTTTCAATGTATACTTCAAGCATTATATTGACATAAAAAAAAATTCAAGAATAAATACTCATGAATTGGTTTTACTTTGAAAGTTAAGAAACTAAATTGACACAAATAGTAATTGACTAGATAAATTAAAAAAATAATACTCCTGAAAAACCAAATTGAACTCTACGTGAGTACTAAATTAATCAATTTAAGATTTCTTCACTATTTTTCTCTTAAAGAAAAAAACACTTCTTCGCTATTTTATTCTATCTTTTTTTTTTGTTCTCATTCTATCTTGGTTCATTATACAGGTATATTTTTAAAATTTTCTTCTATTCTATTTCTTTATAAATTGTATGGTTAAGAAAAATAAAACATAAAATGGTCTTCTCAAAATTTAATCGCTTTTTGCACTGCTCCACAAAAGTCTACAATAAAACCAATCAGCCTTCGCAATACTGTGGCCCTCGATTGATCAGTTTTATCTAAACTTATTAAAATAGTTAAAGGTGTTTAAAAAAAAAAAAAAAGTATTTGAATGACCCAAAGTTTGGATGAATTGTCATTTTGGTCTTGTCCTGTCTGTCTGTCTCTCTCTCTATTTTTTTTTTTTTTTTTGTCTTGTCTCTCGTTTACATCTTTAAAGCCTATTTCTTTTTGTTATTTTAGTCTTTAAAATTTAAAATTTATATAACTTTAGCTAATCTATCCATGTTTATTTATAAAATTGTTAAATGTAATAATACACTTATATGAAAAATGAATATTAAAATTTGTAAATTAAAATAATAAATTTTGGAGGCCAAATATATATATATATATATATTTGCTAACTTTTAAGGTTGTAATTTGAATTTCAGAAAAAAAAAAAAGAAAAAAAGAAAAAAAAAAAAGACAAAGACCAAAAGAGTCTAGTCTAGCTTGGTGTTTCAACTTTCTACAACCTGGGGTCCACCAGATACAGATGCTGATGCTGATACACAACTATTCTGGCTTGATGAGATTAGTGGGTTGACTCTATCTTCCTTGTTCCTTCCTTCTTTGCATGACCAAAAAATTTATTTCATTTCTCTGTGTTCTGTGTCTGGTTCTTCTTGTTGTTGGGGTAAAGTAAAAGCAAAACCAAAAGCAAAAGCAGTAGTGTGAAAACTCAAACATGGGTTCAGGCAACAGTTGCATGGGTTCACACCCATCTGGGTCAAGGTCACAGCTGAGCCGTTCAGGCACAGCAATGTCAAAAAGGTCTAAGCTTTCCTTTCTCGTCTGTGGTGCTTCCTCTGGTTCTCACACTCACACTCACACTCCCTTTCAGGTACTACTACTACTACCTCTTATAGTTTCAATTCTCACTTTTGAATTTTATCTACATCTATGCAAGTATTTGAACTAAAGGGTTTAGAATGAAGTATGAAAGGGGAAAGATAAAAATTTCATTTTTATGACTTGGGTCAGCTTTTTTTAAAGCTTAATAGGCTTAATAATATGTGGATTTAGAAATAATTAGGCGGAAGCTGTTATGTCAAATATATAACATGGCAAGTAGAGGTTTTGATTGGAGCAAAATCCTCAAAACTATTAACTTCATCATTTGTTGTTAAATTCACATGAAAATAGCTTTAAGAATTCTATTTTGTATACCCCTTTTGTACTTTTTTTAATTAATTGGTAGTAAAGGTCTTTATTTTTGTTAACTGGATGATATTGTTTTAATTTCATTGCCTTTGTTTTGGTTCCGAGATAATAAGGAAAGAATTATGAACCAAAGTGTTGAATCATGTGTTTTGTGTGTGGTTGTTGGGTTCAGAAAAATGAAAGCCTCATCCTCTTATAAGCTGAATAGTTGAAATTATTCTTGGTCGAGCCAGGGGGGTTTTGTATATCCTATACCAATCAATGAAAAGTATGAAATTAACAAATTGCCTTCTATCATCCAGTCTCTTAGTTTTTACTTATTCTGAATTTAGGATTGAAATTCCAGAGCATCTATTGCACTTTAGTGCTGATTTTATCATTATTAATTTGTGGGTCTGTTAAATATTTGCTAATTTTCTATGAAAAATAGGGAACAAATTCGTGGAGGATACGTAGAAGCTTTTAATCAATGTAGTTCTAAAAATAAGACTAAATCTGACCCGATAAAGAGAGAGAGAAATTCAAACCTTACTAAATCTGATGTTAAGATTTAGTTTGATGGTTGCCATCCTATTGTTATGAACTATGGCTGTAAGGTTAATGTCACCAGCAGTGTTATTACTTGCTAATGTTATTTGTATAATGACTCATTATTCCATTTTGAATATGAAGTTAAACAAAATTTGCTACAGTTAGTTCTCTATGGTATTGTGTTGATAAAACATGTTCTTACCTTTAAAAGAAGAAAAAAGTGTGACTTATTTATAATTGAAGTATAAGAATACTCCAACTCAAATGGCACCTCCTCCTCTTGTAAGAGAAAGGTGGAGGTAAGGTTTTGGGTTCAAAACTCACTAGGTATGTGTGTGTAACTTACCAATAAAAAATTGTAAGTAATACTATTTGTTGTATGATGAATTGGGAAGATCTATCTTAGTAGCTGGTGGTTTTGTTCATGTCATTTTTGTTATCACAGAACTTTGTCATTTTATAAGTTAAATTGAACCATCACAATGTCAGTTTTAACAGTGATGTTAAATTCGTAAATTCTTTAACTATAGGTGGAAAATCATCTCACTAAATCAACAGCAAGACCTCTAGAAAAGAAGGCTCCCCTTAATGGTGTATCCCTAAAGCCCATGGAGCAGCCATCCTCAAATTGTACTTCAGAAACTGGGTTCAGTAGCTCCAGCCCTGATAGCGGAGCCTCATCTGAAGTCATTCATGGTACTGTTGTTAAAAGTTCTGCTGAATTTGGTCTGATAAATCTTGAAACATGTAGCAGTGGGAAATGCCTTTCTGAGAATGACGGATTACTGCCACATCAGGCAAGTGCTCATGGTACTCCTGTGGAATTTCATAGGGAGAGCAGTGAAACATCTGGTATTACCTTTAAAGAACAATCATCTCTAGAGTCAGAGGATAGATCTTCAAGCAGTGTGGCTCAGGAGCCGGCAAATTTATGTTTAGTTGAGGAATCTATTCCGGATGCAGCTAAGGGCCTCCAATCTTCTGATTCTGATTCTGGATCTGCTTCTGTTCCTGATTCTCCAGAAAATTGTCAATTGCTTCAAGATGATTCTGCTGAAAGGGTCACATCTTCAGGTCTAGGATCCATTGTTTCTGCTACAGAACAAGATTCGAGAAATAGAAGTCGGCTTCATGTTGATATGGTGAGTATCTCCACTGACACTTTGTTTAGAGGCATTTCAGATGTAAGTAACCATGAGGCAAGAAGTAGTAGAGGAATGTTTTGGGAAACGTTTTCAAGACGCAGTTTTAGACAGCATAGTGATTCCCCAACGATTGTTTTCGCAACCAGTCATGCTGATGGTCTTAGATCTCATGACAGATGGCTCCTTGATTTCAGTGATCTCCATTATGACGGGGTTGGTCATGATTCTAGACACCCTCACTATGGTGGTCATCATAGACGTGAAAGACGACGGTGGTCAAGATATGAGGTAATACTTTATGCCCTTTTTCTTATAATGTGATGTATAATTTTGGGAATTTTCAAAAAGTCATGTCAAAAGGATCTCAATTTAATTAAAAATAAAAAAAATTAAAAAAAAACAAAAAAACAAAAAAAAAAACTCTTATTTGTATTTGCACTTAAAGTATTAATCCCTTCTGAAAAGATCCATTTTTGTTGCAAAGTATGATCCCATGGGTCAGACATTTATTTAATTTTTGGATAAGGGTGAATGGGCTTAAATGATTAGGCATCACAAACTTTTGAACTAAAGGAAAGTTTTCTAGTGTGATTCTATTTTTAGTTTTTTAGAAAACCAATTCCTCTAGGTGGGGCAATTTGATTGAAGTTTGCTTGATGGAAGTGTAATTTTTATATTTTTTTTTTTTGGGGGGGGGGGGGGGGGGGTTAAGATATGATTTTGTTATTAACTTCTGAATACATGTCCATGATGAAAATTATAATGGCAACTTGCAGAATTATTTGTTGATTTTTTTTGTTTTTTTTTTTTTTTTTTTTTTTTTTTTTTTTGGGGGGGGAATATCTTCCACACTTCCACCTAAAAGGACAAAGTTGGTTGGAGCCTTCCTGTCCAACCCCATGATGTGGTAGGAATGGACTGGACTGCAGAGGGATATCTTTTTGAAAAAATTCAAGGGATGTGTTAGAATTAGAGTAAAGAAATTCCCCTTGAGTTTGCCAACCAAATCTTGCCACTTTATGGGGTTCATGGGCGAGCTCCAACCCTAATTTGTTCCCCTTGTAATCCATGCAAGAAAATTAAAACTTGTAATATATTATTTTAGCATTGTGGATGACTCATTTATGTAGTGAAGTTAACATTTTCTTTACTATCAACATTACTGCAACCACTATATGGGGTTGCTAGCATGAATTCTACCTTTTCATTCTAGCCCATTATTATTGGAGTAACATGAAGTTTCTAACTAGATGTCAATCTGGTCCAACCTTTTTTCATTTATTACTTAATTCAGGGCTGGCTTTAAAGCTGCAGTTCTGGAATTATTACATTATTCAATATGTTGTCTTATGTAAATGTGAGGAATTTGTCTAGTGCTTTATATTATTTAAAGGATTAGTAGCCTAGTAGGTCTAGTCTCTATAATACTGCTTGGTGTTAAATTGATGGTGATCTTTTTTTGTTTCCTTTGCAAAAGTGCATTTCCCATGCTCTTATGTTACTTTCTTTCTAAGGTTTGCTTGTAAGCAAATTGTTTGTAGTAAGCGTGATGGGGAAGCGCAAAGAAATATATATTTTGATTTAGTCTTATTTAATTGGAGTAATTTGCATTTTATTTTAGGCATTTAATTTATCAGTGTCAATGCTATTTTTGTAATTCAATAATAGGATCTCCTAAATTATCAATGAGAATTAGTGTTTCCTATGTCAATTAGAATTAGGATTAGTCTTAGTAATCTATATAACCACAGTATTATACTCCCATGGACACAAATTACAAGTTGATTGGTTAATAAAATTTCTCTTGGATTTCCAATGGTTTGATGCTGACTCCAACCAACCCTAGGTCCTTACTCCTAGAGTTTTCTATATTGCTTGGTGTTGACTCGAACCAAGCCCAGGTGGTAACTCCTAGGTTTCCTATCCTTTATTTTCTAGTCTTTAATTTTTAAGTTGCATGATTGCATCATTTTGGTAAGCAAAGCTATATATTTATTTTAATTTAGTCTTTAAAATAATAATAATAATAATAATAATAATAATCCAGTCTTAGAGTCAAATTTATGTTTTGTAATTCAATGTTTGGGATCTCCCAAATCAATTAGAATTAGGGTTTCCTCTGTCAATTAGAATTAGGTTTAATCCTAGTATTGTATTGTACTCCTATGGAGACTGATCACATATCACAGTTTGATTGATTAATAAAATTTCCCACAAAATGTTGACTCCTATTGGTGCCGACTCCAACCAACCCTAGATGTTGACTTCTAGAGGTTTTCTCTCATGCTTGGTGCTGACTCCAAGCAATAATGGGTGTTGACTTTTAGGTTTCCTATCCTTTATTGTTCTGTTCTTCAATTTTTGCGTTGCATTGTTTTGGTTTTGTCCCTTTGTACCATGTCAATTGTACCAAATTGGAACAAAGAACTATTTTATATGAAGTTATTTTCCAGTTCTTTTCGAAGAGTGATGCAATGAGTGCATGATGTCTTTGTTTTTGCATAAATATTTACTCTTCCCCTCTTTTATATACCCTGTTGTTTGTCTTCAGTTTGGTGTATAGATTTTTTCTGCTTTCACCTGCAGTCTGCTTTATTTTTGTCCTTCATTCATGTGCATTTTCTATTCTTGCAGAGTTCAGAAAGATTTCATAGTGACTTGGATGATGAAGACAGGCATATGTCTTTCTGTGCATCAGGACTCCACCCTAATGGTAGATGCTCTTGTGGGACATTCTTTTTGGCTGAAGAGCCTAGTATTCATGCAAGCATCTTTCAAATACTCATGCTTGCTGATGCACTATTTGAGGTAGATTTCCCAAGTCAGATATTGTTTTATTTTATCTGGCTTATATTCTGTTAGCAGGCTCCATCCTTAAGATCACTGGTTGGGCTGTCTCCTTGCATATACGTCCATAAACATGTGTAATTGGGGACTCGTATATTTATTTTCCCAGGAAGTTGTTGAAGAGTGGAATTGTCTGCCCCTAAAAAATAATAACCAAAAAAAAAGGTTGAAATATGCTTTAAAAAAAAATTTTGATGGATGGATTTTGAACTTGGACCAAGTTGGGATGAAAAGTTTATTTTAGCTTTAAAAAGAAAAAAGAAAACTTAACAGAATCAAGTGTGAGAATAGCAATGTACATGAGTTCCCCTGAAGACTAAGGAAAGCATGTTAACTAAGCCATGAAGTAAACTTAACAGAATCACTGAATAATAGTTTTTTAAGTCAGTTCCCCTCCCCCCCTCCTCCTCCCATGATCATGACTTAACTGTGTGTAAAACAAAATCTAAGAGAGCATAGGCATTTGGTAATAATGTGAAGGGGGTTAGACTATCTAATGCCCATAATTCTTAGTTTACATGACTGGCAAGAGGAGGAGGGAGGTGAACATTAGTCTAATAAAATGATTACTATTTAGTGCGCTGGCATACTCTGCTTATATAGAATTGTAGAACTGTTACATGCAATTTGCAAAAAACTGAATTATAAGAGGATGGTTGGGCAGGCTCGCTCTCTCTCTCCCTATCTTTTTTTGTTCATACTTTTATTTAAACACTTAAGTATTATCATAATTTCCAAAATGCAGGTCTTGGATGAAATCCATCACCACCCGGTGTCTGATTCGCCGTCTATGCTTTCACTGCCAGCTCCAGTGGATGTTGTAGACTCATTTCCTCTCAAGAATCACAAGAAGGCCGAGGCAACTGAAAATGGAGCCCAGTAAGTTTATTTGGTATATGTCTATTTGGCCAAAAAACAAAAACATGTGGAAAAAGAAAAAGAAAGGAAGTATGCATCATATAAGGTTTGGTTTGTTTATATGAAAGTGTTGCTTACATGAGGGTATATGAGGGAAATTCAGTAGTTTCTTTTTTCTTATTTCTTCTCTGACACCAAACAAGCTTAGATCTTAAAGAGCCTAATTGTACATGAATTTTAGAATATATTTTACTGAAATTAGCTTCACATAGATAATTTATTATGTGCGTTGTTAATGGATATCTATGCATTTTCCAAAGTTGAGCGATCCAATTGTTATAGATTGACTACACGTACAATTTTTCTTTGGAAGTTTGGAACATGTTGTTGCTGTTCCTCTACTTGTGGTTATTCTTGAAGTACATTTGAATGATTCCCACTATTTCTTTAACAGTTTACAGTGAAAATTGCATAATCTTTGTTCATCTTCAGAACTTATTCGAGGTCCTTATATATGTTGCCATCAATAACAGGTGTTACATTTGCCTGGCTGAGTACGAGGAAGGGGAAACAATAAGAGTTCTCCCATGTTGTCATGAATATCATATGCCATGCATTGATAAATGGCTCAAGGAAATACACGGGTATCTTCAATGCTTTCATGCTTTTATTTTATCATTTTACTGGAGTCTACTTTGTAAATTAAGTTCAATTTTTTTTCTAATATAACGTTGTCCCTTCTGTTCATATGCTGTTGCTGTAGTGTATGCCCAATTTGCAGAGGAGATGTTTGTGAGGGCATTGCCGAGGCTTCCGCCTGAAATCCAGAAATTTCATCTTTTTGATGGATATGTAAATGCATATATAAATAGGTAAAGGTTTTTTCTTGAAATATATTATGCCTATATATTTGTTGTAAAACAGTAAAAGTTTCATGCTTCAGTAGTATGATATGCTATAAGTTGGCCCCAGGGAATTAAAGAAGAGGGGCATATGCATCTTGTAGTTTCCCTGTTGAAATTCCAGCCCATCAGATTTTGTAATAAAAACTAGAAAGGATTATCATCAAAATTATTGCCACACCATTAATATGCAAAATGTCATTGTCATGATGAGCGAGGTACTGAAATTTGGTAATTGCTGTCCATCATTTGGATGGAATATGCTAGTTATGATGTAGTTTATGAAAGTGATTTGATTGTTGATTCCAAACTAGATTACTTAAAAGATTTTGATCTATTCAGGAGCAAATTTTTTCGGATTCTCAAAAGCTTGGAAGCAGGATTTTTAGCTGGGTTTGTAAGAGTTTGACATAGCTTTTAGGTACTCCTGTTCATTGGAGCCATTCCATCGCACTGTGATTAAAGGCATAGCATTGTCATTATAGTGACCAATTTAAAGATGCACTTGTATGTAGCAGATCCCATTTAACATACAGCCTTAACCATGTGATGACCATCAGATACCTAGCTATAGCAAGTACTGAAAAAGTAATCCCTGAAACTACCCATTGAAAGCAACTAGGGAACATAAGCTAGGCCAGGGTAAGTAATATCAGTTCAAAACTTTTAACATTTACCAAGAAAAGGGAGGTAAAAAAAAAAAGGCAGGAAATCTATGCTATTTATCCAGAACTTACGGATAAAGTTTTCTAGTTCCAGTGAGGAACATTGTCCTTTTGTCTTGGAGTGAAAATTCTTTGGCATGGAGGACTGCAGTGGCATTATTTAAGTTTTAAAGACCACTTGCAACTGAGTTCTATTGGGCCAAGATCTTAACTACTTCATTGGGAAGATTTGGTGTTTCACGGATCCAAAAATTATTATGATTGACACTACATTTTAATTAGTTATCATTCTTTGTTCAGTGGGATGGAAATTAAATGACATGAACTTATTTACACTTCTAAATTTATGAAAATTAGATTTTCATTATGAAAGAAACTCTCCATTTTGAAGCAAGTAGAGAGGACAATCTCTCTTTGAAGCTGGAAAAAAAAAAAAACAATTACAATCAGGGAGAGGGATTTAAATTCTAGACATTTCCATTGGAAACATCGGAAGTTAGTTGAGTTATAAAGCTATTGATGAAATATTATGAAGTTTGCAATTTGCATTTGCTGATGATGCAGTCTATATATATATATATATATATGCAGCAACCCTTTTTTACTCTCCCAAAACAAACATTAGGGGAAAAAAAGAGTTACGAACTTAAAGGATAGTACACTCAACTGGAAAAAGTCTTCATGAAGCAGATGTGACTAATCTGCATCCTTCTCTTTGGCCAAAATTTACTCTTAAAAAGTCATACAAGTACTTTTAAGTACTTTTTTATTAAACAAAAAAGAAAAAGAAAAAAAGTAATACTATGGATGCATTTGGCATGGCCTTTAAATATTCGTGCAAAATGTATTATTATAATTTTTAAAAAATAAAATAAAAAATTAGATAGTAACCATGATCGTGGGGAAGAGAAGCAAAAGGCATAAAAAAGAGTGCTGGTCTTACCACTAGTTTATTGGGATATTTGTCCTACCTGAGTAAATGCCTTTAGAGACAGGAGTAGCATGAGAGCTTTTGGTACAGAGTAAACAATACCAACATTATAGTTTTGGAAGGCATGCCAAGAGTCCAAAGGAAGCAACACAGAGGGACAGATATGCAGCTATTTTTTAAATTACTAGGTGTTGTTTATATATTCTATTGGGTTCAGTTTTTTACTACTATCATTTTACTAATCATGCCTTTTTTTTAGTACTAATTTCAAGAAATATATAAGAATAGATGAGAATCCTATTTAATATAAAATTCCAAATTCACTTTAGAAAGAAAGAATACTCATAGTCAATACTCGTTTTTTTTGTAATAACTATATCATCATCACCAGGTGGCCCATTCTCCACCTTAAATGAAGTATGTTGCAGGTTTCTACTCCAAAGTTTTAATGTTTTGTTGGCCTACAGGGTGCAGCTCACCTGATAAAATTAATCTCTCTCTCTCTCTCTCTCTCTCTCAAAGCAATGCCTGTAATCATGGCATTGATTTTTATTTTTTATTTTTTGTGTGAATAATTCTATAGTTGGAGCCTTGCAGGATTAGAACTCTTTATATCTCTGCTAAAAACACTAAAAGATAAAAAACTTCTGACATGGCATTGAAGATATTATTAATATTCATAACAATAAAAAATAAAACTATTATCAATTTTATTATAAAAGACTTACAAACTAGCAAGATAATAAATTTGATCCATGATACATCAATAATTTATTTTGATTACTTTTAAATTAGGGAAAAGTTAACGGATGCCCTGAAGGCATTGGTTTAGAAAATATATCCAAAATTTTTTTTACTGAAAAAAGAAAAAAAAAAAACAAAAAAACTTTTTATATATCTTATGAAAGTAGTATTAAAACTTTTCTAAAATATTAAGAGCCTTGTAGTTGAATTGACACCTCTCCATGCACAAAGTACTTGGGGTTTAGAGGAGAAAGGATTTGCATCATATTGTAACTATCTCAAAAAAAAAAAAAAAAAAAAAAAAAACCATAAATGGTCCATTAACAAATTCTCTAAGTGCACCTGTTAAGAATACCTTTTTAATTATATATATGTTCTAAAAAAGTTACACATTTGTAGTGACCATAATATCATTCAATCAAGGTTATCATCCTCTCCATTTTTTATAAAATGCATATTAGTAGGCATAGGACTCTCATCATTGAAGTTACAAGGAAAGTTATTGAGTCAACTCAGCCAATGACGTCTCCATTCAACATTGTTAGGTATAGCAGATCCAAGACCAAGAGGGCGTGATTAAAATTTAGCTTGATTTGCAGCTCTAAATGGATTCAGTGAATATGATCATGTCTTTTTTATAGTACTACTAGATAACAGTAACACTCATTTGATCATTACCTTCTAAATCAATAATTAAAGGATATATAGTTTTGGGCTCAAAAACCTTAGGTAAACTTTTTAGTTCTTACTTCTTAGGGTCACATTGAGTACCTCTAGTGCCTTTCTATTATGACAGGCGACAATCAACAATCCCACCACTTCGGAATATTTTCTAATCCAAGCCAGCCTTTTTAGGTTGAAAATTTTTCAACCCAACCCAATTAATAGGAACTCCAAAAACCAACTCAATTCATAGAGTTCGAGTTGGATCATCACGTTGGGATTATTTTATCATGCTTAATAAAAATTCGGGTATAATTCAAATATTTAAGCCATCATACAATTAATTATTACAATTTAGATAATCAAACATAATATTCTAATTTTATCAAAATTAGGTTTTAGAATACAAAAATAAATCAAACTAACAAATTTAAGAAATATATATTTTCTAAACCATTGATGGTGTGGGTTGGGTTGGGTTACTTTGACTGAAAATTTTGTCAATTCAAACCCAACGGGCAATCCAAACTTCAAAGCAAAAAAAAAAAAAGAAAAGAAAAAGAAAATAAAAGAATCTAACCCAACCCTACCCATAAAAAACTAACATGAAATGTCAGGTTGGGTTCCTTAGGCTGGTGCCTTGAATGCACACCCCTAATATGAACATATGAAAAAATAGATTATATACTTTGGAATTATCATCATAACTGACTTTTTTTAAAGAGATGTAAGAACTACTAATTATTTAGATAAGTAAGGATCTTTTAATCTCTAAATTGAAATTGTGTTTGGTTATAATATAATTGCAATTCATAATATTTTATGAATTGTATAAAAATAATATAACAACAACCTGCATACATTGTCCAACTAATTTTACAAAAAAAAAAAAATTAAAAAAAAAATTTGGCTTTAGAGAATTACCCTTTTTTTCAACATTATACCAAACATTACTTCTTGGTATAATAAATTTTCAGAAAAAATTATTTTTAGTATAACATAAAATTAAATTGAATAAGGTATCCAAATTTCCAAATAAAAGATTATTATTTATTCTATACCTTGATTATTCCCTGGGTGAGTTAGAAGACTTATCAATTGACTTGGTGAGACCATGAGATTGGCCTTCCTTGCTCTCTTAATTAGGCAACTTGTCCTTATTTGGAAGGCCAATTTCAATGTTCGAGCATTCACATCAGTCCGTGTATAAATGTGTATAATAGATAAAATGCTCAAATTTACATATTTTTGTTCAAAAACAGTCCATATCAGTCCGTTTAAAATCTTGCAAAATCTTTTAAAATTATCCACGAACTACAGTACTTGTGTAAATTTACACGGGTACTGTAGCATGTATATATCATTTTGAATAGTTTTTTTCTCTCCCCCCAGTACTATAGCATGACTTTGCCTTGCACAGTAGCACTGGGTTAAAGAAATGAATATTTTATTTGAATAAATGTGTATAATAGACAAACTGATGTGAGTGTTTTGTAAAAATAGGTGTGTAAAATAGAAAAAGTAAGTTTTAGACTTGTAAAATGGAAAAAATTTTCCACGGACTGATATGGATACTCTAAACAAAATGGTTTGTGAGGACCCCAAAGATAACTAGAAGTCTAGAAGACTAGAACCTAACGTTTGCTCAAACACGTGACATGCAAAAATTCCACATTTCCACCACTTTAATGTAATAATTAATAAAAAAAATTCTACTAAGTCATCCCTCATGGGATAGGGGGAATAAATTAGGCAAACCGTTGGGTCAAGTCAGCGTAAATTTGGAATATTTTCTAATCCAACCCAATTTTTTTAGGTTGAATTTTTTTTTAATCCAACTCTAGACTAACAGTAACTCTGAAAACCAACCCAACTCAACTCATAGGGGTCGAGTTGAATCATCAAGTTTGGATAATATTCCAATTTCGTTAAAATTGAGTTTTAAAATACCAAAATAAATTAAACTAACAAATTTAAGATATATTTTCTAAACCATTAATAGCATGGGTTGGGTTACTTTGATTGAAAATTTTGTCAATCCAAAATAAAAAATTCCAAATCCAACCCAAACTATCAACTCATAAGAAAACTAACATGAGATGTTAGATTGGGTTCTTCTCTTTAATGGGTTGAATGCACACCCCTAATACAAACAAATTTGTTAATAAAGGTTAGTTACAAAATTGTGTACAAACATATGAAATAGTTAGATTACATGCTTTGGAATACTCATCATAAGTTCATAACTGGTTTTTTCAAGATGTAAGAACTAAGAACTACTAATTATTTAGACATGATTTTTTTTTTTTTTTTTTTTTTTTGTAAAATTAGTTGGACAATGTATGCAGGTTGATGCTATATTATTTTAAAAAAATTCATAAAATATTATGAATTGCAATTATTACAACCAAACACAACTTCAATTTAGAGATTAATTTTTTGGGAATTACATTTTAAAAAAAAAAACCAAGCATTACTTCTCGGTATAATAAATTTTAAGAAAAAAAATTATTCAAAAAAAAAATTATTTCTAGTATAACGTAAAATCAAATTGAATAAGGTATCCAAAATTCCAAATAAAAGATCAATATTATTCTTTTCCTATTTCGGGTGTCTAAATTTATTCTAGACTCTTGATTATTCTCTGGGTGAGATAGAAGACTTATCAAGTGACTTATCTTTGTGTCCTTAATTTCTCTCTTAACAAGACAACTTGTCCTACTTTGTTCTACTTGAGCTTCACGTATCATGTATGCCCCTCCTTGATTTGGAAGGCCAATTTCTCTGTTCTTTACAAAATGGCTTTTGTGAGGACCTCAAAGATAACTTAGAAGTCTAGAAGACTAGAACCTAACTTTTGGTCAAACACACGCATTAACAATGAGACAAATATCAATTAATGTTATTGTCATCTTTCTCTCTCCAAATTTACCTATCACTTATGGTCAGTCAATATAGATAAACAAGTGTGATATATGTAGAAGGCCGGTGTGAATATTCAGCGAAAAAAAAGAAGGCCGGTGTGAATAGTTTGAGACTTATCAAGATAATTAACCTAACATTTGGTTTAAGACACACTTGATATTCTGTTTGTTGATTCTGACTTGGGGTCAATACATATGAACATAAATTATTCATGTATGTGCCACATCATGAATGAGAGAAAGACAGGAAAATATTGATGAAGATGTTATGAGTGCTTATCTTATCTAAAAAGACGGTTTTAAAAATCATTTTTTTATCAGAATATATGTGGTCTCTATGATTCCTACATGCAGTGAGAATAAAATTTCATAAAGATCATTTCACAATTCTACTAGATAGATTTTCCGTGAGTTACACATAACGTGAAAACGAAATTTCATAAGACCATTCCACACTTGTATTAAATAAATTTTTTTCTATGATGTTACAACATGTCTATCTCTATGCCTATTTACGTTCTAAAAGAGGATAATTATTTAAGACTTTTTCTTGTTGGAGCATTCTTTCCACATTTTGAAATAGACGTACACTATATTTTAGTCTTTTCACGGAAACTTCAAAGTTCTTAGTGATGCACTCACAGATTATAATAATATAGCTAGTTTATTATTCAAAGTATATGTCATATATATACAAAATAGAGTTAAGTGATGACAATGATACTTTTGCCAAGGGACAATTGTAGAGTCCTAGGTGGGGCATTGTACAAATTTGGAGTTAATTGATGAACAATGATACTTATGCATGCAATTGGTCAGGTCCCTACCAAGGCTGGTTTGATAAAAAAAAATTAAATATAATTTAAAATAATATATATTTTTTAAAATTTAAAATTTTGTTAATATTTGTTTAACTTTTTATATTATATTTTTTTGTTTAAATTATAAAATAACTAATTAAATTTTTGGATTTAGGTTTGTTAGTATTTACTTTTCAACTGATATTATGAATAATACACTATATCTATTATTTTAAATAGGATTTTATATATTGGTTATAATTTTGAAAATATTTTTTATGTTTGAAAATTTTTATGATTGCTCTCACAATTTTTTTTTAATATAATTTTTCACTATTTTCTAACTCTTTTTGATGAATTCTCATTGATTTGTAAAATTTCATATAAATTTCTTGTTATATATTTTATATTTCCAATAACAAATTTATCAAGAGATCTTATTTGAGACTCAATTTATTTTTCTATTCTTTTCACTTTTTTTTTCTTATAGATTTTTCATAATATATAATAATAAATTATGAAATGACAAGAATAAAAATAAAATTAAAAGCATAGAATAATAGAATTGAATTTATCAAAAAAAAATTCACTTAATAATATAATCACAAAACAGTCTAAATTTACAATTAACCTGCCCAAATAAAGACAAATTTAACACATAATTCAATAAATTAACACTAGCCAAACTAATATTAATTTTATAGAGAGAAATAAATATCATGTTTTAGGCGAAACATTTAAGAAAAAGAGATTATTTTTTTATTTAATTAAAAAAAAAAAATTTAAGTTAGCTTGAGCAAGGTAATGCATGTGGTGAAAAAAGGCTTAAATCTAATTTCTAATTTGATTTTGGTGGAGAGAGAGAGAGAGAGAGAGAGAGAGAGAGAGAGAGAGAGAGAGAGAGAGAGAGAGAGAGAGAGAGAGAGAAGATGTGCATTGATAATAGTTTAATTTTGCATATTTATATCATTGTTAAAAAACATTATCATTCTTGTTTTGAGCTAATTCATTCATTTTATATTTGGTTTTAGAATAATCTTGAATAATTAATTTTATGCTTAATTGAATTTTTATTGTGTGAATTTGTCTTTTGTATGAGTATGGAATTAAATAAGTGAATTTATGCAAAAAAGAAAGCTAATGGACTTTACTTTTACAAGGGCCATGATGAAGTTAAAGAAAGCCAACCCAATTAAATTTAAGTCCAATTGGAGTAAGGAATTAAAGGAAATTTGTACCAAATCCAAGTCTAATTTGGATTAGGATTTCAATCTGCACATCAGTTAGTATTTTTGGCATAACTTTCTACTCAGATGTCCAATCGAGATGATTCAATTTGTGTTGGAAAGTTAACTTAAAGGGATACAATTTTGT
Source organism: Quercus variabilis (assembly GCA_030445155.1). Lineage (NCBI taxonomy): Eukaryota > Viridiplantae > Streptophyta > Magnoliopsida > Fagales > Fagaceae > Quercus > Quercus variabilis. Next base: position 22,838,081 of record CP129448.1, on the reverse strand, counting down.
AGTTTACCAAAAGTCCGAAATTCTGACATTAAGTAAGACAAAATCGTTGTTTAAGTGAAGTATAAAAATTTGGGATTTTCTCCAAACAGGAATTCAACTTATAATAGGATTCCTTGACCTATTTAAAGGCTCTTTAGGGCAAAATTCAGAGGAGGCTAAGGCTAGTGCTAGCGTTGGGATGCAAAACAAAAAATTGGAGCAAGAGGAAGTACCACATGTGGCTTCTCTGTGGCTTCTCTTTCACCATGATAGCATTGTGACTATTTCTTTCTCTATTTTATTTGTCTAGTTTAACGTTTAGCATTTTATTTTATTTTTGATATTTCAATTACGATGAGTAGCTAAATTTATAATTAGGGTTGAGGATGAAATTTTGTTAAGGTTTATGAGTAATATTTATGTGATTTGATTTTTCCCACAATAGTTCTTTTTTAATGATTCGAATTGTTCTTGCTTCATATCAATTGGCTAAGATGGGATTCTAGATATGAGTTCAATCATGTTTTTCTCATGATTTAGAGTTTATCTTAATTAATTGAATGCTTGGTTTATTATTTCTTGATTATAAAATTGGATATCTCTTGTGATTTGTTTGTCAACGGATACAATTGATGATTTGGTTTTATACTTAAGAAACGAAGAAGAACATGCTTTAGATATCTAAATAGAAGTTTTAATGATAATATTCTCCATGGTAGCAAGATTGATTTCTAGATTATCATGTAGTGGTTGGGAAAAATTAATGATCGTAAATATATGCTAATATGAATTAACAAGGCAGATTCCAAAACCTTAATTCCTTTCTTTAGATTGTTTACATCTCTTTACTTCTTTACATTATATCTTTGCTTAGTATATTTAATTTCAAACAACCAATTTTTATTAAACTAGATTATGATTAATTTTCTTGCGTTCATTCAAGTTCCTATGAGTTTGACATCGTTCTCGTCAAACTATACTTCGGTACAATTCACTTGCGAGTACTTTAAAATTTCACAATAAGAGAGAGAGAGAGAGAGAGAGAGAGAGAGAGGTTGTTTAGTGTGTGGCTATGTGGGAGATTGGGTGGCTAATATTGATAATCTACTATAAGATAGATTGACTTACAAAAATTGAAACCTCCGATTGTTAAAAGAATTGATCACTAATAACGATTCACGATACTCACAACAATTGGGTTGGATTTCTATTGACCCATAATTTTGGGGGCCTTCTTGTGGTAGGGTGAGAGTACACATTTTTTTTTCCTTCTCTCAATCAAACTAATTATTGAGCTAAAATTTTTGGGCCTTAGGCAATGGCCTAAGAGCAAACTTGGTCCCTACATTTATGAACGATTACAAATTGATGTATCATCAATCATATAAAGATAATTTAAATATTTATTTATTAGTTGAGTACAATAGTTATACATAGTTATAGTTGAGTACAATAGTTACAAATTTAAATATTTATTAGATTCAAAAAATTTTGTAGCATAATTTGTAGTCCCTTGCATTTTTTCTTGAGTACAATAGTATGGGTGAGAGGAAAACCATAAAAAAGATGAGCATTAGACAGAGGCAAGTGTTAAGAAATACAAGAATATTTCTATTAAGTTCATTGGAAGTTGGAACTTATCCTGTGAGTAGGGTAAAGTTTTAATGGTTGTGGACTTGTGGCATTCCTTAGTGACAAGAAAGCAGACAAATATGTCACAATCTGGCATTCTCATATAGTTGTTCATATGTCGTACCAAAGTGGGAATATGCTGATATGATTTATACTTAGTACATAAGAGGTCATTGCCCATGACTAGAGTTAAAGTCTTTTTAGGCATTGGCCCATAATATTAAGGTCCTCGCAAAGTTGTGATTGCTTTATTCCTCTTGACTCTTAAGTCTTAACTTTGAAGGTATTTAAGTTTTTTAAAGAGTGATGATAATAATTTACACACTGTGTATTAAGGGCGGAGCCAAAAAAGGGCGAGAGGGGGCATTTACCCCTCGTCCAAAAAGTTTTAATCCCTACTTACATGTATGTTGACTGTGAAATACTTTACCTCCTCTGAGAATGAAAACAAAGCAACACTCTCGCTTAAAAAAAAAAGTCCAAACACCAAAAGAGAGGCAGAAAAGTTACTCTCCTAACGTGGCACTCCAGTATTATTCCACGTTTTCTACCTTACTTCAATTTCACCCTACTTAACCACCAATTCTATCCCACGTGTTCCTTAGCCCAATTCACACATCACATTTTATTTTAACTTTCTCATGGCACTTCAATTTCAAGGCATAGGCAGAAGAAAAAAAAAAAAAAAAAAAAGGCTCTTCAAGGCTTAAGTTAGTAGCGGGTCCCATAATAATGATACTCCCTCCGTCCCGCTTTATTTGTCCTGTTTGAAAAGTCAAATTTTTTAGGGGAACATTATTTATTTTCTTGTTTACCTTTTAAAAATGTATAAGTTTCCAAAACTACCCTTAAATAATTTTTCAAAAAATTGAATTAGTAAATTAATAGGGGTATAATGAAAATATTAGTAAATTAATGACTTTTATTTTTAGAAACAAAACAATATTCTGGGATATCCCAAAATGGAATAGATGACAAACAAAGTGGGATGGAGGGAGTAATAATAAAAATACTTGTGTCCTATTCAACACAAAAACCCTAAAACCTTCTCTACCTGTTTTCTTCATCTCTTATCTTTTTCATTGTTTCAAATTTTGGATTTATGTTATAACTCAAAAATGTAAACGTTTAGAAGAATAGAGAAAGAAAGTTTTGCATTTTACTATACTCTTAACACTTTTACATTGATTTATTTATTTATTTTTATTTTATAAAATCATATATGAATATGATGTTTGAAATTTATATATTTAAATTAACCTCTTACTTTGATTATTATTAATTATAATTGATTATTGTTCTTTATTTATTCGTTATTTATTTTAATAATATAAAATAATAGTTTATTACTTTGATTAATTATTTTATTTATTTATTTTATTATAGATTAATAATTAATTTCAATGTTAATTTGCTTTTATTTTTGTCTTTTAATCTTGCCTTTCTTGAATTGAAATTCTGACTCCATCATTGTTGTGTATATGGGATACACGATTTCAACTAAAGTGTGTATGATAGTGTGTAATTCAGCGTGTGCAATAATAAGTAGCATTTCTTGGAAGATGTTTTGGCTGCCAAGCTCAATTGCTCTAATGAGCATATGAGTCATACTCTCAGCTAAGTACCAAAGAATTACTTCAATAAGGACACTTTCAAAGAGTACAAAAATTGATCCAGATAAAGTGCTTTTGCCAAGATACATTCACACTTGGACTTTACAAACTTGTGTTCAAAGCCAAGATGAGCTGTGATCACATGTCTCAACTCTTAATAAAAATTGAATCCATTTGTCTTTTTATGTAATCGATATCTGACCCAACTGTTATGATAGTTTAATCTTGCCCCTCCTGAATTGAAATTCTGACTTTGTCATTGTTGTGTATATAGGATACACGATTTCAACTAAAGCATGTACGATAGTGTACAATTCAGCTTGTGCAATAATAAGTAGCATTTCTTGGAAGATGTTTTGGCTGCCAAGCTCAATTGCTCTAATGAGCATGTGAGTCCTACTTTCAGCCAAGCACCAAAGAATTTCTTCAATAAGGACTCTTTCTCAAAGAGTACAAAAATTGATCCACATAAAGTGCTTTTGTCAAGATACATTCACACTTGGACTTTACAAACTTGTGTTCAAAGCCAAGATGAGTTGTGATCACATGTCTCAACTCTTAATAAAAATTGAATCCATTTGTCCTTTTATGTAATCGATATCTGACCCAATTGTTATGATAGTTTAATCTTGCCCCTCATGAATTGAAATTCTAACTCCGTCATTGTTGTGTATATAGGATACACGATTTCAACTAAAGCATGTACGGTAGTGTGTAATTCAGCTTGTGCAATAATAAGTAGCATTTCTTGAAAGATGTTTTGGCTGCCAAGCTCAATTGCTCTAATGAGCATGTGAGTCCTACTCTCAGCCAAGCACCAAAGAATTACTTCAATAAGGACTCTTTCTCAAAGAGTACAAAAATTGATCCACATAAAGTGCTTTTGTCAAGATACATTCACACTTGGACTTTACAAACTCGTGTTCAAAGCCAAGATGAGCTGTGATCACATGTCTCAACTCTTAATAAAAATTGAATCCATTTGTCTTTTTATGTAATCGATATCTGACCCAACTGTTATGATAGTTTAATCTTGCCCCTCCTGAATTGAAATTCTAACTCCGTCATTGTTATGTATATAGGATACACGATTTCAACTAAAGCAGGTACGGTAGTGCATAATTCAACTTGTGCAATAATAAGTAGCATTTCTTGGAAGACGTTTTGGCTGCCAAGCTCAATTGCTCTAATGAGCATGTGAGTCCTACTCTCAGCCAAGCACCAAAGAATTACTTCAATAAGGACTCTTTCTCAAAGAGTACAAAAATTGATTCACATAAAGTGCTTTTGTCAAGATACATTCACACTTGGACTTTACAAACTCGTGTTCAAAGCCAAGATGAGTTGTGATCACATGTCTCAACTCTTAATAAAAATTGAATCCATTTGTCTTTTTATGTAATTGATATCTGACCTAGCTGTTATGATAGTTTAATCCTTATGAACATATCAACATTAAAAAAAGAAAAAAGATAAAAAAAAAGATAAAACTTAAATATAATACCTTGGTTATTAATTCTTAGATTTTCTTCTTAAAACTCAGTTATGTGGTTTTTTTTTTTTAACTGAATTTTAAGAGAGAAAATTAAGAAACAATAACTCAGTATTGTACCTAAGTTTATCCCATAAAAAAAAAAATGTTTAAAAAGTTGGACAAATGAAATTTTAAACTACCCTCATTTTTTTTTAGAGAGTTTCAACTTATGATGTCTACTCCTAATAATAGTTTTTTATCATCAAATCAAGACATTAATTAGTTTTTGGTGTAGGCAGGAATTGAACCTCAGATCTCTTATTCAATTATAAAAAACTTTACCAGTTGAGTTAACTAGAACGCACAAACTACCCTCCTAAATGAGCACAAAATGTATCTTTGATTTACCTCTCAAGCAAGTTTGAGCTTTGGCTTTCAAACCTATATCAACATTTGTAGGGCGTTATATATCTATAATCATATTGCTTCAAGAATAAATTAATGTGTTACAAATATATGAGTCCTGTTAATGGGTGCCTTTAGGACATTTATAAGTGGACAATTTTAGGAATATTTTAACTTCATTTTCATGGAAAATATAAAAAACTGTAAAAAAAAGTTATTTTTTTTTCCCAAAAAAATAGTTTCTAAACTAATACTCTGGCATCCCTTTTTTTCCTAATAAAAACGTATTTGAAATCTTAGATTTTTTTTGAGAAAGTGAAATCTTTGAATTTGAATCTTCAATCATGTATTGATTATTGCTATAATCATCATTAACAAGTTCTTTAGTTGTCTCAAGGACTCATAGAAACTTCAAAACTTGATTAATCCCCCAACCCCCAAAAAAAAAAATTTTTATAGCATTTAATCATGCTTTTCATCATGAGGAGATGAGAACCTAGGAAGCAGGATACATAACATAAATTCAAAAGACAAGATCGAAAGGGCCAACATAAAACATACATATATCAGAGGAAAAAGGAATTGATTGGATTACTTAAAAAATTAATTAATTGGTCTTCAATGTTATTCTATTGCAAAAAATCTTATTATACTAGCCAACTTTCTGCTCAATGGCAACAAGAACAGCACCTGCAAATCCAAAAAACAATGCTATTTTCACGGACAAAAGAATTCTTTGCCTTCTGAACATACCAAGATTGTTAAGAAAGCAATCTCAGGCTCAAATGCCAACACACAAACACACACAAAAGACACAGAGATCATGTGACATGAGTATAATAATAAGAAAGTTAACAACATCAACAATAATTAATTATAATAATAGTAATAATATTTTATAAATGGAAGAGGATAATGATACAGTCATGCTGCTTAAAGGGGATAATGACAGAGAAATGGTTGTATTATATTATTTTTCAAAATTCCATACTATAGGAGCTGCTTCTCCTATTCTTGTACTTGGTATTAATTAATTATACATTATATTATATAATATTATTGGTTAAATGAATACATTATATAATTTATTGTTTCAACTTTATGTTTGATTGGATAGGATATATAGGAAACCTGAGTAGGTCAACTAATAAAACAACTAGATATAAACTGCCCGTTCCTCAAAAAAAAAAAAAAAAAAAAAAAAAAAAAAAAGACATATAAACTGCTCGGTTTATTGGAAAAAATTAATTCAATGGGTAATAGGTTTCCACACGAATCGTTTTTTTTTTTAATAATTTTTTTTCTTTTTATTTTAACCGCACTAAGTGAATACTACAATAAAAAATTGAACATTGTGAATCTTGCCACTTTTACCATAAGACTTTTTGTTTTTGGTCGTGGAATTTTGACTTACAGTGAGTATTCTCACTCTATCTAGTTTTTTGTTTTTTGTTTTTTTATAATAAAATTATCTCCCACCAATTAGGGTTTCAATTTCCGGAGTTCTAACTTCTTAGCTCACTGTCTATTTTTTTAATTTTAGAAAGGATTAAACAAATAGATATATTAGGCAATGATTAAATCCTAAATCTTTTCTTCAACCATTATAGACTATATCATTTTTTTTTTTTTTTGAGAAGCCCACAATTTTATATTCTTGGAGAATATTTACGTGATCGCTTCTTTAAAGGGTTCTAATAATAATAGTGGTTGAATAGGATTAAATTTTGATTTATGGGAATAATTGTTTGGAAGATATTGAGCAATGAGCATTATTAATTCCTATAGTAGTGACGGTTGACTAGGAGCATGTCTATATAATAATATTTTGTTTTTATATATAGAGAAAATTTAATAACATTAATGTGACCATTAATTTCTGCAAAATCCTTGATTTCCACCTATATTTTCACCCACTTGCTAGCCTTGCCTTAATAAGCTTGTGGACTCATATATCTGGGCATTGAAAATTTAACTCAAATACAGTTTCGATGCATTGAGATGAGAATTTTTAATTTTTAATTGCTTATAGTTATAGGGAAATAGAATTTGTGTTCGAGATGAATTTCATACATCTATTCATCATGAAGATTGAAGAGTGACTCATCGTTATGAGTCCAAATCCTCTGTCTCATTTTTCCTACTTCACTATATACTCCACAAATAGAAACATACCACATGTCTATCTAATTTATTAAATACTAAATTCATGCCTTTTATTATTTCAATTTCCTAAAATAAATAAATAAATAAGTCATCATATTTAGGTAATTAAAATAATAGAAGGCATAAATTTAACATTTAATAAATTAGATGGATATGTGATATGTTTTTATTAATGGAGTATATAGTAGATCAGGAAAAGTGGGATAGAAGATTTGGATACCTTTGATTATATAGCATTGTCATTAAATTTAGATTAGACTAAAACTTCATTTAGAATAGACTTTGGATTACTAGATCATTAATTCAACCAGTGATTCATTACACGAATTGTGTGTTCAATTAAAAGTTAGATCAATTTTTTAAAAGAAAAAAATATAAAAAAGGATGAACTTAGCAATAGCAATTGGCTATAACTTAGTTGTAGTCATTGGCTATAACTTCCACTAATGAAATTAATATGATAGCATATTTAAAAAATCTAACTGTCAGATTACATGTTCATTATGTTGTTAACATGCATGTCAAATTTTATACTAGTCATATATTATTTACTATATGATCCATAAACTTATTTTTTATGCATAATTTCATATTACAAAAGCTTAAAATTTAAACATTTTATTTAATGACATAACTATTGATTTTTTATTTATCCTAAATTTTGCAAGCATAAAGAATATAAAAAGAAAATGTAATCCAATTACGGATTTGTCAAAATTTACACCTAATAAAAAAATATTAAATAGAGTTGTAGGCAATGACTATCATCAAACTTTGTCTAAAATAAAAACTGTGTAAATTGTTCACAATAAAATATAAAAACATACTATTAATGCAATATAACATATATTAAGAAGGTCAACCTAACTAGAAGTATACATAATTCATTTAATGAAAAATATTATAAAAAATAATTCAAAATTTTAAATGAAAATAATTTACATTATAATTTTTATAATGATCTTCATACTTCATAGTAACTTTGTATAAATTAAGAGATGCAACTCTAGAAATAATCCTTAATAAATCATGATATATTATATCTATTATTATTTTAACTTAATATAACTTTTTTTCTCTAAACACCAAAATGTGATCTTATTAATTTATAAAAAGGGAAAAAAGAGAACTATATATATATATATATATATATATATATTGAGAAACAAGAACTATATTTCTTAGGTGAAGTCATTCAATAAATTCAATGGATTACACACTTCTCTTATATAAAAATGAATCTTATATATAGGTCCCATATGTACTGAATAATTTTTGATTTATATGTATAAAAATCAAGTGGCTTTTTTTTTTTTTTCTTTTTTTCTTTTTTAATAATAATTAGCACAGTTGGTAGTTATATATGGCGGGTTTTTATAGGTCCATCAATCCTAATGTGTTTATCTTGAAAGTGTAAAACCAATTGTGATGAGAATTAGTGCAATTGATTAAGTGCGTGTGGGCTTCAAAAAAAACCATTAAGAGCATGTGAATAGCCCTAGTTTTAATTACATCTTCTAAAATTAGCCTATAAACTTTATGCTGACCACATAATTAGCTTATTATAAACTTTTTATTTTGAGAAAAGTTTATTATAAACTTAGTCATTTAAAACTGGTTCCATTTGATTTTGTTAGTGTTATTTTGAGTCAAATGTTGAGTAAATTTTTTTAGTGAAAACAAAGTCTGGCACACCAGTCAAAAATTGCATTTTTATTAGTGACTTTTGAGGTGAATGTTTGAGTAAAAAATTTTGTATTGAATCATTGAATGTATTCATGTATTTAATCTAACGAGAAATTCATTAGATAAACCACATTTCCATGTATAATTAGTGAAAGGCTATCTAATTATGTTGTCACTAATCATCATTCTCCCCAAAAGAAAAACCTTGTTGTCTTTCAGTCGCAGCTTCTAAAGAACAAACCGAGGATATAATAATGGTCAATGATTAATCTCAAATCAGGCACTCATTATAACCAAAGTTGCGATTGTAAACCATTGAACATGTTTCTTTTTAACATGAGGTTTTTTAAAATCACAATTTTTGTGTCATAACTTTGACTTAACAAACTATAATTGATTCTCCATTCTTTTCACATCGATCCAAAATTTTTACTTTACTATTTAGAATTAGCCATAATAAAATTGTTATAAAAAAGTTATCTTATGAAAAATTATTATATATTCTAAGAGTATATTTTCTCCTTCTCACGTAAAGGGAAATCTCATACCTGATAGCGTTGTAATATACTCCCACCCTCTCACAAAGGGGTGAACCCAAACAACCTTTGTCTTATCAATTTTTGTCCTATTGGTAAGGCCATTAAACATTTATCTACATTACCAAACTTTTTATGTAGACTCTGAAAATGGGGGGTGGGTCAGAGGGAACTTCTGTCCTATTCTTGTGGTTTAATGAGAACAAGTTTTACCAGGGGTTTTGTGAAACAAATGGGTAAATAGTTCAAGTGACAATGACACATACAAGAAGATAAATAAAAAAGACAGTTATTCTAGCTTGTAAACTATGTGCGCCAAACATAATTTCATGGCTTTGTTTGTTTTTGTTCAGTTTTTCCTTGAGAGGAAAGAAAACAAAACCAAACAGTTGCAGAGTTAAACTACATAAGGAAACCCAAAACCCTTTTTCATTATGTCGTCCTTCTCCAACCACCATACGAACCCCTGTTAAAAAAGAAACCAATAATATATGGTTCCCCAACCTGTTGTACATTTTGCAGCTCACTCTTTCTTCCTCATTATCCTAATTCACCCACATATATCACTGCTATCTGCAGTACTGCCTCTCTCTCTCTCTCTCAAAATATGTGCAGCGGTAGTAGCTAGCAGCAAATGCAGAGCATTAACTCTCTCATTCATTCACTCATTTAATACATAGGTCCTTACTCCATACTCCATGTAGTCAATGTTAGTCTACACGAATTAAGTGTAACCCACATTGAATGAGTTTATTTGGTTCACCCACCCCACCCAGCCTAGGCCACACCTCCTCTTACCAACACCACCTTCACCACCAATTTTATCCTATATAATACAACACATCTGTACACTCATCGGATACCTGTTTCACGACACAATATATGTCTCATTTATTGGACATCTATTCTCTTCTTCACAGCACGTGGACTGAGCAATGCTAGGAATGCAAAAAAAAAAAAAATCCATAATGTTTGTCATAACTCTTCATGTGATAAGTTAAGAGTGATGGAGGCGTGGACTTACCATTTTACTTCTATCATTTACAATTCATTAAGAGGCAAAATTGTGGCAAAAGTTATGATTTTTTTTTTTTTTTGGTATTTCTAGCATTTTTAGTGTGGATCCCGGGTGGCTATGAGCAGTCTTGTCCCACAAGTCCAATAATTATATCAAAGTATTATGGTGAAAATTTGGTATAGTTCCTTATTAATTTATAAAATATTAGGTTCATTCATTAAATTCAAATTGGATTGAAATTTTTTATAAGGAAATCTAATGTAGAGTAAGAAAATTTTAAATATCATAAGAAAAAAAAAGCTATGAAATTCTAACTAAGTTTCACCAATATATATATATATATATATATCAATAATTTATATTAAAAATATATAAACAAAAACTTAATTTTTTTTAGAATATAGTTTCAACTTATGGTGTTCATACTCATAATAATTATTTTTTTATCATCAAACCAAAAAATCAATTGATTTTTTATGTAAATAAAAATCTCTTATTTGACAATTAAAAAACTTTATAAACGAATCCAACTGAAACTCACACATAGACGAAAACCTTTGACTAAATAAAACCTTTCATTAAAATATAATTTACACATATAAACAAGTTAAACGTTACTCTTTTATTTTAAGAAACTTCACAATTTTATCATAAACATGGTCAAAGTCATATTTTCATTAACAATCTCAATTATAATAAAAATTTAGTATAGACCCCACAATGGTGTAGGAGCTAAAAATCCATATATGTCATGCATGATCTACAATACATTCTCCAAAGGAAGGAAACTCTTACAAGTTACAAACAAGACACGCGGCTCTCTCTTGTACTCCTGCACCATTCCTAGCTGAACCAACATTTATATATACTACACGCACACTTCCTCGGCGCCATTTCTCTCTCTCTCTCTCAAAACCATGTCGTTTCCTTCGCCTTCTTTTCCCTATCCTCCACCGCCTCCTTTGCTAAACGACGTCGGAGCTAGCACAAACCCATACTACACGTCGTTTACCTTTCCTCCACCACCACCGCCGCCGCATCCATCGTCTTCATCGATGAACCCTAGCATTCTCATCATCGTTCTCATCCTCTTCGTCACGGTCGTCGCCTCCATCTCTCTCTGCCTCCTCCTCCGCCACCTCAACCGCCGCTGCCTCCGCCATCTCAGCAACTCCACCGCTACTACTACTCTCACCTCCAGTGCTTCCGAGTCTCAGTCTCACGTTCTCTCCAACAGACGAGTCTCGCCGGAGAACCCTAAGAGCACGATCATCGACTCGCTTCCGCTCTTCGCCTTCTCCTCCATCACTCGCCGCAGCAATTCGACCTCCGCCGACTGCGCGGTTTGCTTGTCGAAGTTCGAGGACAACGACCAGCTCCGTCTCTTGCCTCTCTGTTGCCACGCTTTTCACGCCGAGTGTATCGACACGTGGCTCGGATCGAACCAGACCTGTCCGCTTTGCCGGTCGGCTATCGTCGCTTCGGAATCGGATATCATGAAATCCACCAGTGCCGGAGCAAGTGACAGTTTCCGGTTAGAGATCGGCAATGTGAGTCGCCGTAGAGCCGCTTCGGATTCCGGCGAAGCAGGCCGGAGATCGTATTCGATTGGCTCCTTCGAGTACCTCGTCGACGACGACTCGGAGATAAGTGTGAGTCATGCTCACCGGAGAAGCGTATCGGACAAAGACGACAGTGGAGTCTTGAGGACCCGTCCGCAGCCTCCATCGGCGCCGCCGGAGTTGGACTCAACTCTAGGTCCTGACGTGGCAGCTGGACGGAGCTGGCTGAAAGACTATATTGACAGATTCTCAGCCTCAATTTCATCGCGCGCGATGTCTTTTCGGAGTTCCGGTAGGTTTTTCACCGGAAGTAGTCGCCGGAGCGAGATATCCGGCGCCGGAGAATGGGACCTCGAAAGCAATAGAGTCGGTGAAGAGATAACGGAGATGTTCCGATGGCTATCCGATAGGTAAAATAGTAAATAGGATATTTTCTTATTTAGAAGATTTTGATTTTTGATTTTTGATTTTTTTTTTTATCTTAAAAAAAACAAAAACAAAAAACCGTAAATTCCGCAATCTATTTTTTGCTATATCGGCTCCACATTGATTCACACATTTTGTCTTCATTCAAAATTTAGAGTCGATTTAGCAAAATTTTTGATTGGAAATAAGGAATATTAGAAAATTTGACTGCGTAGATTTCATTTTACGTGAGTTTAATGGTTGAGATTGGTTATAACAGTTTCTAGAAAGAAAAAAATATTAAAGATTAGTGATGGTCTTGTATAGTTTATTTAGACAAAACACAAATTTATGAGTGATTTATTAGTGTTGGAGAGTTAAAATAGTGAATTTTAATGTCGGGACTTGATTCGGTTCCAGTGCATTAATACTACACTAAAATGCCAGAGTTGTTGAAAATAGTGACCCGTGACCATTACACTGAAGCGTTGTACCCAAACTTTACACCTTTGATGTGGGTCTTTATGATCCGGTGGGTGAGGATTGAGGACGTACTTTGTTTAGTGCACTTATTTATGATACATACCAACCATTGTAGTGGTGAAGTTATTGTTTGATGTTGCAAACATAATCAATTTATTTGATTTGGGGCTCTGGTAAGGAGTTCCCTTGTTATCAGGAAAAATGAACTGAAGATTGGCTGAATTGGTAATGTTGACTTTGCCTTACTTTTTCATATCATAGACACAAAAGAAATTTAGGGGGTAGGATTGTAGGAATATATTTTCTTTTCCTACGGGTATTACTTTCTTTTGCGATCCCTAGCTTGTTGAAGTTGTTAACTAGAAAGGGAAAGCAAATTCCTGGATGGAATTTAAAGCTGTCAAAGATTCTAAGTATTGGGGCTTAGAGGTACATTTTAAAACTTTTTCCTTTTGTTTTTCCTTCTTTTCCTTTTATATTTCCTAATGTTTGTTACTTAAAATATATTCGGAATCAATTTTCAACGTCTAATGCAAGCTTTCAGATGTTACAGAGTCTTCTTAATTACTACCTCAATAAGTGGAAATGCTTTAAATAAAATTTGACTCATCAATGTGTAAATTAATCATACTAATTGTGCTTAATTTTGGGTTTAGTCCCATGAATAAAGGGGGTTTAATGAGGTCAGTTTATATTGCCAAATCAAAATTGGTCTTATTACCTTGACAGTAATATTAGAGGTAAAAATAATAAAAAAAGTAATTTTGGGTTTACTGCTGCACATCTTAACGTATAAGTTCTGGTAAGATAGGAAATAAAGACCGGGGTTTAATGGTTTATCAAAAAAAGACCGGGGTTTACTGTGATGTATAAGTTCTAGTGAAGTAGGGGATAAAGACCGGGTTCAAAGTCTACCCGAGAGAGTAAATTAGGCTTGTATTGGGTAGAACTTTCCAAAGTCATGGTCATTTTCCATGCTCAAGCCCATCTGGTTTGCTGAGGGACCAAGACAACTGAAAATCCCAGTCATAAACTCTCCAGGACAAAAATATAAAAATTGGGCAAAATCGAACTTTTAGTTCCATTGACTTGCTAGACCTTCTTAAAGATAGTTGTTGGCATTTATTTAATACCTTCTTCCCCTTTCAATCAGCACCTCACATTCCACTCCAAAACTTTTTCTTCTTCAGAACATTCCTTTCTTTAAAAAATAAAAATGGAAATGAGGAAAGATGTGAACTGATTAAATTTAAACCATTGGTTTCACACGACTATGTTACATTTCCCTATTATTCCACCAACTTTTTCTGTTAAATACTCCATATGAACTACAAATATGTTTGGGTTGTTCACTTTGGTTCATAGGTGATTATTGGGTGTGGGAATGAAATAATTGGATTAAACATCGTATTTTCATAGTTTTGCTAATACACAGCAATACAAGTTGGTAACTTGTGTAACAATTGCATACAACGCCCCTCTAACATGGGTGTGGAACAGTTGCATACGAGCTGATATTTTGTAAGGAACACTCATGTAGAAAGACGTTGTATGCAACCGTTACAGAAGATAATAATGCTCAGCAAAATATACTGACTTCAAACCTAACACCAGCTGGGGCAGAATGCGCTGTCTGAAAAATTTATATGGTCTGAAAGTGAACTGAAAATTGCTGCTTGGATGATGAAATTTTTGCAATTACTTCGCATAAATGAAATCAATATGTAACAAAATTTTCGAGCACTGTCTCATGAAGATTTCCACACTCGCTCTCACCAATATCATTACAGCAGTTGTAAATGAAAAACAAACAGAAATCCCAAGAACATGATGTTAATCCACATAGCCCTCTTCTTCTGTCCCCCATTGCATGGAATACTGCTTCCACTATAGCACCCATTCTTTTGCTTGATTCCTATACCATGATCTTCAAGAACAAATGTAGAATTTTTCTTCCCACTGCTGAATAAAACACACCAAAGGAAAGGCCCTTTATGGACCCCAACCATGCCCACTCCCACTTCAGTATGTGATTTATTTTTCATAAGAGATAAAGATTTCTTGTCCTTAACAAGAACTTGGGAAAAGGCTAATGATGGCTCAAGATACTTTGATTGACATCCCACAATGTGGCCAGTTATGGTGTCAATAGTAGGTAGCTCTACTCCGCAATTAGGCGCAAAAATTTCAGTGAAGTCGTCTTCGGAAGGTTTACACTCTACAGTGTTGTTGCGAGTGCAGTTCTCCTTGCATAATTCAACATATTGCAAGGCCATGCACCCAAGACCAGGGGTGTCACTTAGTTTCGAAAGCTTCTGTGCAGTTCGATTCTTGTTGATGATTTCCACAAGATCATCTGCAGGATTTCCTGTGGGACAAACAGCAAGTACCAATTTCTTATTAGAAATTCATCGCATGAGGGCATGCACAAAAATATTTTCTATTAGCTTTTAGAAGTTCATAATAATTCAAGTTACTCAGTAATCTATATCAATTGTGTTAGTAAATCATGTATTCCAACTTCATCCTAGATGCTGAATCATCAATTTTTTTTTTTTTTTTTTTTTTACCATGAAGTACAAACTGAACCCCTGTCATTTACTTTATACTGTTCAGAAAATAGCATTTTGTTAAAGACAACTGCGTATACATTCCCCATGTTGTCAATTTGTTACTATGACAAAGATGTCCTTCAGAACCAGGACTTAGTAGGACACTCGAATCTTTTGAGTACGGCCTTGTTACTTTCAATTACATAGATCATCTGTGAGACATGCTGCTTAGCCATGTAGCACAGCAAGATACACATGCAGTTAAATTTGGTGGAACAAATTATAAAGTCCATAAAGAGCTTTAAAAAAGATGCAACCTAGACAATGATTCCATTGGTTACTTTCTTTGCTGCCTGTTGGAACCAAGTCAGCATCCCTTACAGTTGAAGACAAAGGCCTTTAACTTAATCCATATCAAGGCAAGATACACAGTTCAGAGCTGCACTCACAATAATGGAAGACCTGTGATTTTAGTTACATAACTTGGTTGATGTATGCTTTTTACATTTTCAAAGAAGAGTAGAGTAACCCTACACATGTTCCAAACCTTAATGAGCCATAATCCTTTTATTTTTCTTTTATTTTATTTTTTTTTTTGGCCTCACAGAAATCAGTTGATGCCACAAATGACAAATTCCCTTCTTTCGATTTTTATATCTTGACACCATATGCAAATTCTCATCTAACAAGTACAATATGACTCAAGTAGGTTTGGAGAATTACTACAAGTAATTAATTGAGATAAGAGTAAGACAGTAGAATTTTGAACATTTTCCTAGTTTCTATAAAGGATCATAGTACTTTTAAACAAATGGCTCCACAAAATCTATGGGTTATGAAGGCTGAATATGGAAATAAGCACAAAAGTTTTGAGGGTTTCTCTATCTAAGCAAGCTACAAAACATTTTGACCTCCAACACTTGGCTTATATCTCTTCTTTTACTCAACGCTCGCTATCTTACATAGTTGAAAAATTATCAGGTATGCCGCATTAAACATAAGAATGAATCCCAACTTTTAGTTAAGAACTTAACGATCAACGCATTTGTTGCACATTGCATGGAAAAGAGAGTCATTGAGGATTAGTGTAAGCAGATGGGTTGACATCAAACAGTGTTTCCCAAATAAGAGAGATGTAAGATTATAAGGAACACACCCTGAAACAGTTTGTTGAGCATGGTTGAAAATAAGCTGGATATGAGAAGCTGTATTTGACTGATAGTTGGACTATTACATCTGTGTAGCTGCTCCAAATTTAAAGGTGTAGGTGAAGATTATGAGTATCAAATTTCCATTATTTGTAGTGTCAGGCACTGTAATGAGGTAGAAGGTATCCAATGTTAATTTGGAGATATGTGAGATGAGGGGCAAGGCATCCATGGTCATGTGGTCTCTCTATAATAGTCCAAGCCTCCCATTAAATTGGCCTCTTTTGCTTCTCTTGCCTCTAGTAACTTTCATGATGAGTGTTAATATGAGCCAGCCATATCATTTTAACATCTCACTGAGGCCTTACAGCTCTCTAATTGTTAGAACACACTAGAGATCCTAACTATTTTCTCTAAATAGAATATTAATCTTATCTTTTTATAGTTCTAGGAAAAGCCAAATAGCTGCATTTGTGTCAACTAATTGTAGGCATTTCCTTCTATGAGGTCTCAAATAACTTAAAACTATTTTTTTTTTTTTTTTTAAATTTTAAAAAGCTGAAAATATCCGACTTTTCCTTATACTTTCTTGAAACTAAACAGACCCCACAAAAGAACCACAAACAGGAATAAATTCTGTTCCTACTAGCCATCACCATGTCAGGCCAGTTTTCAAGTACCATAATGGCACTGGAAAATTAACTTCACCTATCAAAACGGAAGCTCCAGTTGTATAATACACAAGCACAAAGAGATAACTGGAAGATGCTACACTTCTAGTTCCATAAACATAGCAAGAGAAAATGCACATATGAAATGAATAGTTAAATTGAGAAAAACAAAATCAGAAAGCCAAAACAAGATTCAAAGCAGATCGATGCTTTGACATCATAGTTCCAAAACAAAAACAAAAAATCAAAATAAAGAAGAATGCTTGGTTACAGTACCATGGTTCTTGGAGGCCACAACAGCAGCTATCAGCAGATGACAGAGAACAAGCCACTCACAGTGACAGAGCTTCATCACCACCGTTATCACCAAATGTGAGAGCTAATGTGGGTTTTGCTTTAGAAAGAGTGATCTGAGAGAAAACGGAAGGGAAAGTAAACGGAAAGCTTGTTTAAAGAAAAAGGGGTTGGTTCTTTGTGGGAATGGAAAAATCATGGGAGTGAAAATCCTTTTTCCTCGTAAAGTGTAAGCAGGAAAGTGATGAGTGATGTATATGGCAGAGGTTAAACGACAAAAGATTGTGAAGTGGTGGTCCCAAGTAGCCGTTTGTTTGATTTCTTTTTAGTTTTTTCTAAGAAAATGTAGCGGATTTCAAAATATAGAATTTTCATGGGCCCTGCTTTGACATAAATTTGGGAGTGGACTGCGCAAGTAGAGCTTGACAGCATGTTTCGGTGAATGATAATTGATAAGGTATGGCCAGAGTCATCTACTTTCAGTTGCAGGCCCTCTAATACATGAGATGAGAGTCCGTGAAGAAATAGGAAAGAATAGAAAGTTAAAAGAAGGGATGAAAGGAAAAAAGGTTTAAGTTTAATCTTTCTTTTCATATGTATATTGCAGACCATACCCCTGAAATTTGGAAATGTTTAGGGTTTTACACTTTGAAGTTTGATAGCGTTTAGATTATTAGCCTACCGTCTATTTGTTACTGATGTGTTCACTAAGTGAAACATTAGCTAGCCACTTGTGTTTTGTTGGTTGAATGAAAAATAATACGTTATTTTCACTATTGTATGTAAATTTAATTAAAATATATGAAAAAATTAATTAAATGCTCTAAAATTTTAAAAACTCATAAACAGAAAAAATATATAATAAAAATTTGAAACTTCAGGGTGTAAAATTCAAACTCCAAAACTTCAAGGATATGATTTGCAATTTACCCTATATATATATATATATATGAAATTTGTTCAAGTTAACCCTTTTGTGAATCATTGATTACTATTAGATCTAAAGTTCAAAAAACACTCATAATAGTATTATTATTACTCCCTAAAAATTAGTGATTTAGGTATTAACGCTTCTTATTTAAGGAAAAAAAAAAAAAAAAAAACCCACAACATTAACTCTCTTTCTTTCTTTTTTCGTCCATATCATCATCTTCTTCCTCTTGTCTTTCTTTTTGCACTGTACTTTTAGGCCTCCACCATTCATAAAATTCTCATAGTTGGGTCGGAAAGCAGCCATAGAGCTTCACTTTTGTTTATTCATCTGGTGTTACTAGGTAATTTCATAGTTGATGTTGAAGAGACCACATGTGCTCTAAAACTATTGTTGTGAAAAGATATTTCTTAAATTTGGATTTCTATTACCACCATTAATAATAGTCTTGTATCTATAAAGGAGTTTTTAAGTGGTGTTGAGTTTCAAAATTGGGCACAAAATAAGGCCCAAAGAAATAACACAGTGGCCTCATTTCACAAAAAAATAAAAAATAAAAAAATAACAAGAGCTAAGAGAAAAATAAGGAAAAAGGGAAAAACTGGGCTCACACAATAAAGAAAAGAGAAAAAGAAAGAAGAAAAGGGCAAGAGGAGGACTGGAATCCAGAGACCCACGAAAGAACAAAAAAAGGCCCAAACCAGGCAGAACCAGCGAACCAAAGAAAGGCCAGTAAGAAGGGATGGGGTCAAGATCCCAGAAAATCCCCAGAGTCCGGGGATCTCTGGACGCGTGAAGTAAGATTGAAGCAAATTCAAAAAGGGGAAAAAAAAAAAAAAACAAAGAGCATGCGGGTCTCATGCTCTAGACATGTAGTAAGAAGGTACGAACCAAAACCCAGGAGCCGTGATTCCGACCATTTGGAGAAAAGTGACAAGGAAGAGTACAACTAAAAAAAGCTGGAACGCTGAGAAGAAAAGGCCAAATAGCTGAAGACCAGCCAACGAAGAAGTCTGGAAATAGAAAACTAGCTAAGGGACTTTCGTTTGGTTGGACCAAAAGCAAGAAACTATGAAAGAAAAAGGAAACGACATACCTCTGAGCAACCTGGCACGGCACAAGTTCTAAGGGGCAAAAGGGAGAAATTACTAGTACCCCGAAGCCCGAGCTGTGCTATAAAAGGAGGAGGGGGTCCATGCTACGAGGGCATTCAAATTCAGAAGGAGAGATTCATCTTTGATTAGAACATTCAGGCATTCACGACCGTATTTATTGAAGTCTCATAGAACTAGAAAAGAGCTCTGTAAAATTGAAAGAAAACAGAGGAACCACTCCCGGTATTTTAGAGACAGCCACTATAGCACAGGCTCGGATTCAACAAATTCAAACTTTGCAAGTCTTGGAAGCTTAAATAGCTATCAAAATCTGTAATTTATGAACTTAGTTGAACCTTGCATCACGTCTTAGTGAGCACTGTAATCATAGTTAAAGAAAATTAATAAAAATGCACCTCACCAATTCAAGGATCCCTAACCTTTTCTTACATTATATTTCATTTGTTGTGCATTTCTTTGCTGTTAAAATGTCATTCAATACAGATATTTTTGCTTGTTAGTTATTTGTATTGTAGGAAGCTTATTTTGTGCACCACTCGGTTCTTAAACAGCCCTTTTAGCTGCGGTGAAACGAACCCAGTCCACCAAAAATATTTCTTTGGCCCAGGATCCTTGGGCCACTAAGGTGAGAAGAAAAAGCCACTCTCACAAGTGGATTGCGCGTTTTCTGTTGAAGAAATCTTTTTGTGGAGGAATCATGAAAAGAACTTTCACATTAACTTTAAGAGAGAATCTTGACTAAAATATTTTGTTTATATATAGAGATGTTATATTCAGAATTCTTTCAATAGCCAGTCTAGCAAGAAGAAAAGGACTTGAGAGTTATTTTCAGAATTTTTTCCAACAATAAGTCTAATAAGAAGAAAAGACTTGAGATGTTATTTTCAGAATTATTCCAACCACCATTCATGATGGAGGCCTGAAAGTATAGTCCAAAAAGAAAGATAAGAGGAAGAAGATGATGATATGGACGAAAAAAAAAAGAGTTAATGCTGTTTTTTTCCCCCCTTTAATAAGAAGAGTTAATGCCTATATCACTAATTTCTAGGGAGTAATAATGATACTACTATGAGTGTTTTTTGACCCTTAAATCTAATAGTAATCAACGGTTCACAAAAGATTTAACTCTTATGAAGTTACATTAGGTGTAACTTGAACCCATCTCTCTCTCTCTCTCTCTCTCTCTCTCTCTCTCTCTCTCTCTCTCTATATATATATATATATATATATTCATACCCTACTATTCCTATTGTAAGCAAATTTTGGCAAATATATGGAGCTGTTCACTATCCTATTCTACTATACTTAACTTCTATTCAATTTAGATATTTATTTCATTTTTTTTAAAGGCATTTCACTTGGTGATAGTTGACAAAATAAAGTACAAATCTATATAATATTTTAAATTTGAAACACTTTTATTAAGCCACACCCGCGTAGTATTTCGGTCCATTTTGTCCAATTCGATCAATTTCGTACCACTTCAGTTCATTTCAGTCTATTTCAATCTATTTTGGTTCATTTGGTCCACTTCAATCCAATCCGGTCCACTTGGTCTTCTCTCTCTCTCTCTCTCTCATTATTTCTTACAACTCTACTTTAGGTCGATGAAGTTTTATATCTTCACTTTGGGTTGTTTTGGTGTCATCTTTTTATATCACTCACTTTATTCTTAAAATTACCTTTTATCTTCTTTCATTTAAACTAGACTAATAGTATTCTATTCTCTTTTTATATCCTCACATGGATATGGAGGGAATACTATTTTTGCATACCTCAAAACTGGGGTGTCTTGGTATTTATATAGGGGGTCTGCTGATGACCAACTTAGCTAAATTGTAGGGACACGAGGTTATCCTTTAGTTAACTTGCAGGAGTTAGGAACTATCCCATAGTTGATTTGTAAGAGATGGGAGTTATCCTTTTGCCAATGGTTGTGTGAATGTAGGAGAGTCTAAGGTGATGCGAGCTTTGTAAGTAGGCTCAGCATGCCCATCTTTACCCATCCATCCATGAGGGCGACGGATAGGTGTTAAGGTCAGGTTCGCAAATGCTTACTCGTTTGCTTTTGTGTGTGACAAGCATCTTGTTGGAGTAGTCGTGATAATTTACATATGTTACATTGACTCTTCCATTTCTGATAAGTAGATATTTTCGGAAGACTAGCACATTTCGGAAGACTAGCTCATTTTGAAAGACTGAATGTGGAGTTAGCTAAAATGTTCCTCATCAAAGCAAATAAAAACTTCATTTGTTGTGGGTAATTATTGCACAAACCCTTTAGCAAAGGCCATAATATAGTTGTATGGATTTTTCTTTTTTGTTTTTTTTTTTAAAATTTTATTCAAGCCCTTCTGTTCTTATTGTAAGCAACTGTTTGTAAATTGACGGAGGTGTTAACTACTTTAGAGCATTCGCAACAAATGAGGTATAATTGCTATAATGCTATTTTAACAACTAAAACACTAAAATACAAGCTACAACAAAAGTGCTATACTTTAAAAAAAAAAAAATTGGCAATGGAGCTACAATAAATTGTCATCTTAACAACTTATTGTAGCTACAAACTTTTAATAAAAACTAATATTTTATTTTTTCTCTTTCTTGTTTTCCTTAAAAACATATTTTTCTTTTCTCCCTCTTTCTTCTTTGTTCGTACCGTTTCTCTCTCTCTCTCTCTCTCTCTCTCTCTCTCTCATTTATTATTTTTTTTATCTCTCTTCTTTTCTTCTTCTTCTTCTTCTTCTTCTTCTTCTTCTCTCTCTCTCTCTCTCTTTCTCAGTTTATGCGATGGGTGGGTTTCAATTTGTGCTGTGTGTGGTGGCTTGTGTTTTGGCTTGTGCAATGGGTGGGTTTTGGTTTGTGTCTTGTGTGGTGGCTAAGTTGGATAGGTGGTTGTGATGTAGGAGTTGTGGCTTGTGGGTCGTCGTGGTAGTATGGTGGTGGTGGTTGGTGGTGGCCTTGAGTTGTAAGTGATGGGTTTGTTGGTTGTTTTTGCTTTTGCATTTGCTTGGGAGAAGAAAGACATAGAGAAAGTAGGCATGTCCATGGATTGGTCTGGGTCAAGTTTGTGCCCAACCAGAAACCGACCCGACCAGATCGGATGGCCAAAATTTCAACCCACCGCCGACCGGAGTGGTTGATCAGATCGAGCGAATCCGACCTTCAACGGATGGCGGTCAATTCGGTTAGAGCTGGAGATCTGAAAATCGGCCAAAATCCAATGAGTTAAAGGCAAAATTTTGATGATATTTTGCCAAATATTTGCCAAATTTTCATCGGATTTTCACCAGATTTGTCGAAATCTCACCATATTCGGCAAGATCTCACCAAATCTAGTGAGATCTCGCTAAATTCGGTGAAGATTCCATGGATCTAGTTGATATCTCGTCGAAAATGGCTGAGATCTTGCCGAATCTAAAAACCTTCGCCGGGAAATGCTCCATATGTCGGTTTGGTCGAGTTTCTTCGGGTTTTAGAGAGAAAACTCACCAATTGACCCTCTGGTTTTCGAGTTCTAAAGGCTGAGATCTGTCGCCAACCGTCACCGGCGTCGGGTTGGCTAATTGTCAGGCTGGATCGGACCAGTTGGGCGGGTGGGTTGGGTCACGGTTTTTGTTGGACACCCCTAAGAGAAAGAGAGAATAAAAGAATTAAAAAAAAAATGAAAAAGAATATTTTAATGAGATGGTTAAAAAAAAAAAACTTAAAATAGTTTTTTGAGTTGTTAAAAACTTAAAATTTAGAACCTTTGATGTGAATGCTTTGTGGTAAAAACTAAAAAGCACTTCACTTGGTGAAAGTTGACAAAACAAAGTATAATTGTACCTATAAAAAAAAAAAAAATTGAGATTACGCTATATTTTGTTTTTAGTAAATTAGTTTCGAACCACACTTTTTAAAATACAACTTTTTTAAACTTTATTTTTTTAAGTAATTTTTTTTTTCAAACAACCATATTTTCATAAAGTTGAAAAAGTAGTTAAACTAAATGTGCACATTATTTCTAAAAAAAAAATTGGGCATATTAATAAGCTAAAATATTGTTTTTAAAAGCTCAAATAAATAATCAAAAATTAAACCAATCCAAATACACCAACATATTTCAGGAAAAATACAAAACCAAATAAAGAATGCTTTGTTAATTAGCAATTGTAATTAGAAGATTGCCTTTTGTGGTAAGGCTGATTGTAGTTAATAAAAATTTGGATCATCAAAATTTTATTAAGTTGTACTCAGTTTAGCTAACCAATAAATCCATTTTTAAACTAAAACCACGGTTGAAAGATAGGATCTACTTGTAGAGTGGGCTTACTTGAAATGTTATTTTAAGCATGTTTGCAATTTTGGGGTTTTGTTCCCTGATGTGCATTGTGACTTTGCTCTAACGAGATTAAGGGTTTGTTTGGATACAACTTATTTTGTTGAAAACTGAAAATACTGTAGCAAAATAATTTTTAAATTTGTGAATAGTGCCATGGAACCCATTTTTAATGAAAAAATTGCTGAAAAGTGAAGTTTATAGGTCCCGAGAACAGTGCATGAGACCCACTTATGTGCACTGTACACGGGAGAAAAGTCAACAACTGCGGCTAAAAAAAAAAAAAGAAGGAAATGTGAAACTCAAAATGCAGACGCGCAATAAGCCCAATCCAAACGGGGCTTAAAACTCTATTGTTTAATTTAATTTCCTCTTCATTATTTTATTTATCAAAGTAAAATCACTTATATCTACATGTGCAACAACTTTAATAACAATGAAAGGATTAAGAATTATTTATTGTGTAGTAATGTTATTTTTGTAATCCCTCGTGTGATTTTTTTTAATAAATAAAATTTATGATAATAGTTTTTTATTATTAAATCAAGACATTAGATGTTTTTTTGGTACAGTTAGGATTCGAATTCATGCCACTTACCTGATAACTAAAAATTTCATCAATTACTAATTTGGTATAGATGTACAATTGTGAGAGTTTGTTTTAATTATATATTTTAGATTGAGAAAACATATAGGAAAGACCAAAGCTTTTATTTTTCACATTTGAATAATTTTGTGTTTTTGTTTTTGATAATTACAAAATGAAAGAGAATATTTAAACTCTAGATGTCTCATTTGAATAAACTAAAAGATGCCAATGAGTTAAGTTACAAAGTTCTTGATTGGACTCGATCCAGCTCATCATGCTAAGGTCGTTGTGTTCAAGTAGGAAGACTATCTACTAGGAAGGATTAGGAAGACTATCTACGGTGCGGAGCGTATGTGGAGGAGAGTGGGTAAGACCGTTAACAAGAGTTTCAGGTACACCAGAATTTGCTATTGGTGGGAGATATACCATACCGTCTGCAAAACAAAAGCATACATAACATGAATAAAGTCACAGAGATGTTTTCATGTAACTCATTTATGGATTAACAAACCTTTTGGTTAAAGTTGCTAATGTGCTTGAATTTATATGTTGACCATTAGAAAAAAGAAAGAGATTGAGGATAATATTATGTCATAAGTAGGCTCTAGTGAATGAGTGCAAGTACATCTTCCCAACCAAAAAACTACTATCATGGAAGTACAACTAATTAACCAAAAAATTGTACAACAGTAATGGAATTACCCCAAAGAGATTAGTACTCTAGCAAAGAGTGTCAATAAGATTGTGGTGGCCAAACCCAATTGAATCGAGCTTTTTGGGCTTAGGCCCCCAATTTACTTGTATGTTGGGTTGGGATTATCTCGCAATGGGAGGTCCAAAAGGTAGCCTTATTCACTATAGATGGAGTTTTGGATATTGCACAAGGCCCCAACTCTTCCCTGGAATCCGAGCAAGATTCCTAAGTCCCCGAGATCTACTTTTTCTTACTCCTCTCGTGTCTCACTCTCCTAATTTGTTTCTAACCCTTGATTCGTGTCTCTTCTCTTATTTATAGCCTCTCTTTAGTAGGGTTGTCATGATGAAAGAGTCTTGTGGTATATTCTTGACCAGATGAGATTCTCTGCGTATCGTTGACATTACTCCCTTGAAACTTGCACCAGACACTCGGTAGGCGGATTCCCCCAAGGCATTATTCCTTGTTCATGCACGTGTGTGTGTGTGTGTGGGGGGGAGGGGGGGGGGGTTACACTGTCCAAATGTTTGGGCGAGCGTAATTGGGCTCGACTTAGTATCGAAATAGACCAAGAATACTTGGTGAGTGGGCCACCAGATCAGTAACGGGCCAGTACTCTTGGTCTATACAAAGATTATTAACTAGATCACAGCCATAGAGTCATAGAGTGTTAAGAATATTACTCAACTAAATAATAGACTGGCAAGTATCAAGAGAAGACTTCAATCTTCATTATACAACATCAGCTAACCTTCATGTTAAAATCTGCAAGAACTGTGAACATGACTAAGAACAAGAGAGAAAGGTAGGGGGGACCTAAATAATCAAAAACTAAAGCTCTCTGACCGGCTCTTTTATTTATTTATTTATTTATTTTGCTTAATAATACAAATTTTTAAAATTATTTGGCAAAATAGCACTATTTAAAACTTATTTGATAAATAACTTTTTTTTTCTCAAGATGTCATACAAAATAAGTTTGTGAACAAACAGGTTATGCATCCATAATTAGACAACTATGGAAGAGCTTAGTGGAGGAGTTACAAAGCACTCCAATAGAGTTGGAGGAAAAAGCACCCCTTAGAGACTAACTGCAGAAGAATTCTCACCAGCTTTTGCAAGTTACATATTGGTGAATCTCCTCTCATCAAACAATACTATTTGCCAAAATAAATTAAAAATAATAGTTATTGAGCAAAAAAAGCCCACCATGACTCAAATCAACTTCCTTGAAATTCTAGAGTCAAGAGCTGCATCTAGATGCAAAAGCCAGTGTGAGAATATGAGAGTAAATGGAAGAAAGAAAATGAAAAGTAATTGTGAGAGAAAGACAATGTGATGAAAAAAGAAAAAATAAAAGGGGAAGAGTGAGACACTACCATTAAGCAAATGAAGCTTCTTTAATAAAGACACAACCATCATTCCCACAACAGTAGTTGTCAAAATTGCGATCTGAATCGTAAAATCGCACGATTTTACAATCTCACATCACCAAAACGTTTAAAATCACACTAGGATCGTAAAAATGGTAGGATCATATGTAGGATCATATAGAATTGTAGGATCGTATGGGATCCTACCAAAACATCAGTTTTTGGTTTTTGATTTTTTTTTTTTATGGGATAAATTTTTTGGTTTTGATGAAGCTTTAAAGGTTTTTTTTTTTTTTTTTTCTCTATGTTGTGATGGTATGACTTTTTTAATTTTATTTTTTATTTTTATATAATTATGTTAACCTAAGCAAATTTTTTCTAGTTTCTAGTTCACCTGTAATCAAAATGAAGGAATGCTTCATCATTTCTAAATGAAGAATTTATATTGGCTTTGCTAACTTTTAAACTATAATGTTGTTAAATTTGTTTGATCATTATACTAATTTATGTTCTAATTTTGCGAAAATATTTTTCTTATATATAATTTTATTAGTATGCTTGTATTTGTATATTGATTAATTGATTTTTTTGAGCATGCTCTGTAATTGTTACTAAGTGGTTAATCTTGAGGAAATGATAGGTGAATTTATAACATGAAAGGTAGCTAAAGGCTATCATATGCTCAAGTACTTCAAAGCCTAGGAGTTTAATTTGGGAAGAATGTTTTAACGTTCTATTTCCAAGTCAATATTATTATGATCAAATGAAGAATGGATAAATCAAGAGAGGGATTGAAAGAGATTAGAAAGGACTGACGTGTCTCCTTCAAGTTTTTTTTTTTTTTTTTTCTTTATGAGTACCTTTCGGGAGTTTACCTCCAGTTTCTTGTAGTGTCACCTTAATATTCATTTTGCTTTTGGATTTCATATTATAATTAACTAGTTTCCATTTGATAACTTATTTTGGATTTTAAACTTGGAACTTGGAAAATATTTTTGTATGTGTTGATAAATATTTTAGTATTTAGTTGCTAATTAAACATTTATTAAACTTTTTAGATACATTGGGTCAAAACTTAAATATATTTGTTTCGTTAGTATAGACGCAATGATGTATGATATGCAAATTGCATCATATGATGCAAATCTTTGTTTTTTTATGGATAAAATTACAATTTACGTGATTATTCAACATACAAAGTCATTATCAATATGTTTTTTCCTTTAAATTTGAAAATATGTAAAATCTTACGATCCACGATTTGATTTTATAATCCATGACCCTACCTACTTCCTATAATCTTACGTAAGATCCCGATTTTGACAACCTTGCGCCACAACCATAAACCTGAGTCAAAAGCTATGGCTACCACATCGAAAAGCTCTCTAAAGCCTAAAAGAGCCAAGTTGCAAACATTACTTGGGATTGTGATAGATAGAGATGGTTTGCCAAGTGATTGCTATTTATATAGAGAGGACAAAGACAATAAAATAAGCCATGATTTTAAGAGTTATGAACCCAAAAGACTTGTACCATGCATATCAGTTGGGATGATGTTGGAACTTTGATGCGTCTCTGAACACTCGGTGCTTGGATTGATTGTCTTGCAATATTAATGGGTATTTGGAAAACTTGATGAACACAACATTTGTCACGTTTCACCAAGTGGTTGACATTAAATGATGGACAACTACATTCGTATAAGTCCTTCACTTTAACTTCACCACTTAAAAAGTTAACCATTTCAAAATTGTGATAAAAATTTGTGGTACAAAAGTTATCCAAACTTTCTCTTCATTAGACCAATGATTTGACAATTTGATTGAAAATTCACGCCACTTGTTTAGAGATAAACACAAGTAGTTTAGACAGTCGTTTGAACCAAACATAACTCTAATTTTTTTTTTTTTTGGAGAATCAAACATAACTCAATTTGAAGGAAAATTCAAAATTGTCTTTTAAAGTATATAGTTATACTACTATTAGGATTAGCACCAAAAAAAAAAAAAACTTACTATTAGGAAATTGTTGCTGCCACTCTTTCATATGGCTAAAGCTTATCACCTTTTTTAAAAAAAAAAAAAAAAATTTATAAAGATTAGAAATAAATCTTATCAATTAATACAACAATATAATACAAATGAAAAAATTCATTTGATCGATTTTTTTTTTTGCTAAGTATTGAGACTCGAGATCATGGAACTAGCTCAAATAAAGAGATGGAGATATATCACAATTATCTAGAATAAAATTTAGGGACAATTTTTTAAGTAAAATACAAGTTTTCCTATAAAAAAAATTTTGAATAAATTTTGACCTATTAAAATTACTTGAACATATAAGCAACAATAACCCCATTATAAATGGAGCGGATCTCAAAATAAATATAGAATTCTGATGGGCCCTGCTTTGACAGAAATTTGGGAGTGCACTGTGCAGTAGAACTTGAGAGCATGTTTCTGTGTACTATGTAACATAATTGATAAAGGCCTGTGTCCTAAAACTCTGATGGGCCCTATTTTAATAGACTTTGTTGCAGGCCCTCTAATACATGTGGTGAGTGTTTGTGAAGAAATGGGAAAGAACAGTTCCCAAAAAAAGAAAAAAAAAATTAAAAGAAGTAATAAATGGAAAAGAATTAAAATAAAGGAAAATAACTGGGGGAAGAAAATGATTTTAAGCAAATAAAACTTCATTTGTTGTAGGTAATTACTGCACAAACCCTTTGGCAAAGGCCATAATATAGTTGTAGGGATTTCTCTTTTTCGTTTTTTTTTTTTTGGTTAAAAAAAAAATTGTATTCAGGCCCTCCTATTCTTATTGTAATTTGTACATTTATGGAGGTGTTAACTACCCTATTATGTGGTAAAAACTAAAAACTAAAAGGCACTTCACTTGGTGAAAGTTGACAAAACAAAAGTATAATTGTACCAAAAAAAAAAAAAGAAAAGAAAAAGAAAGAAGGATTAAGATATGTCACACTTTTTAAAAATACAACTTTTTTAAACTTTTTTTTTTAGTACATTTTTTTTTTTCAAACAACCACAATTTCAAAAGTTGAAAAATTAGTTATACTAATTGTGCAAATTATTTCTAAAAAAAAATGGGCACATTAATAAGCTAAAATATTGTTTTTAAAAGCTCGAATATATAATAAAAAATTAAGTCAATCCATATACTCCAACATTTTTCAGTAAAAAATAAAACCAAATATAGAATGCTTTGTTGATTAGCAATTGTAATTTTTCCCTCAAAAAAAAAAAAAAAAAGCAATTGTAATTAGAAGATTGCCTTTTATGGTGGCTGATGTAAACAAATTGTAGTTAATAAAAAGAGTAAACTATGTTTTTTTGTTCCTATTCTATCTAACATATTTCAATTTGATCTCTAATCTTTCAATTGTGTTAATTTGGTCCATAACTTTTTAATACTATATCAATTTAGTCCTTACCGTTATCTTTTGGATAAAAATTAATGACGTGTCTAATGGCTAAAATAAAAAATTAGCTTCCTTTGATGTGAAAATAAGCTAAAATTTTATTTTCACCATTTGCCATGTCACTAATTTTTATCCAAAATATAACGGTAAAGACTAAATTGACACGACAATGAAAAGTTGTAAATCGAATTGACACAATTGAAAGGTTATAGACCAAAATGAAATATATGGGATAAAGGATACAAACAAAATATGTGGTTTACCTTGATAAAAATTTGGATCATCAAAATTTTATTAAGTTGTATTTAGCTAACCAATAAATCCATTTTTAAACCAAGGTTGAAAGATAGGATGTGCTTGCTAGAGTGGGCTAACTTGAAATGTTATTTTAAGCATGCTTGCAATTTTGGAATTTTTTTCCTTGATCGGCACTGTGACTTTGCATTAACGAGATTAAGCTCACTCGGGTAAGCTACTAAAACTCTAATGTTTAATTTAATTTCCTCTTCATTATTTTATTTATCAAAGAAAAATCACTTATATCTATATATACAACTTTAATAACAACGAAAAAAAAATTAAGAGTTATTTATTGTGTAGTAATGTTATATTTTTGCAATCCCTCAATTTTTTTTTTTAATACAATAAGATTTAAATTTATTGTGTCTACTCTATGTCCTATGATATATAGTTTTTTTTTTTTTTTTTTTTTTTTTATCATTAAATCAAGATTTTAGTTGTTGTTGCTGGTTTTTTTTTTTTTTTTGTTTTGTTTTGTTTTTGTTTTTTTTTTTTTTTTTTTGTGTGTGTAGTTAGGATTCAAATTCATGGCTCTTACTCAATAACAAAAAATTTTATCAATTACTAATTTGATATAGATGTACAATTGTGAGAGTTTGTTTTAATTATATATTTTAGATTGAGAAAACATATGAGAAAGACCAAAATTTTTTGTTTTTCACATTTGAATAATTTTGTACTTTTGTTTGCTATAATTTAATAGTTTTTATATCGAAGAAAATAATATTTAAATTCTAAATGTCTCATTTAAAAAAACTAAAAGTTATTAATGAGTCATGTTACAAAGTTCTTAATTGTACGATTCTGTTTAGTTAAGCAAACTAAATATATTAGTTTCTCAAAAAAAAAAAAAAAAAAAAACTAAATATATTCTATCTTACAAGTTACTATAACACTTCCAAATAAAATAATATTAATCTTTTTTTTTCCCTTTTAAAATAAAATATTTTCAAAATAAAAGTTAGAAGAGAACATGGTGTCCTCACGAACTCTCTAGAATGCCTAGGTATTGTTATAGATAGTTAACGGTTCAACTAAACAAACACGCGTACATCGAGCCCACACGTGCGGTTCTTAGGCTTTTAAGAGGGTTTTGCCCTCCGAACTCAACAGCACCACCAACATAGTACAAACTACAAAGTACAAACAGTTGAGCTGCCTCTCTCTTATCCATGGCGTCAAGTTTCCTCACTGCACCAAAACCCATTCTATTCAAAACCAATGCTCCCTCTCTCCCCAACTCCAACCAGAGACCACTACTAGGTACTAAATTCTATAGCTTATACAAATTAACTTTCAACCCCTTTTGTTTTTGTTTTTACTTAAACAAACATTTTCTTTCTACAATTCTTTTTGAATGGTTTTTTGTATCTGGGTCCTGAACAGGTCTGCGGAGAAACTCTCTCAGAGTCAACGCAATTTCAAAGAAATGGGAACCCACCAAGGTTTTTTGTTTTTATTTTTTTTAGTTAATTGTTTTGCTGAATTTTTTTACATAGATGGGTTACCACTTTGTATGTAAAATTCATGGTTAGTATTTCTTTTTTTTGGTCTTTAATCATCTAAGCATTGTTGATTGCTGTCAAATATTAAATGGGTTTTGAATTTTATGCTTAGTGTTGGTAATTTTGGTGCTGCAGGTGGTTCCACAAGCTGATAGAGTACTTGTTCGTCTTGAGGAGTTGCCTGAGGTATGCCTGCCTTCTCTGCTTATGTTATGTAGTATGACTTCTTCTTCTTCTTCTTATTATTCTTATTATTGCATTAGAATGAAAGATTCTTGAAGTAAGAATCAAGTTGGGCTGAGTTGATTGTTTGATTAAATTGAATTTATTTCCCAATAAAGCCATGCTGTGGGTGCTCATACCAATCTTGTTCAGTAATATTTGTGGGTACTGGGTACCATGTTGTAACTATATATATATATTAATCCTTGGCTGCTATGTCTATATAGTTTAGTCCTGATTGTGAAACATTTGAGACCTTGTGTATTGGTCTTTGAATTTTAGAGCTCAGAGATGGCAACAATATGAAGTCATCCTGCCTTTATTTATGTTAAAATGTAAGCTGTGTGTTATGATCCTAGTGTCCACATGGATTGCGTCTAAGCTTAACCATATGCATATAAGCT
This sequence comes from Quercus variabilis, assembly GCA_030445155.1. Taxonomy (NCBI): domain Eukaryota; kingdom Viridiplantae; phylum Streptophyta; class Magnoliopsida; order Fagales; family Fagaceae; genus Quercus; species Quercus variabilis. Next base: position 22,805,564 of record CP129448.1, on the reverse strand, counting down.
TTTGGACACCCTCCTCTTGCGAGCTGGTTTTTAAGGGTGTGTTCTACCCATGGGTTTGTATCACTGTGTTGTTCAACTCAGTTTAGGGTGCCAAGTTGGGGTATTCATCTTTGAGTCTAACTCGTCTATTGCCTAAAAGGCTGAAACTTTGAATGCAGGGACTCAGCCAAAACCCTCAGTTTTGATACATAGATACACCAAAGTAGTATATATATGTAGAAAAGGAGATATGCAACCCACCTTTGATTGATGTCCAACCTCTAAAGTGTCTAGTAAAGGAGGCCCTTGTGAATTTAATATGTAGCAAAGATTTTGGGCAAAACCTCTGTGTCTCTTTCATCCACCCACAAAACTGGCATAAGAAAATCATCTCTTTAGGTCGGGACTAGTGATCACACAAGAAAAGTGTCCATAATTTAAGGCAAGTCCAGACAAAATGTTGTGTCAGCGATAATGATAGTAATTGAGACAGTTTGATTGTGCCTCTTTGTGTTGCCAAATGCAAGGGGAGACAGAGTAGGATCTAATTTCCAGCAGGAGGATCCTCATTTCGTTTTGCATTTGTTATCGGACAAATCAAGTCAACAGAAACAATCTGATTCCAATGCTGCCAGAAACTGCTTGAAATTGGCTCTAGTTCTTTATATTTGAATTCATTGATGTAACTCAAAAGTAGCGTGCATTCCCCTGAGAAATTGGGTTGAAGAGAATCAAGACTCACTGGGTGTGTAACTTACCTTTAAAAAGGAAAATAAAAGAATAACTGAATTCTCTACAATGGCCTGTGCTACCCATGCATATACAGAAGAATTCCAAGATATGAGCATCTCTTGAAAAGAAGATCTTGGCCTGATGATCTCTTGGGAATTAGCCCGGTATGAGCTGGCATTATTTCTCTAGGGGAAAAGAAGAATGGACAAACAAGAGATTTTGGGTGTTAATCATTCTACACATGACTTAAATTCACATTGTGACCAGGGTACCTGTTAGGGTTGCATGTTAACTGGTTGTCATTTTGTGCTTTTTACATAGTGGTTGCCAAGAATTCTGCATTGTAAAAACCCACATTTCATGTATGATCTGTTGTTAGTTGGCATGCTGATGGATGAAATGTCTTATGCCACAGAAATCAGCTGGTGGAGTATTGTTGCCCAAAGCAGCTGTTAAATTTGAGAGGTATCTTATGGGAGAGGTATGTGAAATGCTAACCCTTTGTGTCTTGTGAAAACTTTTTTTTTTCGTTTTTTAGATTAAAAAATCTCTCTGGATAATTTAACCAGCAGTTTTAATATATCTGAATATGCTTCAGATTCTCTCTGTTGGTGCCGATGTTGGGGAAGTGGAAGCTGGAAAGAAGGTAAGCAACCAAATTGTATTCAGCTTTGGTTATGCTTTTTCAGTCAGTGGCTGAAGCCTGAAACAATTTTGATGCTGCTGGCACTATAAACTTCCTGATGAATGAACTTTTTCCTATTCTTTATGGTATCATTTCCAAGAAATGTTCTGTAGCTTGATGTTTCATCTAAATTGATTAAATGCTTATTTTGTTGCAGGTTCTTTTCTCAGACATAAATGCCTATGAGGTGAGTATTATTTTACTGTAAATTTATCACTTATTATATAGCCCTTGGTACCATTAAGTGCCTTCACAAATGATATTCTTGTGAAATGACCCTCATCAGATATGTTATTTCTCATGATTGTGCTGTGACAAAAAATTGGTGTCCTTATATTCACCATAAATGATCAATTGAAGTTTTTGTGCTGCTGCAGTATCAGTGTTATAGAAATGGGTTATATTGTGCTGAATCTGCTTTAGAAAATGTTGCTTGCATTGAATTTGTCATGACATTTCCTGATAAAATATTTATCTGTATTAAGCACTTAAATCCTTCTACACATGGCTTGAAGATCAAAGACTCAGACTAATAATGTATGGGTTTTGGGAGTGAGGGAAATGATAAATATATATATATATATATATTAATATAAATTTTGGCAAAGTTTAATTAACTGTATTTGACCCCTGGATCTAAACTCACAGAAAGATGCAGATGCTACTAGGCCATATGGGCATTGTTGTATGAGTGGAAAGAAGTTGTGATTATTAGATATTTTTAGATCATCATTTTTTAGACAGTAAATATTTTTATTCATGATCCAGGAAGTCTTGTTGCTAGCTTTTGGTGAAGTTATCTGCTTTATCCTTTTCTCCATAATCTGGAGTAAATTTGAGTTTGTATATCAGATTTGTTATATTTGATTGTGTATTAATGCCTTGATTTTGAAATTAGGTGATATGTCTAATTTTGATTGCCCATGATCATATTCACATTAGTGTTTTTTTTTTTTTTTGTATGATGAAACCTGCTCTATGTTATTTCATTAATAGTAGTGTAATAGGGTATGCCATGAATATTCTTGTACTGAAATGATGATGTTACATAATTGCACTCATTCATTCAATATCTGCAGCTTATCTGCTAATAGTGTCATTCTTAGGCTCAGGCAAGCACCTACATAAATATTAATTAACTTTAAATTGTCCTTGTTGTTACCATTATTTGATATTATTGTTGTTATCAGCTTATGTTCTTTGGGCTAAATGGCGTGTTCACCACCTATGAGCATGTGTTGGTGGTTATCACTGTTTGAACTCCTGTCAGATGTGTGTTTATTTACCACACATAAATCTTCTTCTTGTTGTTGATGTTATTAGTTAATGAAAAAAAATTTTGGGTGGTATTTCAGGTGGATTTGGGAACAGATGCTAAGCACTGCTTCTGTAAATCAGGTGACTTGTTGGCTGTGGTTGAGTAGCGGTCAACAATTAACTAAGATTTATGGTTGAGTAGTGGCCAACAATTTACTATGATTTTTGGCCTTTCTTGTGTACTTAATAAATTAGAAAGATGCTTTCTTCACTGCGTGGAGAAATATCCTATCCATGTTGAATTTTATGCACTACTGTTCATGCACAATGGCATAAGATTTTGGAAAATGATATGAAATTAAATCATTGTCGACGAGGTTTGTTAAAGTTATCCATCATGTTAATTGAATATAAATTCTCCATCCCAATTTTGAGTGTAATAATAACTTAAAAGATAACAATCTTTCTCTATATAGATTCGCATTTAGCAAATCAATGGTAAATCATTTGCTTGAAATTACTTACTATGTATGTAGTTAGAACATGTGAACTGGTTCAAGTGCCCTATCATCCTTTTTCCCTCTCTCCCTAACATTTGCATTCCCCAGAATCCACATAATCATTCGAAATTACCCAGAGAAATTCACACTATTACATAAAATAGTTAATTTCCTGAGATGGAAGATGCCCCATATATAAGCTGAAAATAAGCAGAACTGTGTTCACTTTTCAAGAAACTATTATGGTTTCCTAAAGCCATTCTTAAACATAGCTTCATTGGCTGGCTGACTCTTAAAATTAGTATGAAAACCCAGCTATGGTTAATGAATTATGTTGAGGTGTTCATTTCATCTGCCAAAGAAAGATGGAATAATGAAAGAAACAGTGAATGATAAGCCAGTTATGTATAAAAGTAAGAATAGTCAGGAATAAATTCTGTTCCTCTTAGCCATCACCATTTCAGGTCATTCTTCAAGTACCATAATGGCGCTGGAAAATTAACTTTACCTATCAGAACAGAAGCTCCAGTTGTATAATACACAAGCACAAAGACAGTAAGTGGAGATGCTACACTTCTTGGTTTCATAAAACACAGCAAGAGAAGATGCACATAATGAAATGAATAGTTAAATTGAGAAAAACAAAAACACAATGCCAATTGCCAAAACAAGGTTCAAAGGCAGATCGATGCTTTGACATCATAGTTCCAAAACAAAAAGACAAAATAAAGAAGAACGTACGCTTGGTTACAGTACCATGGTTCTTGAAGGCCACAACAGCTGCTAGCAGACTAGCAGTAGATGACAGAGAACAAGCCACTAACGGTAACAGAGCTTCATCACCACCATTATCACCAAATGTGAACTAATGTGGGTTTTTCTTTAGAAAGAGTAATCTGAGAGAAAACGAAAGGGAAAGTAAAAGGAAAGCTTGTTTTAAGAAAAGGGGTTGGTTCTTTGTGGGAATGGAAAAATCATGGGAGTGAAAATCCTGCTTTCACATAAATTTGGGAGTGCACTGTGCAAGTAGAGCTTGACAGCATCGGTGAATGATAATTGATAAGGCCTCCTAACAAAATAAAAATAAAAATAAAAATAATTGATAAGGTAAGGCCAGTGTCATCGACTTACAGCTGCAGGCCCTCTAATACTGTAATACATAAGACGTGAGTTTGTGAAGAAATGGGAAATAGTTCAAAAAAGTAACTAGGAAAAAATAGAAAATTTAAAAAAAAAAAGATTAAATAAGGGTTTTGGAGGGTTTGGATTTTACCCTCTAAAGTGTATTTGGAATGTTAGCCTATGTTCATTTGTTGTTAATGTGTTCGTTAAGTGAAATATTAGCTAGTCATGTGTGTTTCATTTGTCCAGTAAAAAAATAACACGTCATTTTCATTAATGCATATAAATTTAATAGATTTTAAAATGTATGAAAAAAATTTAATAAAATGCTCTAAAATTTTAAAAACTCATAAACACAAAATATATATATATATATAATAAAATTTTGAAACTTCAGGGTGTAAAATCCACACACCCCAAATTTTAAGGGTGTGTTTTGCAATTTACCCTATATATATATTGTGGGGTACAGAAATTTAAGTAAGGTAATAGTGCCACATGTCATACCTATGGCCGAGGGGGACATTACCATGTCGAGGAGATCACACCCTTGGATAGTAAGGCCACATCACTGGCACGTTCCTAGAAGAGGTCATACTGTAGAAAAAGAGTTTCGAAGAGGGGGTTAGTTTTGACATGACTAAAGGGACGGTGGTTGCCACCACATTTAATGTACTCTACCAAGCCTCCTAACTTCATTTATGTGGAGAAGACCCCTGAACAATGGTTGCCTTGTTTGTTGCAACTCGTATGGGACAAACACTCAAGTGGTGGCTTGCACGATCAACAAATGAAGGGCCAAGATCATCTAAAAGGAACTATATAATATGAGAGATCCTCCAGGGAGAGGAGATCAGAGAACCTGCAGAAAAAAGCACTGTAGCATAAAAAAATTGAAACTGTAATCAAGTCCTAGAGTGATATATTCAATAATTACTCTCTTCGGACTTTGCCCTAGAGAAATTTCTTTGCAAAAGACTTGTTTTTCCCTGTTTTTCCTTGCTTTCTTACCATCCTTGCTCCATTGCGAGTGTTGTCCAATCCATTGAAGCCTAGTTTTCAGTCTACTCTCTAAAAATTCATTGTGTTGGGCCCTTTGGACTTGATTCCTTCTACCTTTTGGGCTCAAGAACCAAAACCCGCCCTTATATATATATACATATATTGTATTAATACCCTACTAGTATAGAGTTTTGTGGCATGAGTTTTCTAAATGTGTGGAATGAGTTTTCTCATATTTAAATATGAGAATCTCACTTTTGTCATATTTAAATAAATAGTATAGGAAACTAAACTCATTCTTCACTTGTAATAAAAAGTATAGAGTTTTGTGGCATGAGTTTTCTACATGTGTAGAATGATCACTTGTAGTATAGGAAAATACTCACCTTGGAAAATAAACTCCTTCTAAATAAATAGTATAGGAAACTAAACTCATCCTTCACTTGTAAAATGATCACTTGTAGTATAGGACTTGTAGAATAGGAAAACAAACTCCTAAATAAATAAATAGTACAGGAAACTAAACTCGTCCTTCACTTGTAGTATAGGAAAATACTCGCCCTGGAAAATAAATTGTACTCACTTGTAGAATGATCACCTGTAGTATAGGAAAATAAAATCCTTCTAAATAAATAAATAGTATATAGTATAGGAATCCTTGTTGCCCAGTATAGGAAAATAAATAATCTAATTATGGTTTTATAGATCTATGTAATTGTTGATTCATATAATGGTAGATTGTAAAAGTAATTTCATTATTGTTTTATAGTTTTGCATAAGGGTTGATTTTTATCTAATTATTGTTCTATAGATCTATATAATGGTTGACTGTTATTTAATGGTTGTTTTATGAATCTATATAATTCGATATCCATATAATGTCTGCTGTATTGCATATGTTTGAATTTGGGTATTAGTTATGGAGTTTTTCAATCAATTTTGGCATATTGTATGCATATAATGTTGAATTGCTTTGACTTTCTACTGTAGTGAAACCAATCGCTTTGGCTTGATTGTTTTTGATTTCTTGGGTTAATGTCTGTTTGTTTTTTGGGTCAATGGATTATAAAACCCTAATAAGGCTTTTTTTGTCATCACAGTGATCAATGGAGGGCTGCATAGGGTTACAGATTTATGAAACGCTTACTGAATGGTTTGGTTCTAAATATTTGCAGTTTGAATTGAGGAAGGCTTCCGGCGTAGAAGGATTTAAAGTAATAAATTTTTTCAAGGAAAGAGCTATTGCTTTTCACAAGGATGCTTTGGAAAAGTCATTGAAAAAAATATTAGACAGGATTGAAGATGACATGAAAGATGACTTTTGAAACGTTGAAACAATTGTGGATTGTGATAGAGTGTTGGCATTTTGGGATGTACACTTGTGCAGTGTAAGCGGAGGTGGGCAGGGGGTGATAATGGGTCCGGGGGTGGGGGTGATGTGGCATTGGGGGGTGAGGTGGTAGGGGTGGTGATAGGGCAGGAGGTACTAATGGGTGGCAACAACAGCAAGGACCCATTGCAGCTAATCACAACTCACCAACCTAAGCCAGCCGCCTTCGCCGCTGCTAGGTCTCAGGTGAAGAAGCCGGCATCGAGTCTTGTAGAATGATCACTTGTAGTATAGGACTTGTAGTATAGGAAAATAAACTCCTTCTAAATAAAAAAATATTATAGGAAACTAAACTCATCCTTCACTTGTAGTATAGGAAAATACTTGCCTAGGAAAATAAACTGTACTCACTTGTAGAATGATCACCTGTAGTATAGGAAAATAAAATCCTTCTAAAAAAATAAATAGTATATAGCATAGGAATCCTTGTTGCCCAGTATAGGAAAATAAATAATCTAATTATGGTTTTATAGATCTATGTAATTGTTGATTCATATAATGGTAGATTGTAATAATAATTTAATTATTGTTTCATAGTTCTGCATAAGGGTTGATTTTTATCTAATTATTGTTCTATAGATCTATATAATGGTTGACTGTTACGTAATGGTTGTTTTATGAATCTATATAATTCGATATCCATATAATGTCTGCTGTATTTCATATGTTTGAATTTGGGTATTAGTTACGGAGTTTGTCAATCAATTTTGCCATATTGTATGCGTATAATGTTGAATTGCTTTGACTTTCTGCTGTAGTGAAACCAATCGCTTTGGCTTGATTGTTTTTGATTTCATGGGTTAATGTCTATTTGTTTTTTGGGTCAATAGATTATAAAACCCTAATAAGGATTTTTTTTGTCATCACAGTGATCAATGGAGGGCTGCATAGGGTTAGAGATTTATGAAACGCTTACTGAATGTTTTGGTTCTAAATATTTGTAGTTTGAATTGATGAAGGCTTCCGGCGTAGACGGATTTAAAGTAATAAATTTTTTAAAGGAAAGAGTTATTGCTTTTCACAAGGATGCTTTGGAAAAGTCATTGAAGAAAATATTAGAAGGGATTGAAGATGAAATGAAAGATGACTTTCGAAATGTGGAAACAATCGTGGATTGTCATGGAGTGTTGGCATTTTGGGTTGTACACTTGTGTAGTGTAAGCGGAGGTGGGTAGGGGGTGATGATGGGTCCGGGGGTGGGGGTGATGTGGCAATGGGGGGTGAGGTGGTAGGGGTGGTGATGGGGCAGGAGGTGCTAATGGGTGGCAACAACAGCAAGGACTCGTTGCAGCTAATCACAGCTCACCAACCTAAGCCAGCCGCCTTCGCCGCTGCTAGGTCTCAGGTGAAGAAGTTGGCATCGGGCCTTGTAGAATGATCACTTGTAGTATAGGACTTGTAGTATAGGAAAATAAACTCCTTCTAAATAGATAAATAGTATAGGAAACTAAACTCATCATTCACTTGTAGTATAGGAAAATACTCGCCTTGGAAAATAAACAGTACTCACTTGTAGAATGATCACCGGCAGTATAGGAAAATAAAATCCTTCTAAATAAATAAATAGTATATAGTATAGGAATCTTTGTTGCCCAGTATAGGAAAATAAATAATTTAGTTATGGTTTTATAGATCTATGTAATTGTTGATTCATATAATGGTAGATTGTAAAAATAATTTAATTATTCTTTTATAGTTCTGCATAAGGGTTGATTTTTATCTAATTATTGTTCTATAGATCTATATAATGGTTGACTGTTATTTAATGGTTGTTTTAAGAATCTATATAATTCGATATCCATATAATGTTTGCTTTATTGCATATGTTTGAATTTGGGTATTAGTTATGGAGTTTTTCAATCAATTTTGCCATATTGTATGCATATAATGTTGAATTGCTTTGACTTTCTGCTGTGGTGAAACCAATCGCTTTGGCTTGATTGTTTTTGATTTCTTGGGTTAATGTTTGTTTTTTTTTTTTTTTTTGGGTCAATGGATTATAAAACCCTAATAAGGCTTTTTTTGTCATCACAATGATCAATGGAAGGCTGCATAGGGTCAGAGATTTATGAAACGCTTACTGAATGTTTTGGTACTAAATATTTGTAGTTTGAATTGAGGAAGGCTTCCGACGTAGAAGGATTTAAAGTAATAAATTTTTTCAGTGAAAGAGCTGTTACTTTTCACAAGGATGCTTTGGAAAAGTCATTGAAGAAAATATTAGAAGGGATTGAAGATGAAATGAAAGATGACTTTCGAAATGTGGAAACAATCGTGGATTGTGATAGAGTGTTGGCATTTTGGGATGCACACCAGTGCAGTGTAAGCGGAGGTGGGCAGGGGGTGATGATGGGTCTAAGGGTGGGGGTGATGTGGCAATGGGGGGTGAGGTGATAGGGGTGGTGATGGGGCAGGAGGTGCTAATGGGTGGCAACGACAGCAAGGACCCGTTGCAGCTCCCTTCTAATATTTGGCTTGATTGTTTTTGATTTCTTGGGTTAATGTTTGTTTTTTTTTTTTTTTTGGGTCAATGGATTATAAAACCCTAATAAGGCTTTTTTTGTCATCACAGTGATCAATGGAAGGCTGCATAGGGTCAGAGATTTATGAAACGCTTACTGAATGTTGTGGTACTAAATATTTGTAGTTTGAATTGAGGAAGGCTTCCGACGTAGAAGGATTTAAAGTAAAAAAAATTTTCAGTGAAAGAGCTGTTGCTTTTCACAAGGATGCTTTGGAAAAGTCATTGAAGAAAATATTAGAAGGGATTGAAGATGAAATGAAAGATGACTTTCGAAATGTGGAAACAATCGTGGATTGTGATAGAGTGTTGGCATTTTGGGATGCACACCAGTGCAGTGTAAGCGGAGGTGGGCAGGGGGTGATGATGGGTCTGAGGGTGGGGGTGATGTGGCAATGGGGGGTGAGGTGATAGGGGTGGTGATGGGGCAGGAGGTGCTAATGGGTGGCAACGACAGCAAGGACCCGTTGCAGCAAATCACAGCTCACCAACATAAGCCAGCCACCTTCCCCGCTGCTAGGTCTCAGGTGAAGAAGCCGGCATCGGGTCTTGCAGAATGATCACTTGTAGTATAGGACTTGTAGTATAGGAAAATAAACCCCTTCCAAATAATTAAATAGTATCGGAAACCAAACTCATCCCTCACTTGTAGTATAGGAAAATAAACTGTACCCACTTGTAGAATGATCACCTATAGTATAGGAAAATAAAATCCTTCTAAATAAATAAATAGTATATAGTATAGGAATCCTTGTTGCCCAGTATAGGAAAATAAATAATCCAATTATGGTTTTATAAATCTATGTAATTGTTGATTCATATAATGGTAGACTGTAATAATAATTTAATTATTGTTTTATAGTTCTGCATAAGGGTTGATTTTAATTTGATTTTTGTTCTATAGATCTATATAATGGTTGACTATTATTTAATGGTTGTTTTATGAATTTATATAATTCGATATCAATATAATGTTTACTGTATTGCAAATGTTTGAATTTGGGTATTAGTTATGGAGTTTTTCAATCAATTTTGCCATATTGTATGCGTATAGTATTGAATTGTTTTGACTTTCTGCTGTAGTGAAACCAATCGCTTTGGCTTGATTGTTTTTGATTTCATGGGTTAATGTCTATTTCTTTTTTGGGTCAATGGATTATAAAACCCTAATAAGGCTTTTTTTGTCATCACAGGGATCAATGGAGGGCTGCATAAGGTTAGAGATTTATTGAACGCTTACTGAATGTTTTGGTTCTAAATATTTGAAGTTTGAATTGAGGAAGGCTTCCGGCGTAGAAGGATTTAAAGGAATAAATTTTTTCAAGGAAAGAGCTATTGCTTTTCACAAGGATGCTTTGGAAAAGTCATTGAAGAAAATATTAGAAGGGATTGAAGATAAAATGAAAGATGACTTTCGAAATGTGGAAACAATCGTGGATTGTGATAGAGTGTTGGCATTTTGGGATGTACACTTGTGCAGTGTCAGCGGAGGTGGGCAGGGGGTGATGATGGGTCCGGGGGTGGGGGTGATGTGGCAATGGGGGGTGAGGTGGTATGGGTGGTGATGGGGCAGGAGGTGCTAATGGGTGGCAACAACAGCAAGGACCCGTTGCAGCTAATCAAACCTCACCAACCTAAGCCAGCCGCCTTCGCCGCTGCTAGGTCTCAAGTGAAGAAGCCGGCATCGGGTCTTGCCGAATGATCACTTGTAGTATAGGACTTGTAGTATAGGAAAATAAACTCCTTCTAAATAAATAAATAGTATAGGAAACTAAACTCATCCTTCACTTGTAATATAGGATAATATTTGCCGTGGAAAATAAACTGTACTCACTTGTAGAATGATCACCTGTAGTATAGGAAAATAAAATCCTTCTAAATAAATAAATAGTATATAGTATAGGAATCCTTGTTGCCCAGTATAGGAAAATAAATAATCTAGTTATGGTTTTATAGATCTATGTAATTGTTGATTCATATAATGGTAGATTGTAATAATAATTTAATTATTGTTTTATAGTTCTGCATAAGGGTTGATTTTTATCTAATTATTGTTCTATAGATCTATATAATGGTTGACTGTTATTTAACGGTTGTTTTACGAATCTTTATAATTCGATATCCATATAATGTTTGCTGTATTGCATATGTTTGAATTTGGGTATTAGTTTTGGAGTTTTTCAATCAATTTTGCCATATTGTATGCGCATAATGTTGAATTGCTTTGACTTTCTGCTGTAGTGAAACCAATCGCTTTGGCTTGATTGTTTTTGATTTCTTGGGTTAATGTCTGTTTGTTTTTTGGGTCAATGGATTATAAAACCCTAATAAGGCTTTTTTTGTCATCACAGTGATCAATGGAGGGCTGTGTAGGGTTAGAGATTTATGAAACGCTTACTAAATGTTTTGGTTCTAAATATTTGCAATTTGAATTGAGGAAGGCTTCCGGCGTAGAAGGATTTAAAGTAATAAATTTTTTCAAGGAAAGAGCTATTGCTTTTCACTAGGATGCTTTGGAAAAGTCATTGAAAACAATATTAGAAGGGATTGAAGATGAAATGAAAGATGACTTTCGAAATGTAGAAACAATCGTGGATTGTGATAGAGTGTTGGCATTCTGGATTGCACACTTTTGCAGTGTAAGCGGAGGTGGGCAGGGGGTGATGATGGGTCCGGGGGTGGGGTTGATGTGGCAATGGGGGGTGAGGCGGTAGGGGTGGTGATGGGGCAGGAGGTGCTAATGGGTGGCTACGACAGCAAGGACCCGTTGCAGCTAATCACAGCTCACCAACCTAAGCCAGCCGCCTTCGCCGTTGCTAGGTCTCAGGTGAAGAAGCTGGCATCGGGTCTTGCAGAATGATCACTTGTAGTATAGGACTTTTAGTATAGGAAAATAAACTCCTTCTAAATAAATAAATAGTATAGGAAACTAAACTCATCCTTCACTTGTAGTATAGGAAAATACTCGCCTTGGAAAATAAATTGTACTCACTTGTAGAATGATCACTTGTAGTATAGGAAAATAAAATCCTTCTAAATAAATAAATAGTATATAGTATAGGAATCCTTGTTGCCCAGTATAGGAAAATAAATAATCTAATTATGGTTTTATAGATCTATGTAATTGTTGATTCATATAATGGTAGATTGTAATAATAATTTAATTATTGTTTTATAGTTCTGCATAAGGGTTGATTTTTATCTAATTATTGTTCTATAGATCTATATAATGGTTGACTGTTATTTAACGGTTGTTTTACGAATCTTTATAATTCGATATCCATATAGTGTTTGCTGTATTGCATATGTTTGAATTTGAGTATTAGTTTTGGAGTTTTTCGATCAATTTTGTCATATTGTATGCGTATAATGTTGAATTACTTTGACTTTCTGCTGTAGTGAAACCAATCGCTTTGGCTTGATTGTTTTTGATTTCTTGGTTTAATGTCTGTTTGTTTTTTGGGTCAATGGATTATAAAACCCTAATAAGGCTTTTTTTGTCATCACAGTGATCAATGTAGGGTTGCATAGGGTTAGAGATTTATGCAATGCTGACTGAATGTTTTGGTTCTAAATATTTGTAGTTTGAATTGACGAAGGCTTCCGGCGTAGAAAGATTTAAAGTAATAAATTTTTTCAAGGAAAGAGCTATTGCTTTTCACAAGGATGCTTTGGAAAAGACATTGAAGAAAATATTAGAAGGGATTGAATATGAAATGAAAGATGACTTTCGAAATGTGGAAACAATCGTGGATTGTGTTAGAGTGTTGGCATTTTGGGATGTACACTTGTGCAGTGTAAGCGGAGGTGGGCAAGGGGTGATGATGGGTCCGGGGGTGGGGGTGATGTGGCAATGGGGGGTGAGATGGTAGGGGTGGTGATGGGGCAGGAGGTGCTAATGGGTGGCAATGACAGCGAGGATCTGTTGCAACTAATCACAGCTTACCAACCTATGCCAGCCGCCTTCGCCGCTGCTAGGTCTCTGTTGAAGAAGCCGACATCGGGTCTTGTAGAATGATCACTTGTAGTATAGGGCTTCTAGTGTAGGAAAATAAGCTCCTTCTAAATAGATAAATAGTATAGGAAACTAAACTCATCCTTCACTTGTAGTATAGGAAAATACTCGCCTTGGAAAATAAACTGTACTCACTTGTAGAATGATCACCTGTAGTATAGGAAAATAAAATCCTTCTATATAAATAAATTGTATATAGTATGGGAATCCTTGTTGCCCAGTATAGAAAAATAAATAATCTAATTATGGTTTTATAGATCTATGTAATTGTTGATTCATATAATGATAGATTGTAATAATAATTTAATTATTGTTTTATAGTTCTGCATAAGGGTTGATTTTTATCTAATTGTTGTTCTATAGATCTATATAATGGTTGATTGTTATTTAATGGTTGTTTTATGAATCTATATAATTCGATATCCATATAATGGTTGATTATAATAATTTAATTATTGTTTTATAGATCTCTTTATTCATCTATATAATTCTTGATTGTAATGTAATGGTTGTTTATAGATTTGCATAATGGTTGATTTAGATTTAAATTTAAATAAAAATTTATTTTCGTAATTGCCAAAAATTAAATAAAAATTTGTTATTGATATAATGGTTGATTGTAACCATTTAATTATTGTTTTATAGATCTCTTTATTCATCTATATAATTCTTAATTGGTTTGTAGTGGTTGATTTAAAGATCTGTATAATGGTTGATTGAAATTTAAATAAAAATTTATTTTTTTATATGTAGAAAACTAAATAAAAATTTGTTATTTCATATAATGGTTGATTTTAATCATTTAATTATTTTTTTTATAGATCTATGTAATCGTTGATTGAAATTTAAATTCAAATCATTTGTTTTTTTTTTTAATAAATTTTTTTTAAAAATCCTTAGTTATTACTTTACATACGTTTACATTTTTCAGCTCATTTCAATCCCCTTGAAAAAGGCCCACGAAGAAACCCTAATTTGTTCACTTCACTCTCTCTCACTCTCTCACAGAAACTGAGAGAATACCAATATTTGTTCACTCTCTACTTTACACAGCTCCGTTGATCTCAGCAAGTGACTCTTCGTCTCTCTTTTATCGTTGTGTTCTCAACTCCGATTAGGTAAGAATTAATCACGGAAGTCACAAACCCTAATTTCGTAAGCCTTGATTTATTTCCTAATATAATTTGCACATTCAATAGCTAGGAATTTAGTAAATATTTGTTATACATTTTTTTAAGTCAATGTTTGCTGTGTTGCATATGTTTGAATTTGGGTAATACTTATGGAGTTTTTCAATCAATTTTGCCATATTGTATGCGTATAATGTTGAATTGCTTCGACTTTTTGCTGTAGCGAAACCAATCGCTTTGGCTTGATTGTTTTTGATTTCTTGGGTTAATGTCTGTTTGTTTTTTGGGTCAATGGATTATAAAACACTAATAAGGCTTTTTTTGTCATCACAGTGATCAATGAAGGGCTGCATAGGGTTTTAGAGATTTATGAAACGCTTACTGAATGTTTTGGTTCTAAATATTTGTAGTTTGAATTGAGGAAGGCTTCCAGCGTAGAAGGATTTAAAGTAATAAATTTTTTCAAGGAAAGAGCTATTGCTTTTCACAAGGATGCTTTGGAAAAGTCATTGAAGAAAATATTAGAAGGGATTGAAGATGAAATGAAAGATGACTTTCGAAATGTGGAAACAATCGTGGATTGTGATAGAGTGTTTGCATTTTGGGATGTACACTTGTGCAGTGTAAGCGGAGGTGGGCAGGGGGTGATGTGGCAATGGGGGGTGAGGTGGTAGGGGTGGTGATGGGGCAGGAGGTGCTAATGGGTGGCAACGACAGCAAGGACCTGTTGCAGCTAATCACAGCTCACCAACCTAATCCAGCCACCTTCGCCGCTGCTAAGTCTCAAGTGAAGAAGCCGGCATCGGGTCCTGTAGAATGATCACTTGTAGTATACGACATGTAGTATAGGAAAATAAACTCCTTCTAAATAAATAAATAGTATAGGGAACTAAACACATCCTTCACTTGTAGTATAGGAAAATACTCGCCTTGGAAAATAAACTGTACTCACTTGTAGAATGATCACCTGTAGTATAGGAAAATAAAATCATTCTATATAAATAAATAGTATATAGTATAGGAATCCTTGTTGCCCAGTATAGGAAAATAAATAATCCAATTATGGTTTTATAGATCTATGTAATTGTTGATTCATATAATGGTAGATTGTATTAATAATTTAATTATTGTTTTATAGCTCTGCATAAGGGTTGATTTTTATCTAATTGTTGTTCTATAGATCTATATAATGGTTGATTGTTATTTAATGGTTGTTTTATGAATCTATATAATTCGATATCCATATAATGGTTGATTATAATAATTTAATTATTGTTTTTTAGATCTCTTTATTCATCTATATAATTCTTGATTGTAATGTAATGGTTGTTTTATAGATTTGCATAATGGTTGATTTAAATTTAAATTTAAATAAAAATTTATTTTTGTAATTGTAGAAAATTAAATAAAAATTTGTTATTCATATAATGGTTGATTGTAATAATTTAATTATTGTTTTATAGATCTCTTTATTCATGTATATAATTCTTAATTGGTTTGTAATGGTTGATTTAAAGATCTGTATAATGGTTGATTGAAATTTAAATAAAAAATTATTTTTGTATTTGTAGAAAACTAAATAAAAATTTGTTATTTCATATAATGGTTGATTGTAATCATTTAATTATTTTTTTATAGATCTATGTAATGGTTGATTGAAATTTAAATTCAAATCATTTGTTTTTTTTTTAATAAATTTTTTAAAAAAATCCTTAGTTATTACTTTACATACGTTTACATTTTTCAGCTCATTTCAATCCCCTTGAAAAAGGCCCACGAAGAAACCCTAATTTGTTCACTTCACTCTCTCTCACTCTCTCACAGAAACTGAGAGAATACCAATATTTGTTCACTCTCTACTTTACACAGCTCCGTTGATCTCAGCAAGTGACTCTTCGTCTCTCTTTTATCGTTGTGTTCTCAACTCCGATTAGGTAATAATTAATCATGGAAGTCACAAACCCCAAATTCGTAAGCCTTGATTTATTTCCTAATATAATTTGCACATTCAATAGCTAGGAATTTAGTAAATATTAGTTATACATTTTTTTCAATCAATGTTTGCTGTATTGCATATGTTTGAATTTGGGTATTAGTTATGGAGTTTTTCAATCAATTTTGCCATATTGTATGCGTATAATGTTGAATTGCTTCGACTTTCTGCTGTAGTGAAACCAATCACTTTGGCTTGATTGTTTTTGATTTCTTGGGTTAATGTCTGTTGGTTTTCTAGGTCAATGGATTATAAAACACTAATAAGGCTTTTTTTGTCATCACAGTGATCAATGGAGGGCTGCATAGGGTTAGAGATTTATGAAACGCTTACTGAATGTTTTGGTTCTAAATATTTGTAGTTTGAATTGAGGAAGGCTTCCGGCGTAGAAGGATTTAAAGTAATAAATTTTTTCAAGGAAAGAGCTATTGCTTTTCACAAGGATGCTTTGGAAAAGTCATTGAAGAAAATATTAGAAGGGATTAAAGATGAAGTGAAAGATGACTTTCGAAATGTGGAAACAATCGTGGATTGTGATAGAGTGTTGGCATTTTGGGATGTACACTTGTGCAATGTAAGCGGAGGTGGGTAGGGGGTGATGATGGGTCCGGGGGTGGGGGTGATGTGGCAATGGGGGGTGAGGTGGTAGGGGTGGTGATGGGGCAGGAGGTGCTAATGGGTGGCAACGACAGCAAGGACCCGTTGCAGCTAATCACAGCTCACCAACCTAAGCCAGCCGCCTTCGTCGCTGCTAGGTCTCAGTTGAAGAAGCCGGCATCGGGTCTTGCAAAATGATCACTTGTAGAATAAGACTTGTAGTATAGGAAAATAAACTCCTTCTAAATAAATAAATAGTATAGGAAACTAAACTCATCCTTCACTTGTAGTATATGAAAATACTCGCCTTGGAAAATAAACTGTACTCACTTGTAGAATGATCACCTGTAGTATAGGAAAATAAAATCCTTCTAAATAAATAAATAGTATATAGTATAGGAATCTTTGTTGCCCAGTATAGGAAAATAAATAATCTAATTATGGTTTTATAGATCTATGTAATTGTTGATTCATATAATGGTAGATTGTAATAATAATTTAATTATTGTTTTATAGTTCTACATAAGGGTTGATTTTTATCTAATTATTGTTCTATAGATCTATATAATGGTTGACTGTTATTTAATGGTTGTTTATGAATCTATATAATTCGATATCCGTATAATGTTTACTGTATTGCATATGTTTGAATTTGGGTATTCGTTATGGAGTTTTTCAATCAATTTTGCCATATTGTATGCGTACAATGTTGAATTGCTTTGACTTTCTGCCGTAGTGAAACCAATCGCTTTGACTTGATTGTTTTTGATTTCTTGGGCTAATGTCTATTTGTTTTTTGGGTCAATGGATTATAAAACCCTAATAAGGCTTTTTTTGTCATCACAGTGATCAATGGAGTGCTGCATAGGGTTAGAGATTTATGAAACGCTTACTGAATGTTTTGGTTCTAAATATTTGTAGTTTGAATTGAGGAAGGCTTCCGACGTAGAAGGATTTAAGGTAATAAATTTTTTAAAGGAAAGAGCTATTGCTTTTCACAAGGATGCTTTGGAAAAGACATTGAAGAAAATATTAGAAGGGATTGAAGATTAAATGAAAGATGACTTTCGAAATGTGAAAACAATCATGGATTGTGATAGAGTGTTGGCATTTTGGGATGTACACTTGTGCAGTGTAAGCGGAGGTGGGCAGGGGGTGATGATGGGTCCGGGGGTGGGGGTGATTTGGCAATGGGGGGTGAGGTGGTAGGGGTGGTGATGGGGCATGAGGTGCTAATGGGTGGCAACGACAGCAAGGACCCGTTGCAGCTAATCACAACTCACCAACCTAAGCCAGCCGCCTTCGTCGCTGCTAGGTCTCAGGTGAAGAAGTCGGCATCGGGTCTTGTAGAATGATCACTTGTAGTATAGGACTTGTAGTATAGGAATATAAACTCCTTCTAAATAAATAAATAGTATAGGAAACTAAACTCATCCTTCACTTGTAGTATAGGAAAATACTCGCCTTGGAAAATAAACTGTACTCACTTGTAGAATGATCACCTGTAATATAGGAAAATAAAATCCTTCTAAATAAATAAATAGTATATAGTATAGGAATCCTTGTTGCCCTGTATGGGAAAATAAATAATCTATTTATGGTTTTATAGATCTATGTAATTGTTGATTCATATAATGGTAGATTGTAATAATAATTTAATTATTGTTTTATAGTTCTGCATAAAGGTTGATTTTTATCTAATTATTGTTCAATAGATCTATATAATGGTTGACTGTTATTTAATAGTTGTTTTATGAATCTATATAATTCGATATCCATATAATGGTTGATTATAATAATTTAATTATTGTTTTATAGATCTCTTTATTCATCTATATAATTCTTGATTGTAATGTAATGGTTGTTTTATAGATCTGCATAATGGTTGATTTAAATTTAAATTTAAATAAAAATTTATTTTTGTATTTGTAGAAAATTAAATAAAAATTTGTTATTCATATAATGGTTGATTGTAATAATTTAATTATTGTTTTATTGATCTCTTTATTCATCTATATAATTCTTGATTGTAATGTACTGGTTGTTTTATAGATCTGCATAATGGTTGATTGAAATTTAAATAAAAATTTATTTTTTTATTTGTAGAAAACTAAATTGAAATTTGTTATTTCATATAATGGTTGATTGTAATCATTTAATTATTGTTTTATAGATCTATGTAATGGTTGATTGAAATTTAAATTCAAATCATTTGTTTTTTTTTAAATAAAATTTTTTAAAAAATCCTTAGTTATTACTTTATATACGTTTACATTTTTCAGCCCATTTCAATCCCCTTGAAAAAGGCCCACAAAGAAACCCTAATTTGTTCACTTCACTCTCTCTCACTCTCTCACAGAAACCGAGAGAATACCAATATTTGTTCACTCTTCGCACAGCTCCGTTGATCTCAGCAAGTGACTCTTCGTCTCTCTCTTGTCGTTGTGTTCTCAACTCCGATTAGGTAAGAATTAATCATGGAAGTCACAAACTCTAATCTCGTAAGCCTTGATTTATTTCCTAATAT
The DNA here is from genome assembly GCA_030445155.1 of Quercus variabilis. Taxonomy (NCBI): domain Eukaryota; kingdom Viridiplantae; phylum Streptophyta; class Magnoliopsida; order Fagales; family Fagaceae; genus Quercus; species Quercus variabilis. The sequence goes on along the minus strand of CP129448.1, from coordinate 22,786,114 downwards.
AATTTGCACATATAATAGCTAGGGATTTGGTAAATATTAGTTGTACATTTTTTTTCAATCAATGTTTGCTGTATTGTATGTGTTTGAATTTGGGTGTTAGTTATGGATTTTTTTCAATCAATTTTGCCATATTGTATGCGTATAATGTTGAACTACTTTGACTTTCTGCTGTAGTGAAACCAATTGCTTTGGGTTGATTGTTTTTGATTTCTTGGGTTAATGTCTATTTTTTTTTTGGGTCAATGGATTATAAAACCCTAATAAGGCTTTTTTTGTCATCATAGTGTTGAATGGAGGGCTGCATAGGGTTAGAGATTTATGAAACGCTTACTAAATGTTTTGGTTCTAAATATTTGGAGTTTGAATTGAGGAAGGCTTCCGGCGTAGAAGGATTTAAAGTAATAAATTTTTTAAAGGAAAGAGCTATTGCTTTTCACAAGGATGCTTTGGAAAAGTCATTGAAGAAAATATTAGAAGGGATTGAAGATGAAATGAAAGATGACTTTCAAAATGTGGAAACAATTGTGGAGTGTGATAGAGTGTTAGCATTTTGTGATCGTACACTTATGCAGTGTAAGCGGAGGTGGGCAGGGGGTGATGATGGGTCTGGGGGTGAGGGTGGTGGTGATGATGGGTTCGGGAGTGGGGGTGGGGGTGGTGGTGATGTGGCAGTGGGGGGTAAGGTGGCAGGGGTCGTGATAGGGCAGGTGGCGGCTGCGGTGGTGACTCAGCTTGCCACTAAGCTTCCTTCCAGGCCTCCACCATTTGCTGTAGCTGGTTTGTCCTCTCGATTTGTCATCATTTTGGCTCTTTTGATTGTTTTTTCACTTCTTATATATTTAGATTGGTTATGGATTCGTACACATACATATACGTACATGTGTAAGTATACGTACGATAAATGTAATGGGTTTTTGATGTGGTGTTTATGTGACTTTTTTTTTTTTTTTATTATTTTGCAATTTTTGAAATTTGAAATGGTTTTTAATAATGAGAAATGTGAATTTGCCGTGGAATGGTTATTGATATTTTTGGGTTTTGACGTGTTTACATCACAGCTCACCAGCCTAAGCCAGCCGCCTTTGCCGCCACTGTGTCTCAGGTGACGAAGCTGGCATTAGGCCAGTCGAAGCTAGCTACGGTGGTGGCTCAGTCTACTGCTAAGCTTCCTTCTAGCAGGGGCAACACTACGTACAGCTCAGGGTGTTCCCAGTAACACCCTAACCTGAAAAAAAAAATTTATATAATAATTAAAATTTTTTATATTTGCTCTGCATTAGGAACGCCCTCAATCACATAATTAAGAACACCCTCAAATTAAAAAAAAAAAAATTATTTTCTCAATTGCTCTACTTTCAAGCAAAAAAAAAAAAGCCCAAAAAGAATTTGAACTAAAATCTTAAAAAAAAAAAAAAAAAAATTAATAGAGCCAAGCCCAAGGCAAACCCAATAGATTATAGAGGTAGCAAACCTTACCCACAGCTTCTCAAAAAAAAAAAAAAAAACCCCAATATAGATAACAGAGCAAGTCACTTCTAAATGGCTAAATCAGATTGCTTTATCAAAGAAAAAGAAATCACTAAACTTCTAAAGGCCTAAAGCAAACCTAAAGAGTAAAGACAGCAAGTCAGCAATGCCGTTATGCCTTAATCCCTTAGAGCAAGAGCAATGCGACGCTGCTGGAGATTGGATCTAGTCCAGATTGTTGTTGGAGATCTCCAGATCGATAGTCCAGTCTGTCCAGATCGTCGTCGCTCACCCTCATCGCCGTGGGAGATCCCTCCCTCAAGGTATTTCATTTTTCTCTTTGACTCTCTCTATTGAATTGGTGTGTGTAGTGTGTTGGTGTTGATATTAATTATCTTTTAGACTGTGTAGTGTGATTGTGAAATTTTCTGATTTGCAGGGGCCATCAAGCATCATTAGGCGTGCTTGTCTGTTGAATGTGGTAGGGTGGGATGGGCAAATGGGGCTAGATTGCACACTACTTTAAATTAATTATTGTGCTACAGATGGGATGCGTAAATAATGTGGACTAAACAATATAACAAATTGAAGCAGTATAATTAATGACAAACAAATTAAAGCAATATAGTTTATTGTTAGGCTAAACAACAATAATTAAAGTAGTATAATAAACCAATACATTATAAAAGACAAACAAATTAAATTATGTTAGGCCAAATCTTGAATTTTGGCCGGTATTTATCGAAATGTCCCGAAACACCCGAAATAGACCGAAATGACCCGAAATTTTTTCAAAGTGGAATAGGAATACCCTAGACAAAATTCCTGGAGTCACCACTGCCTTCCAGGCATCTGCCACTTGCTGTAGCTGGTTTGTCTTCTCGATTTGTCATCATTTTGGCTCTTTTGAGTGTTTTTTCACTTCTTATATATTTAGATTGGTTATGGATTTATACACATGCATATACGTACATGTGTAAGTATACATATGATATCTGCAATTTTTGAAATTTGAAATGGTTTTTAATAATGAGAAATGTGAATTTGCTGTGAAATGGTTATGGATATTTCTGGGTTTTGACGTGTTTACCTATATAGATAATGTTGGGGTTGGTGATGTTACTTTCCATGATTTTGTTAAATTTTCAATGGGTTTTGAATTTTGTGGAAATGGAAAAAAGGTAGGGAAGACGCAATATAAAGTTAGTTAAAAAAAAAGAAAAAGAAAAAGAAAAAAAAAAAAAGAGAGAACAGAAAGACTTCGGATAGAATATAATGGTATTGAGGAATAGGTATGGTTAGTTCTGACTAATGTGTTGAGGATTGATAGCTTAATCCAAATATTTTGGACTAAGGCTGGTTTGTGTATTGCTATTTTATTTACATGGTGTTTATTAAAATTGTACTTCTTCTTGGTGTATTTAATGATTTGGGTATTTGTTTTTGTGGTAGTATTGAGTGAGGCAAGGAATGATGATGTGCCAGGGGGTGGTGACGTGGAAGGAGGGGCTGATGGGTCATTGGGTGGTGGTGTTAATGTGGCAGTTTAGGCTGATGGGTCAAGGGGTGGTGGTGGTGGTGATGTGTCTGGAGGTGGTGATGTGTCAGGAGGGCTGATGTGGTAAGGAGGGTTGATGTGGTAGGGGTTGTTGATATGGCAGGGGGTAGGGACGTGGCAGGAGGGGCAGATGGGTCAGGGAGTGGTGGTCATGATGTGTTTGGAGGTGGTGATGTGTCAGGGAGGGCTTACATGGCGGGGGGTGGGAACGTGGCGGGAGGGGGAGATGGGTCAGGGGGTGGTGGTCATGATATGGCAGTGGGTTGGGCGTTGCATAGACGGAGAACGGCCAATAGGCATCGTCCTAGAGCTTTTAGACGACAAAGCGGGTGAAATGGATCTGTTTTGACAAATTATAGGATTGCTTCCCTTCTTGAAGATGTAGCAGAAGAAGGAGGTCAAGAGGAAGAGGAAGAGGAAGATGAATATGTAGTGGAAGAAGGTGGTCAAGAGGAAGAGGAAGTAAAAGATGTTGCAATTGCTGCATCGACTTTAGTAGAATGGTCAAGAGGAAGAGGAAGAAAATGATGTTGCAATTGTTGCATCGATATTAGTAGAATGGTCCCAAGAATGATGCATAGAAGAGATATTGTATGGAAATTTCCCAATTACAAACTTTTGTCATTGTCATTACATTTTTAGTCGAAATGTCCTGAACTACAAATATGTTTGGGTTGTTCACTTTGGCTCATAGGTGATTGTTAGGTGTGGGAATGTAACAATTGTTGGTTTAAACTTCCTATTTTCATAGTTTTTCTAATACACAGAAATACGTAAGATACCAACTTGTAGTTCTGTGTATAGAAAAACTATGAAAATAGGAAGTTTAAACCAACTATTGTTTCATTCCCAAACCCAACAATCACCTATGAGCCAAAGTGAACAACCCAAACATATTTGTAGTTCAGAACATTTCGACTAAAAATATAATGACAATGACAATTGCAATGACAATGACAAAAGTTTGTAATGACAATGACAATGACAATGACAATGACAAAATTTTGTAATTGGGGAATTTCCATACAATATCTCTTCTATGCATCATTCTCGGGACCATTCTACTAAAGTCGATTAGCAATTGCAACATCATTTTCTTCCTCTCCCTCTTCCTCTTGACCACCTTCTTCCGCTACTTCTTCAAGGAGGGAAGCAATCCTCGGATTTGCCAAAGCAGATGCATTTCGCTTGCTTCGTCATCTAAAAGCTCTAGGATGATGCCTATTCGTCGTTCTCCATCTACGCAACGCCTAACCCACTACCACATCATGACTACCACCCCCTGACCCATCTCCCCCTCCTGCCATGTCCCTACCCCCCGCCACGTAAGCTGTCCTTAACACATCACCACCTCCAGACACACCATGTCCACCACCCCTTGACCCATCTCTCTCTCTCTCTGTTTCTATATATAGATACATATATATATATATATATATATATATATAAAGCAATTAATGAAACGATATGCTTAGCTTGGCCGCTCGTGAACAGAGAGAGTTCATCATCTAGGGTGTCCAGCCCCTCCTAAGCCCCAACCAAAATGGTACTCTCTCAGCTTTTTGATGTTCAAGTTTGAACTAGGAAATGGATCTGATTTATGTTTTTGGCATTTGGGTTTTGACAAAACTGTTAGCTTTTAGCTTGAAATCGTGTTTGCTTTCATTTTTCCCTGTTGTTTGGTTGCTGAGAAAATAATAAAGGAGAAAATTTTTTTGTTTGTTTGTTGTTTATATGATATTATTATGCTTACCCATATGTTGGTTTAGCTTGAATCTAATGATTTTTTCCTGTTTGGATATTATTATACAGTTTTTTTTGGAAACTATTTGATTTGAAATCAGCTTAAGCAAACCAATTGAAATAGATGGTTTAAGTAGCTTAGAGGCTTTGAATCTATTAAAGATTTTCTGGGTTGTTTATATTTTGTTGGAATTTTTAATTGCTGAAGTAATATTAAAAGAAAATAGCTCAATCCTGTTTGAACAATAGTATTATAGATGATTGTCTTCTTTTTACCCAGAAGACAATGGTTTTAAGGTTTATATGTTTTGATGTGCTGTGATAGTGTGTATTGGAGTTAGGGTGGTTCTGATTGTAATGGTATGGAGATCCTATAATTTTGGACATGCTATGTTGGGTGGTAACTAAAGTTGTGATTCCAATTGGGTTGATATGAATAGGTTTAACCGATATTTAGGGATGTGTACATTTTGCTTCTGAAAATGTCCATGCAACTTAAGAGTGGTAGTACTTGTGCACTGCTTTTTAGGTCTACTTTGTAGTTTGATATCCTAGGCTGCTGTTTTATTTTCCTATTTTTTTGAAAGCATGTGTTGTAATCTGATCTATGTGATTTCTTACTTATTTTGTATGTAATGAGATGACTTTTTTCATAATTTTTTGGAAGTCTTTCTTTTATTATATGAGTAATAGCAGTGTGATATTTTTTTTCGCTTGAGCTTTTGATTCTAGTGTTGTTTCTTTGTTCCTGTTTACCAGTAATGGATGTGTTTATTGTTGGTTGATATTAATCATAGATATGAAAATGACTATTTCTGGGTTGCCTTTTGATTTTTTTTTTTTTTCATGGTTTATGCCTTACCTTCTGTCTTGATCATTCTGATGGTATGCAGACTAAGAGAACCAAGAAGGCTGGCATCGTTGGGAAGTATGGTAAGTTCTTCAAACAAATTTGCCTCTTTGATATACATCTCTTGAAATGTATAGATCAATGGGAAGATGTGCTACTCTTTTTTGCATTCACACTACTAGGCTAGAATAATTGTAGGTTGGCTATTCCCCCTTCTGAGTGGCTGCTTTGTGGTAAATAATCTGACTTATTTATAATTGAAGTATAAGAATACTCTAGCTTAAATTGTGCCTCCTTCTCTTGTAAGAGAAAGGTGGAGGTAAGGTTTTGGATTCAAAACTCACTAGGTTTGTCTGCGTAACTTACCAATAAAAAATTGTAAGTAATACTGTTTGAAGGTGGAGGTATGAATACTCCAGCTCAAATTGTGCCTCCTCCTCTTGTAAGAGAAAGGTGGAGGTAAGGTTTTGGGTTCAAAACTCACTAGGTATGTCTGCATAACTTACCAATAAAAAATTGTAAGTAATACTGTTTGTTGTATGATGAGTTGGGAAGATCTATCTTAGTAGCTGCTGGTTTTGTTCATGTCATTTTTGTTATCACAGAACTTTGTCATTTTATAAGTTAAATTGAACCATCACAATGTCAGTTCTAATAGTGATGTTAAATTCGTAAATTCTTTAACTGTAGGTGGAAAATCATCTCATTAATCAACAGCAAGACCTCTAGAAAAGAAGGCCCCCCTTAATAAAGTATCCCTAAAGCCCATGGAGCAGCTATCCTCAAATTGTACTTCAGAAACTGGGTTCAGTAGCTCCAACCCTGATAGTGGAGCCTCATCTGAAGGCGTCCATGGTATTGTTGTTACAAGTTCTGCTGAATTTGGTCTGATAAATCTTGAAACATGTAGTAGTGGGAAATGCCTTTCTGAGAATGATGGATTACTGCCTCATCAGGCAAGTGCTCACAGTACTCCTGTGGAATTTCACTGGGAGAGCAGTGAAACATCTGGTATTACCTTTAAAGAACAATCATCTCTAGAGTTAGAGGATAGACCTTCAAGCAGTGTGGTTCAGGGGCCGGCAAATTTATGTTTAGTTGAGGAATCTGTTCAGGATGCAGCTAAGGGCTTCCATTCTTCTGATACTGATTCTGGCTCTGCTTCTGTTGTTCCTGAGTCTCCAGAAAGTAGTCAATTGCTTCAAGCTGATTCTGCTGAAAGGGTCACATCCTCAGGTCTAGGATCCATTGTTTCTGCTACAGAACAAGATTCGAGAAATAGAAGTCAGCTTCATGTTGATATGGTGAGTATCTCCTCTTGACACTTTGTTTAGAGGCATTTCATATTTAAGTAACCGTGAGGCAAGAAGTAGTAGAGATAGGGGTGTGTCGGTTCGGTTTCGGTCGGTTTTTATAGGTATGACCAACCGAAACCGAATATTTCGGTTTGTGAAATTCTCAACCGAAACCGACCGAAATGGCTGGAAAACCATCGGTTTCGGTGTATTTCGGTTTCAGTCGGTTTCGGTTGATTTTCGGTTTTCCAAAGAGAGGGTTATTGAGATTTTCAAAACCCTAATTTTAATAAAGCAACAGAGAGAGAGCTGTTTTACAAATCAGAACAACAAAGAAAGAAAAACTTCCAAGAATATTTGTTCAACAATTTACACACAAATTCCAACAAAAAATTGAAAATATTTTGAATTAGCAAAAGGTCCAAACAGAATTTTACCGTTGCCGCACCATAGCAGGAGCCTACCAATGATTTTTTGTTCTCTGTACAGAGATATGCAGGAGCCAACTAGTGATTTTTCGTTCTCTCTATAGAACGAAAAGAAAAGAAAAGAATGAGGCGGCTGAGGTAGATGGGGAAGGAGCGGTTGAACTGAAGCGAGGATGGCAGAGACGTGAGAAGGGTAGAGGATTAGGGGTGGCTGAAGAAAAGAAAAGAGAAGAAGAAAATGGAGCGGCTGAACTGAAGCAAGAACGGCAGAACATGAGAAGTGTAGAGGATTAGGGGTGGCTGAAGAAAAGAAAAGAGAAGAAGAAAATAGAGAGACGGAGAAAAAATTAGGGAAGGGGGTGGCTGAAGAAAAGAAGAAATTAGGGATTAGGTGTATTTATATCATGCTATAGTACTAGGGTTTTAAAAAATTAAATTCCAAAAAACACACGCACACGCGAAGGCTCGAACTCTGGATCTGCTAGCCAAAATACAAGGAGCATACCACTAAGGCACTGATGACTTATGTTTTAAAGTTACATAAATATATATATATATATATATCAGTTTTTTCGGTTCGGTTTCGGGGTGAAAAATCTAACGCTAAAACCGAACCGAATATTTTCGGTTTTAAAAATTCAAAACCGAAACCGAACCAAACCGGAACCGAACCGAAAATTTGGCAACAGTTCGGTCAGTTTCGGCCGGTTTGTTCGGTTCGTCGGTTTTTTGCACACCCCTAAGTAGAGAAATGTTTTGAGATACTTTTTCAAGATGCAGTTTTAGACAGCATAGTGATTCCTCAACGATTGTTTTTGCAACCTGTCATGCTGATGGTCTTAGATCTCATGACAGATGGCTCCTTGATTTCAGTGATCTCCATTATGATGGGTTTGGTCATGACTCTAGACGCCCTAGCTATGGTGGTCATCATAGATGTGAAAGACGACGGTGGTCAAGATATGAGGTAAAACTTTATGCCCTTTTTCTTATCATGTGATGCATTATTTTGGGAATTTTCAAAAAGTCATGTCAAAAGGATCTCAATTAAAAAAAAAAAAAAAAACTCTTATTTGTATTTGCACTTAAAGTATTAATGCCTTCTGAAAAGATCAATTTTTGTTGCAAAGTATGACCCATTGGGTCAGACATTTATTTAATTTTTGGATAAGGGTGAATTGGCTTAAATGATTAGGCATCACAAACTTTTGAACTAATGGAAAGTTTTCCAATGTGATTCTATTTTTAGTTTTTTAGAAAACCAATTCCTCTAGGCGGGGCAATTTGGTTGAAGTTTGCTTGATAGAAGTTGATGGAAGTGTAGTTTTTTTTTTTTTGGTGGGTGGGGGGTGGGTTAGGATATGATTTTTTTTTTTTAACTTTTGAATACATTTTTTGATAAGTATTAACTTCTGAATGCATGTCCATGATGAAATTTATAATGGCAACTTGTAGGATTTTTTGTTGAATTTTTTTTTTTTTTGGGAATATCTTCCACACTTACACCTATAAGGACAAGGTTGGTTTGGCCAACCCCACGATGTGGTAGGAATGGACCGGACAGCAGCGGGATATCTTTTTCAAAAAATTCAAGTGATGTTTTAGAATTAGAGAAAAGAAACTCCCCTTGAGTTTGCCAACCAAATGTTGCCACTTTATGGGGTTCATGGGCGAGCTCCAACCCTAATTTGTTCCTCTTGTAGTCCATGCAAGAAAATTAAAACTTGTAATATATTATTTTAGCATTGTGGATGACTCATTTATGTAGTGAAGTTCTCACCACGCATTACTGCTTATTCGGGGGCGGGTGAGAACTATAATAGGTAGTTACACGAAGTTTCAAACTAGATGTCAATCTGGTCCAACCCTTTTTCGTTTATTATTTAATTCAGGGCTGGCTTTTTTTTTTTTGCTGAAAATTCAGGGCTGGCTTTAAAGCTGCAGTTCTGGAATTATTGCATTATTCAATATGTCGTCTTATGTAAATGTGAGGAATTTGCCTAGTGCTTTATATTATTTAAAGGATTAGTAGCCTAGTAGGTCTAGTCTCTACAATACTGCATGGTGTTAAATTGATGGTGATCTTCTTTTGGTTCCTTTGCAGAAGTGCATTTCCCTTGCTCTTATGTTACTTTCTTCCTAAGGTTTGCTTGTAAGCAAATGGTTTGTAGTAAGCGTTACGGGGAAGCGCAAAGAAATATATATTTTGATTTAGTCTTATTTAATTGGAGTAATTTGCATTTTATTTTAGGCATTTAATTTATCAGAGTCAATGCTATTTTTGTAATTCAATAATAGGATCTCCTAAATTATCAATGAGAATTTGTGTTTCCTATGTCAATTAGAATTAGGATTTGTCTTAGTAGTCTATGTAACCACAGTATTATACTCCTATGGAAACAAATTACAAGTTGATTGGTTAATAAAATTTCTCTTGGATTTCAAATGGTTTGATGCTGACACCAACCAACCCTAGGTCCTTACTCCTAGAGTTTTTTGTCTTGCTTGGTGTTGACTTGAACCAGGCTTAGGTGATAACTCCTAGTTATCCTATCCTTTATTTTCTAGACTTTAATTTTTGAGTTGCTTGATTGCATCGTTTTGGTAAGCTAAGCTAAATATTTATTTTAATTTAGTCTCCAAAAAAAAAAAAAAAACTAATTCAGTCGTATTTAGAGTCAAATTTATGTTTTGTAATTCAATGTTTGGGATCTCCCAAATCAATTAGAATTAGGGTTTCCTCTATCAATTAGAATTAGGTTTAATCTTAGTATTGTATCGCACTCCTATGGAGACTGATCACATATCACAGTTTGATTGATTAATAAAATTTCCCACAAAATGTTGACTCCTATTCTTGCTGACTCCAACCAACCCTAGATGTTGAAATCTAGAGGTTTTCTCTCTTGCTTGGTTCTAATTCCAAGCAATAACGGTGTTGACTTTTAGGTTTCCTATCCTTTATTTTTCAGTTCTTTAATTTTTGCGTTGCATCGTTTCTGTTTTGTCCCTTTGTACTGTGTCAATTGTAACAAATTGGAACAAAGAACTATTTTATATGAAGTTGTTTTCCAGTTCTTTTGGAAGAGTGATGCCATGAGTGCATGATGTCTTTGTTTTTACGTAAATATGTGCCTTTTCTCCCTCTTTTATATTCCCTATTGTTCGCTTTCCTTCAGTTCGGTGTATGGATTTTTTCTGCTTTCACCTGGAGCTGCTATATTTTTGTCCTTCATTCATGTGCATTTTGTATTCTTGCAGAGTTCAGAAACAGTCCATAGTGACCTGGATGATGAAGATAGGCATATGTCTTTCTGTGCATCAGGACTCCACCCATGGGCGGCTCTAGGAACAGTTCGGGGGTTCAAATGAACCCCCTGAGCTGGCCAAAAAGAGATAAAACTTATATATAATTTTTTCATTTATTTTTTTAACTCTCTTAAAATAAAATTTTGAACCCCCTAAACCTAAATTTTTTTAAAGCTTGGTTGAAATGAACTTGATTATGATTATCTTGACAATATTTTGGCCAAACAATAACTCTAACAACAAAAGTATAAATTTATTCTTCTTAAATTAAAAAAACAAAATTTCATTTAGATCATAAAAATGGACCATGTACTAATACATAAAAGTTTATTGTTTTTAGATCTCGCTTAAAGTTTACTTAACGACAATAATTCATATGTTTATAGTATTTAAAAATAATAAATAATTTCCAAGATTTAATCTTAGTAATAATAATTAGTATCTTTATTATATTAATAAACTATGATACAAAAAAAAAATCGTATTAATAAACAATATACATTAAACTTATAGTTTATCTTATATAAGAAACGTTATATTCATAATACTTTCACAGCAAATTCTAAGTAACAAATGTTACTTGTTGTTACTGATGAAAAAAAAAAAAAGTAATTTCAGTCGTGAATTTAAATTAAAACTAATAAAAAATTATCACCTAAAATGGTTAGAAATGTGTTATGGAAATTTTGAAAATATAGCATTTTGAAAATAAAGAAATCACGTAGACTACAAAATTCATTTTTTTACCAAAAATGTATTTTTTTATTGACCCTCTTAAAAATATATCCTGGAGTTGCCACTGACTCCACCCTAATAGTAAATGCACTTGTGGGACGTTCTTTTTAGTAGCTGAAGAGCCTAGTATTAATGTGAGTATCTTTCAAATACTCATGCTTGCTGATGCACTATTTGAGGTAGATTTCCAAAGTCAGATATTGTTTTATTTAATCTGGCTTATATATAAAGTTTTATTACATTCTTTTATGGGAAACTTTTAGCTTCAAAAGTTAACGGAATGCTACATTTAGTGTCCGTTTGGCATTGAATTATAAGCTAACTTTCTTACTTTTAGCTTTTACGTATTATAAAATATCAGCTTTTTGTTGAATCTTCTGTTGGTCGTTTAAGCACCGAGCTTTTTGGGTGTACTCAATCAAATAAATTATTTGTTGCTGCCAGTGAACTCTAGCCTTCCTCATAAGAAAGGGTGAAGGGTAAGGTTATGGGTTCAATATCTACTGGGTCTGTGTAAAAGTTACAAATAAAACAGATATTTTTTCTTTCTCAGGTTAATAAGTTGAGATTTATAGAAGTTATCTGAATGTAATTCTGCTTATTAGTGATTAAATTTCTGTTTACAAATTGATTGGCAGCATTGGCTGTTGTTCTGAACTGCTCCTTGATGCTTAGTGCATTTGCTGTTCTTACAGTATAAAGTTTGGTTGCACAGAGTAATTGGATTTCATTGTTAGTTCCGGATATTGTTATGCTTAAATTATTTTCCTGCTAATATATATATTTGTATATCAAATTGTACATTTAGTTTTTAGATGAATTTTGATGAGTTGGAGTAGGAAATAATAGCTTTTTGGGGATTAAATAATTGATCTGCTTAAGGGATTTGATCAAAGAGGATGGACAACGTAATTTGCTTGTCCAAAGAATAATGGTAACTGGTGAACTAAAACCTCAATCAAACAGCCAAATGATTTTGTCCTGAGTTCCATAGGAACAATGAGAACCCTGTAGTTTCATTAGTTTTTTAATCTGACCGAACCATTATGTTACTGTCATTTGACCTTTTTTTTTTTTTTGGCACATTGTCTAAACATCATTTTAAATTTATAAAGGTAAGCCATTGTGACAAAACCCTCAATTTAGAGAGGCAGTGGAGTAATCTTTCGTCCCTTTTAAATATACAACAGCCGTGATAAAGTTTGATACGGTAAGTGAAGTGGACCCTTAGATTTAGTTGGAATAAAGCTTGAAAAATAATTTTATGGTATTTAGGGATTAGGAATTTTTGGATATTTTGGAATCTTGGTTTCTTTTAGGATTTGTAGGTTGTTGAATAAAAGGATGAGGATGATGCAATGGAGGTGATAGTGATAGAGCACAAATTTGACACCTAGGAATCAATCTATAGGGTTGTACGGAATCAACACCAAATTTTTGTAGGAAAAAAAAATACTCCAACAATAAATTTTATTATTCAAAGTATACTTTGAAACAATTCTAAACTCTAGGTTCTTTATATATTTTTTCCAAACTTACCGATAACATATATACATACACACACACCAAGCTTGTTACCCTATTAAGAAAAAGAAACAATTCTAACCAATAAAATTAATTCTACCACCTCGTAGAAAAGGAATTAAATTCCTAAAGCAAGTAGGAAAAGAAAAGAAAAGAAAGTTTAACTGATTACATATAAGGTTTATCAAATAACCCATGGCCCAGAGCCCGACCCAGAAACCCAACAGCCTATCGGGCTAATGGGCGGTCTAACCCGTTGTTATTGAGGCCCATGGGTAACCCACTAGGCCGGTGGGTTAGGCCGTGAGCTAGTTTTTATGCCCATGGGTACCCGGTGGGCTAACCCAGTAGCCCAACCCGTTGGCCTAACCCATTGGCCCAGCATAATAGCTCATAACTCATAACAAAAATATATAAAAAGTGTATGAGAGATTGATCTTAAGATATTATAGAAGAATTTCTTAAGAGAATTCCTTCAACCACTAAGATATCCAAAATAATTGTTCTAAACTTAGTTTACTAAATATATATTTTTTTAGTAGTCTATCAAATTTGAATTAACCATTTGACTTTTTTTTTTTTATTAAAGATAAAATATATATATATATATATATATATATATATTTAAACCCTTAATAAATAAAAAAATTAAATAGGTTTCCATCAACAAAACAAAAAACTAAATAGATTTGACTGTAAAAAAATTTGTAATTAAGTATTATATTATTTAATTCTTTCCTTTAAAAAAATAGATTGATTATTCTCTCATAAAAAATTGATTCTTTTCTTATAAAAATAATAAAACAATATGCTAATACAAGCCCATGAGTAACCCATTAGGCCCAACCCGATAGCCCAACTCACTAAAAACAAAATAGGTATTGCCCATGGGCAGGGTCATGGGCTAAGATTTCCTCTTATGGCGGCCCAATCCGACCCGACCCATTAACTAGTTAATAGCCCATTATATCCAGCCCATTGTACCTATGGGCCAAGTAAAAATGGGTCGGGTCTGCCCGACCCGGCCCATTAACGACCCTTAATTGCATAAAAAATTCAATAAATCCTAGACCTTATGCCCAAACTGTTAGCAGGCTCCATCCTTAAGATCACTGGTTGGGCTGTCTCCTTGCATATACGTCCATAAACATGCCTAATTGGGGACTTGCATATTGTATTTTCCCAGGAAGTTGTTGAAGAGTGGAATAGTCTGCCCCTAAACAATAATAACAAAAAAAAAAAAGGGTTGAAATATGCTTTAAAAAAAAAAAATTGATGGATGGATTTTGAACCTGGACCAAGTTGGGATGAATAGTTTATTTTAGCTTTAAAAAGAAAAAAGGAAAACTTAACAGAATCAAGTGTGAGAATAGCAATGTACGTGAGTTCCCCTGAAGACTAAGGAAAGCATGTTAACTAAGCCATGAAGTAGACCTTAAAATTTCAATATCACCGAGTAATAGTTTTTTAAGTCATTTCCTCTCCCCCCATCCTCCTCCCATGATCTTGACTTAACCGTGTGTAAAACAAAATCTAAGAGAGCATGGGCATTTGGTAATAATGTGAAGGGGGTTAGACTATCTAATGCCCATAATTCTTAGTTTACATGACTAGCAAGAGGAGGAGGGAGGTGAACATTAGTCTAATTTAATGATTACTATTTAGTGCGCTGTCATACTTTGCTTATATAGAATTGTAGAACTGTCACATGCAATTTGCAAAAAACTGAATTATAAGAGGATGGCTGGCAGGCTCTCTGTTCCTATCTTTTTTAGTTCACACTTTTAATTAAACAATTTAGTATTATCATAAATTTCAAAATGCAGGTCTTGGATGAAATCCATCACCACCCAGTGTTTGATTCGCCGTCTGTGCTTTCACTGCCAGCTCCAGTGGATGTTGTAGACCCATTTCCTCTCAAGAATCACAAGAAGGCTGAGGCAACTGTAAATGGAGCCCAGTAAGTTTATTTGGTATATGTCAATTTGGCGAAAAACAAAACCATGTGGAAAAAGAAAAAGAAAAAGAAAGGAAGTATGCATCATATAGGTTTGGTTTGTTTATGTTAGAAATACTGAATGATTTGTGTTGTATTTCGTACTTGAGAAATATACATGTGATGCCTTTATATAGAAGGCATATGTGTGCAGTATAAGTAAACATATGTGTGCGGTACAAGTAAAGTGTAGTACAAGTACAAGTGTGCTATACAAGTAAACTAGCTGGGCCTAAGGCCCATAACATAACATAATATACATTAACAGCCCCCCTCAAACTCAAGGTGGATGTGAGACCAGTTTGAGATTGTCAACCAAATCACGAGTGCGTCCCTTAGGAAGTGCCTTGGTGAAGATATCTGCAAGTTGATCTTTGGAAGAGACGGAGAAAAGCTTGAGAGCACCGTGGACAAGATGATAATGGATAAAATGACAATCAATCTCGATGTGTTTAGTCCGTTCATGGAAGACGTCATTGTGAGCAATATGAATGGCACTCTGGTTGTCACAATAAAGAGGAGTAGCAGAGGATGTGGACACACCCAAATCCTTAAGAAGCCATCGTAACCAAAGGAGCTCAGATGTGGTGTCAGCAAGAGCACGATATTCTACTTCAGTACTGGAGCGGGCCACGAAAGTTTGTTTCTTACTTCGCCAAGAAATCAAAGAAGAACCAAGGAGAAAGCAATAACCTGTAGTGGACCTGCGATCAGTGGGATCTCCTACCCAATCAGCATCAGAGAATGCACGGAGTACAAGAGGAGACTGAGCTGAGTAGAAAAGGACATGGAAAAGAGTGCCCTTCAGGTATCGTAGAATGCGCAAACCAGCAGCATAGTGAGTCGATCGTGGAGCAGACAGATACTGGCTCACCTGATGAACAGCATAAGAAATGTCTGGACGAGTAACTGTGAGATAAACTAGGCTGCCAACCAATCGTCTGTAAAGAGAGGGATTAGACAATGGTTTCCCCCCCGAGGGTGTCAGATGCGCATTAAGTTCAACTGGAGTATTAACAGTCTTGCTGTCAGTGAGTCCAGCTCGAGATAAAAGGTCAGATGCATACTTGGCTTGAGTAATATAAAGACCATCTGTGGAACGACTGATCTCAAGACCCAAGAAATAGCTGAGATGTCCAAGGTCTTTCATCTCAAACTGCTGACTAAGAAAATCCTTGAGTTCTTGAATGCCACTTAGGTCATCACCAGTTATGATCATGTCATCCACATATAGGAGAAGCAAAATGGTGCCTTTATCATTGCGACGAAAAAAATAAGGCAGAATCATAAGGACTGGCAGTGTAACCCAAGCGAAAGATGGTGGAGCTGAACTTGGCAAACCAAGCTCGTGGAGCTTGTTTAAGGCCATAAAGTGCACGTCGAAGGCGACAAACCTTGTTTGTTTCAACAGAAAGACCAGGAGGAGGTTGCATATAGACTTCTTCATGCAGATCCCCATTAAGGAAGGCATTTTTAACATCCATCTGAAAAAGGTCCCATTTACTAGCAGCTGCAACAGCTAAGAGGGCACGAACAGAGGAGATACGGACAACTGGAGCAAAAGTCTCTTCATAATCAATCCCATACTCCTGTGTAAAACCTTTTGTAACAAGACGAGCCTTGTAGCGCTCAATGGACCCATCAGATCGAGTTTTGATCTTATAGATCCACTTACAACCAACCACAGACTGACTAGGAGGGAGAGTAACCAGATCCCAAGTAGGATTTTTGGTTAATGCATCAATTTCCTCTTTCATTGCAATCTGCCATAAAGGGTCAGTAGAGGCCTCACGATAGGTTTGAGGCTCATGGAGTGTAGCAAGGGTAGTGTAACAATGATAGTCAAGTAAATGTGCAGGAATGGATCTTACCCGGGTTGAGTGGCGAGGTGGAATGTCTTGTGGAGGATCTTCAGGCGGAGCAGGAGCAGGGGACCTAGGCTCAAGGTGGGGTAACTCGTCATCAACCTGTTCATCTACAACCTGTCTAGGAAAATCATCAAAAATATCTAGAGATGGAATAGAGAAGTCCAAAGGAGAATCAAGAGTATCTGCAGAAGGAACAGGAGACTCATCTGGAAAGATTTCTAAAACAGAAGAGTTAGTTAGGGAAGAACGAAAATGAGAGAGTTCAACAAATAAGCGGTGTTCCCAAAAGACAACATTACGGGAAACACGAAGACGATGAGAGACAGGATCATAGCACCGATACCCTTTTTGAGTTTCACCATAACCAAGGAAACAACAAAGTCTAGATCGAGGCTCAAGTTTGTTGTGCTCATGAGGCTGAAGAAGAATGAAACAAGCAGATCCAAAAGAGTGAAGGTAATGATAGTCAGGGGGTGACCCAAAAAGGCGCTCATACGGAGTCTGATTATGGATGACAGTGCTTGGAATGCGATTAATGGCATGAACAGCATGAAGAGCAGCTTCACCCCAAAATGGGGCAGGAACTTTAGCAGAAAGAAGAAGAGCACGGACAGTGTTAAGAATATGACGAAGTTTTCTTTCGGCTCGACCATTTTGTTGAGAGGTGCCTGGACAGGTTAGATGATGTACAATGCCATAGGAATGTAACAGAGCTTGAAAAGCATATTGAGTATATTCAAGAGCATTATCAGAACGAAAAGTTTTGATATGTTTGGAGAATTGTGTTTCAACCATTTTTGCAAAGTTACTGTATATTGATAAGATTTCAGAACGAGATTTCATAGGAAAGATCCAACTATAACGAGAATAGTCATCAATAAAAACAACAAAATAACGAGATCCACCAATACTAGTAACAGGAGAAGGTCCCCAAACATCAAAATGAATTAACTCAAAAATACTATTAGAGATAGATTCACTATTATTGAAAGGTAAAGCTGGCTGTTTTTCTAACTAGCAAGAAGTACAATCAAAATTGTCTTTGGACACAGAACCCAACAGACCCTTAGAAGCTAACTGTTGTACCCGAGTAGATGAGGCATGACTAAGACGAGAATGCCAAAGTGCAAGAGAAGGTAAGGAAGAAACTGCAGCAGCTGCAGTAGCAATAGAGACAGGAGCAACAGGTGGAAGATGAAGATTGTCCACGGGAAACATACGCCCAACCCTAGGACCGGTCCCAAGCTCTTGTCCCGTCCTCGGATCCTGCACAATACACCCAGAATAGTAAAAAATAAGGCGATATCCTAGTCCAGCTAATTATCCCACAGAGCACAAATTATAGGATAGGTCAGGTACATGGAAGACCTCAAGAACAGAGAGGTTAGAGGTTGAAACAAAACCTAGACTATTCCCATGCATGGTGGAACCATCAGCTATATGAATATTAAGAGAATGTGGTGCAGGGTCAAGTTTGGAGAATAAGGATGAGTGAGGTGTCATGTGGTTGCAACAGGCAGAATCAAAAAGCCAAGTTTGAGACTTACCGGGCAGAATTGAGAGAGCAATGGAAAGAGATGCATTACCAGCCATACGAATAGCCTGAGCTATGATCTCCTGTAGTTCAGTGGGGGAAAGGTTGATAGTGGATCCAGAAGACTGGGACTCAGCTGAAATGGAAGGCATCGGCGGAGTAGGCTCAGTATTAGCAACAGCAGCAGTAGATTTGTTGCGACGGTAACAAGTCTCAATGGTGTGGCCAGGACGCTTGCAATAATTGCAGAACTTCTTGTTGGTCTGCTTGCGACGATTGTTAGAGCCAGAAGAATCACCAGATTGCTGAGGTTGCTCAATGAAAGGAGCAGAAGGAGTAATAGCCAAAACATTGAACTTATTCTGGGCTTGAAAGGTTGCAAGCCGAGCTTCTTCTCTAACCAACTCGTTTACAGCAATGTCAAGAGAGGGAGGAGGACTGCGATTAAGAAGCTGACCTCGGATGGGCTCAAAGTCCTTGTGAAGTGACATCATGAACTCATAGAGACGAAATTCATCTCTAACTGTAGCATATTGCTGAGCATCTTTTGAGCATGCCCAAATCGGATTAGAAAGGTCAATTTGGTCCCAAATGAAGCGAAGCTGATCATAGTAGTCATTGATGGATTGCCCTGGTTCTTGTCGAAGTTGATGCAATTCAACTACCAATTGATATTTCATGGATCCGTGAGTAGTGGAGTACTTTTTGGCCAACATATCCCATGCTGATTTTGCATCGTCAAAGCTGCCCAACAGATTAGAGATGGAGGAAATGGAAGTGTTTCGAATCCATGTGAGGATCATATGGTTGTGACTATCCCATTCAATCATGCGACCAGGGAAGGCAGCATCTTCTTCACTTTCTCCCTTGACAGGAATGGTAATTGCACCAGTACAGTATTGCCGGAGCATGCGACCCTTAAGAAAACTACGCATAGCTTGAGACCAAGATAAGTAATTCTTGTTCCCCTCCAATACAGTATTGATGGGGCGAGGAAGAAAAACATCCTTTTTATCCATTTAGAAACATAATATGCAAAAACAGACTACAAAAATGAAATCTACGCGAAAAACTGGGTAAGGAGAACCTGGACCGAAAAAGTCAACCCCTGAAAAGTCAACGGTCAAAGTCAACGATCAACAGCCTGGTCAACGGCCAACGGTCAGCGTGGATGACGTCAGCAGGATGACGTGGCGCTGACGTAAGCTAGGGCTGACGTGGCACTGATGACGTCAAGGGTGACGTCAGCCTTACCTGAGGACGGCGCGTGCGGCGCGTGTGGCACAGTCGTAGAATCTTCAGGCGGCGCGTGAGGGCGCGTGGGCACTCCGATGACTGCGAGGCTTTCACCAAAAGTTAGATCGTTCCAAGACGATCTCAGTGATATCTCCAGAAATATGATCGGAGTAATATTCGAGGCGTGATGACACGTGCAGTGATCTTGTGCGGTGTTGGACTCCTCAACGATAGCGGCTGCAGGTCTGGAACCCTAAGACAATGCTTGGAGGGCGTCAGGGGTTCAACGGCGAGAGGCTGCGGCGACTGTTGTGATAGCGGAAGCGATGTTGAGAGTGGAGTAACACCAATAAAGATAAGACTGCTAAGAAAAGGTCAGAGCAGTGGCTCTGATACCATGTTAGAAATACTGAATGATTTGTGTTGTATTTCGTACTTGAGAAATATACATGTGATGCCTTTATATAGGAGGCATATGTGTGCAGTACAAGTAAACATATGTGTGCGGTACAAGTAAAGTGTAGTACAAGTACAAGTGTGCTATACAAGTAAACTAGCTGGGCCTAAGGCCCATAACATAACATAATATACATTAACAGTTTATATGGAAGTGTTGCTTACATGAGGGTATATGAGGGAAATTCAGTAGTTTCTTTTTTCTTGTTTCTTCTCTGAAACCAAACAAGCTTAGATCTTAAAGAGCCTAATTGTACATGAATTTTAGAATATATTTAACTGAAATTTGCTTCACATAGATAATTTATTATTTGCATTGTTAACGGATTTCTATGCATTTTCCAAAGTTGAGTGATCTAATAGTTATAGATAGACTACGTGTACAATTTTTCTTTGGAAGTTTGGAAGATGTTGTTGCTGTTCCTCTTCTTGTGGTTATTCTTTAAGTATACATGTGAATGATTCCCACTATTTCTTCAACAGTTTACAGTGAAAATCGCATAATCTTTGTTCATCTTCAGAACTTATTCAAGGTCCTTGCATATGTTGCCATCAATAACAGGTGTTACATTTGCCTGGCTGAGTACGAGGAAGGGGAAAGAATTAGAGTTCTCCCGTGTTGTCATGAATATCATATGTCATGCATTGATAAATGGCTCAAGGAAATACATGGTTATCTTTAATTCTTTCATGCTTTTATTTTATCATTTTACTGGGGTCTACTTTATGAATTAAGTTCAATTATTTTCTAATGTAACGTTGCCCCTTCTGTTCCTTTGCTGGTGCTGTAGTGTATGCCCAATTTGCAGAGGAGACGTTTGTGAGGGCATTGCCGAGGCTTCCGCCTGAAATCCAGAAATTTCATCTTTTTGATGGATATGTAAATACATATATAAATAGGTAAAGGTTTTTTCTTTAAATATTTTATGCCCATATATTTGTTGTAAAACAGTAAAAGCTTTGTGCTTCGGTAATATGATATTCCATAAGTTGGCTCCAGAGAATTAAGTAGAGGGGCATATGCATCTTGTAGTTTCCCTGTTGAAATTCCAGCACATGAAATTTTGTAATAAAAACTAGAAAGGATTATCATCAATATTATTGCCACACCATCAATATGAAAAAAGGCATTTTCATGATGAGCGAGGTACTGAAATTGGGTAATTGCTGTCCTTCTACGAGTCTCTTCCTTTTTACGTATGGCATCGCCACTCCCTTTGGCAGCATCCACTAATTCGGAACTTAACTTGAAAGCCATATTTCGACTCGGGCATTTTCGGGATGCCCCTAATAACCAATGAATGGCAAGTCGAAAAAAGAGAAGGTTGAATCAAAATAATTCTTTTTAAAGTTCTATTTTTTTCAGAGGGCAATATGAATGTTCTATTATGTTATATCAACACACTAAAAGGCTTATACGATATATCCAGTGATGATCTGTTTCGTTATTCTAAGTGGTTATTCTATGCTAGGTAATGAAGAACTTGTTATTCTTAACTATTGGGTTCAAGAATTTCTATATAACTTAAGCGACACAATCAAAGCCTTGCTGTCCATCATTTGGATGGAATATGCTAGTTGTGATGTAGTTTATGAAAGTGATTTGATTGTTGATTCCAAACTAGATTACTTCAAAGAATTTAATCTATTCAGGAGCAAATTTTGTCGGATTCTCAAAAGCTTGGAAGCAGGATTTTTAGCTGGGTTTGTAAGAGTTTGACATAGCTTTTAGGTACCCCTGTTCAATGGAACCATTATAATGACCAATTTAAAGATGCACTTGTATGTAGCAGATCCCATTTAACATACAGCCTTAACCATGTGATGACCATCAGATACCTAGCTATAGCAAGTACTGAAAAAGTAATCCCTGAAACTACCCATTGAAAGCAACTAGGGAACATAAGCTTGGCCAGGGTAAGTAATATTAGTCTAAAACTTTTAAGATTTACCAAGAAAAGGGAGGTAAAAAAAAAAAAGGAAATCTATGCTATTTATGCGGGACTTCTGGATAAAGTTTTCTAGTTCCAGTGACTGAGGAGTATTGTCCTTTTGTCTTGGAGTGAAAATCCTACGGCATGGAGGACTGCAGTGGCATTATTTAAGTTTTAAGACCACTTTCAACGGAGTTCCATTGGGCCAAGATCTTATATACTTCATTGGGAAGAATTGGTATTTCACTGATCCAAAACTTATTATTGTGGACACCGCATCATTTTGAAGTAGTTATCATTCTTTGTTCAATGGAATGGAAATTAAATGACATGAACCTGTGAACCTATTTACACATGTTTTTTGAAAATTAGATTTTCGTTATGAAAGAAACTCTCTATTTTGAAGCAAAAATAGAAAGGACAATTTTCCTTTGAAGATGAAAAAAAAATCAATTACAATAGGGTAGAGGGTCATTGGAAACACCATAAGGTGTTAGTTGAGTTACAAAGTTTTTGATGAAATGAGTGTACCATTGAGTTTTAGTATTAATTTCAAGAAATATACTCCCTGCGTCTCACTTTTTTTGTCCTGTTTAAAAAGTTAAACATTTTAAGGGAACATTATTTATTGTCTTATTTACCTTTAAAAATATATAAGTTTCCAAAACTACCCTTAAAAAAATTGATCAAAAAATTGAATTAGTAAATTAATAAGGATATAATAAAAACATTAGTAAATTAATAACTTTTATTTTTAGAAACAGAACAGTATTTTGGGATATCTCAAAATGGAATAGATGACAAAAAAAAGTGGGATGGAGGGAGTATAAGAATAGATGAGAATCCCTTTTAATATAAAATTCCAAACTCACTTTGGAAAGAAAGAATACTCAATAGTCAATACTCTTTTTTTCTAATAACTATGTCATTATCATCAGGTGGCCCATTCTCCACCTTAAATGAAGTATGTTGCAGGTTTCTTCTCCAAAGTTTTAATGTTTTGTTGGTCTACATGGTGCAGCTCACCTGATAAAATTAATCTCTCTCTCTCTCTCTCTCTCTCTCTCTCTCTCTCTCTCTCTCTCTCTCTCTCTCTCTCTCTCTCAAAGCAATGCATGTAATCATGGCATTGGTTTTTTTTTTTTTTTGTTCGAATAATTTTATAGTTGGAGCCTTGCAGGATTAGAACTCTCTATATTTCTACTAAAAACACCAAGAGACACAAAGCTCTTGACATGGCATTGGAGATGCTAATAGTATTCATATAAAGAAAAACTAAAACTATTATCAATTTTATTATAAAACACTTACAAAATAGCAAGATAATAAATGTGATCCATGATACGTCAATAATTAAGTAAATAATTTATTTTGATTACTTTTTAATTAAGGAAAAGTTAACAGATGCTCTGAAAGTATTGGTTTAGAAAATAGTTCAATTTTTTTTTTTTTGAAAAAGGAAAAAAAAAAAAAACTTTTTGTCACAACTTTTTATATATCCTAGGAAAGTAATATTAAAACTTTCCTAAAAAAAACCTTATAGCTGAATCAATATTTCCCCATGCACAAAGCATTTAGAGTCTAGAAGAGAAATGGTTAGTATCATATTGTAACTATCACAACAAAGGTTTTTTTTTTTCTCCTAAAATGATCTATTAACAAATGCTCTAAGTGCCCTCATTAAGAATACCCTTTTAATTATATATATATATATATATATATATTTTAATAGTTTGACACATTTGTAGTGACCGTAATATTATTCATTCAAGGTTATCATCCTCTCCAATTTTTATAAAATGCATATTACCAGGCATAGGACTTTCATCATTGAAGCTACTAGGAATGTTATTGAGTCAACTCAGCCAATGACGTCTCCATTCAATATTGGTAGGTATAGTAGATCCAAGGCCAAGAGGGCGTGATCAAATTTGCAGCTGTAAATGGATTCAGTGAATATGATCATGTTTTTTTTTTTTTATATATAGTACTACTAGATAACAGTACCACTCATCATTACCTTCTAAATCAATAATTAAAGGATATATAGTTTTGGGCTCAAAAACCTTAGGTAAACTTTTTAGTTCTTACTTCTTTGGGTCACATTGAGTACCTCTAGTGCCTCTCTATTATGACAGGCAACAATCAACAATCGCACCACTTCGAAATATTTTCTAATCCAACACAGCCTTTTTAGGTTGAAAATTTTTCAACCCAACCCAATTAATAGTAACTCCAAAAACCAACCCACCTCAACTCATAGGGATCGAGTTGGATCATCAGGTTTTTTTTTTTTTTTGAGAATCCAGTTGGATCATCAGGTTGGGATTATTTTATCATACTTAATAGAAGTTCGGGTATAATTCGAATATTTAAGCCATTATACAATTAATTATTACAATTTAGATAATTGAACACAATGTTCTAATTTTATCAAAATTAAGTTTTAGAATACCAAAATAAATCAAACTAACAAATTTAAGTAATATATATTTTCTAAACCATTAATAGCATGGGTTGGGTTTGGTTACTTTGACTGAAAATTTTGTCAATTCAAACCCAATGGGCAATCCAAACTTCAGAGGAAAAAAAAAAAAGGAAAAAAAGAAGAAGAAGGAAACTAACTCAACCCGTCAGGTTGGGTTCCTTATGTTGGTGGTTTGGATGCACACCTCTAATATAAACATATGACAAAATAGATTATATACTTTGGAATAATCATCATAACTGATTTTTTTTTTCAAGACGTAAGAACTACTAATTATTTTGACATGTAAGGATTTTTTAATCTCTAAATTGAAATTGTGTTTGGTTATAATATAATTGCAATTCATAATATTTTATGAATTGTATAAAAATAATATAACATCAACCTGCATACAATCACAATGTCCAACTAATTTTACAAAAAATTTTGGCTTAAGAGAATTACCCTTTTTTTTTCTTTTTTTAACATTATACCAAACATTACTTCTTGGTATAATAAATTTTCAGGAAAATTTTATTTTTAGTATAACATAAAATTAAATTGAATAAGGTATCCAAATTTCCAAATAAAAAATTATTATTTATTCCATACCCTAATTATTCTCTGGGTGAGTTAGAGGACTTATCAATTGACTTGGTGAGACCGTGAGAGTGGCCTTCCTTTCTCTCTTAATTAGGCAACTTATCCTTATTTGTGCAACTTGTACTTCTTTACAAAATAGTTCGTGAGGACCCCAAAGATAACCAGAAGTCTAGAAGACTAGAACCTAACATTTGCTCAAACACATGACAGGCAAAAATTCCATGACTTTAATGTAATAATTAATGAAAAAAAAAATTCTACTAAGTCATCCCTCAAGGAGTATGGGGAATAAATTAGGAAACTCCTTGGGTCAAGTTGGCTTAAATTTGGAATATTTTCTAATTCAACCCAATTTTTTTTAGGTTGAAATTTTTTTAATCCAACTCAACTAATAGTAACTCTAAAAACCATCCCAACTCAACTCATAGGAATTGAGTTGAATTATCAAGTTTGGATGATATTCCAATTTAGCCAAAATTGAGCTTTAAAATACCAAAATAAATTAAACTAACAAATTTAAGAAATATATATTTTCTAAACTATTAATAGCATGGGTTGGATTGGGTTGGGTTAGTTTGATTGAAAATTCTGAATCCAACCCAACACTATCAACCCATAAGAAAACCAACATGAGATGTCAGATTGGGTTCCTCTCTTTGATGGGTTAAATGCACACCCCTAAATTACGAACAAATTTATTTATAAAGGTTAGTAACAAAATGGTGTACAAACATATGTAATATGAGATTATATGCATTGAAAGACTCATCATAAGTTCATTACAGATTTTTTCAAGATGTAAGAACTACTCATTATTTAAACATGTAAGATTTTATTTTATTTTATTTTACTTTATTTAAAAAAAAAAAACAATTAGTTGGACAATGTATGCAGGCTGATGCTATATTATTTTTAAACAATTAATAAAATATTATGAGTTGCAATTATTACAACGAAACACAACTTCAATTTAGAGATTAATTTTTTGGGAATTGCATTTAAAAAAAAAAAAAAAAAAAACATTATACAAAGCATTACTTTTTCTTTTTCTTTTTTTTTTGAGATTGACCAAGCATTACTTCTTGGTATAATAAACTTTCAGAACAAAAATTATTATTCAAAAAAACTTTTTTCTAGTATAATGTAAAATCAAATTGAATAAGGTGTCCAAAATTCCAAATAAAAGATTATGGGCAAATTACAGTAAACTCACCTGTGGTTTGACCTGTTCTCACCTTACCTACCTTTGGTTTAAAAATTAACATTGTGCCCACCTGTGTTAGCTTCGTTTGGTCTCCGTTACCCACCTCTAACTTTTCCGTTAAAAAACAACTTTTATCACCAAAATATAACATAACACGAATCAAAAGGCTAGGGTTTAAAGAATGGCTTATTCTTAATCTTCTCTAGAACTTGGTGCACTGGTCCTCAGAACACCGTGTTAACCGCCTGAGCATTGGTAGGCTCTAACTGCCCAACAAAATCTCTCGAAGGTCAGTTGTTGTTGTATTGGTCCGATCTAAAATCCCTCATCTCTTGAGGGATAACCTTGGCCTTCCCCTTCCCCTGCCCCTTCCCCTTCCCTTGCTGCTGGTCTTCCTCGACCCTCTTATACTTATCAATTCGGTCCATGAGTTGGCGTACACTGGTTGCAAATTTCCCAATCAAAGACTTCTTTAAATTGTGCTTAGCAGGTAGGCCGACCTTGAAAGTCCTGATGGCTACATCGTCAAAGTCACCATCTATCTCATTGAACATCTCCCAATATCTGTCCAAGTATGTTTTCAGGGTCTCCCCCTCTCGCATGGTTAAGGATAGTAGGGAATCCAAAGGCCGAGGAATCCTACTACAACTAATAAAATGAGAGCCAAATGTCCAGGTGAGCTCCTTAAAGGAATCTATGGAACCTGCCTCCAGGCCATCGAATCATCTCATTACCACGAGCCCCAGGCTGGATGGAAACACCTTGCACATTAAGGCCTCGTTCTTAGAATGGACAGTCATTCTCTGGTTGAAGTGGCTTACATACTCCACAGAGTCTATTCGACCATTGTAAATGGTGAACGTTGGCTGATTGAAGCGCCGAGGAAGTCTTGCCCCTTCGATCTTGCGCGTGAAAGGTGACCTGGAAATTTGGTTCAATGCCTTGCTCAAAGCGTCGTTTCCCAAGCCTCTGCAAGGTGGGCGCTTATACCTTCGTTCGTGATGGTGCTCCTCATCATAGGAGAAAGACTCATTGGGTGGGGTTCTTGCCCTTCGTCTATAGCTAACATCCTTTTCATCATCAAAGGAAACATCAGAATTGGAGGGAGTTTGCTTTCGCTGTGCATAGCGCAACTTCTCCTTTAAATGGTCAATCTCCAACTGCATGGCCCTAGCATTCTGCTCTTAAGAGACATGACTTCCACCTTGAAAGTGACTTCTACTAGTATGCATGGTATGCACACTAACCTCCTAGTCCTTCCTGTGTTCAAGATTGAGGAAATCATCTTGACATTGGGACCCCATGGATTCTTCCTGGTATGGACCTAATCCTACCATTGTCAATCGTTATACTCACTATCACACAAGTAATTTCCCACAAACGGCGCCAACTGTAAGAACCCGATTTGGAGCCCAAGCCCAAATTGTAAATGGATCTAGGCCCAATGAGTCCAATATAATGAATTTGTAGAGAGTGGGTTGAAAAACTAGACTTTAATGAGTTGGATAACAGGTAGAATGGACTTAAAAGACAATCAAATAAAAACAAACTGGATTCATCTAAGTAAATTTGTCCTCGGCATAATCCAAGGAGGCCAATTCTTGTATATATCAGTTAAAAATGATTACAAACACAGTTTTAATTACTACAATGCTTTCTCTCTCAATTCTCGACCCTTCTTCTCAGGGTCTTCCCTCTACTTTATACTATCTCTTTCTTCTCATCTTTAGCTTACACATGGACGGTAGACTGCTTAAGTTGATCCTTGTCCCATCAGTACCCTCTTGAAGTCTTTAGGGACAGCTGTAAGGCTAAAAAATATTGTTCAGAGATCACTTCCTCATTAATGAGGCCAGAAAGTTAGCTACAGAGCATTCAATGCGGTGGTAACAGCTTTCTCTTAGATCTTTTTGAGCTCCAATCCCTCTTGTACGTTCATAATGTACGTCCTTATCAGTGAAACTTCTTAGAAGGTCACCTTGAATGGTAGGATATACATTTGATTTGTACTTTGTCTATTCGAGGAGATATTCCTCCTCGGCCTGCCTTCCCAACCTTCTCATTTGTAACCTACTCATGGGGCTTCGAGCCATACATTCTTATTACTGTTTACTTGTCCTCGGACCACCCAATGCCCTCAGCCTAGGCCCAAGGCCCAATATATAATTTTGGGCTCTTATCCCTACCTATATATATATATATATATATATATATTTATATCTATATATCTATATATAATTTTTCACTATTTTGTAACTCTTTTTGATGAATTCTCATTGATTTGTGAAATTTCATATAAGTTTCTTGTTATGTATTTTATATTTCCAATAATAGATTTATTAAGAGATATTCCTATTTGAGATTCAATTTATTTTTCTATTCTTTTCACGTTTTTTCTTATAGATTTTTCATAATATATAATAATAAATTATGAAATGACAAGAATAAAAATAAATTTTAAAGCATAGAATAATAGAATCTAATTTATCAAAAAAAAAAAATCACTTAATAATATAATCACAAAATATTCTAAATTAACAATTAACCTGCCCAAATAAAGACAAATTTAACACATAATTCAATAAATTAACACTAGCAAAACTAATATTAATTTTATATAGAGAAATAATTATCATGTTTCAGACGAAACATTTAAGAAAAATAGATAATTTTTTTTTTAATTTAAAAAAAAAAAAAGGAATTTTAAGTTAACTTGAGCAAGGTGATGCATATGTTGAAGAAAAGCTTAAATCTAATTTCTAATTTGATTTTGGTGGAGAGAGAGAGAGAGAGAGAGGGGTTGTTTAGAGTGTGGCTATGTGAGAGATTGGGTGACTAATGTTGATAATCTACCATAAGATAGATTGACTTACAAAAATTGAAACCTTTGGTTGTGAAAAGAAATTAATCACTAATAATGATTTGCCATACTCATAACAATTGGATTCGATTTCTATTGACCCTCAATTTTGGGGGCCTTCTTGTGGTAGGGTGAGAGCACACTTTTTTTTTTTCCCTTCTTTCAATCAAACTAATTATTGACCTAAAATTTAAGGGCCTTAGGCAATGGCCTAAGAGCAAACTTGGTCCCTACATTTATGGACGATTACAAATTAAAGTATCATTAATCATATAA
This sequence comes from Quercus variabilis, assembly GCA_030445155.1. Taxonomy (NCBI): domain Eukaryota; kingdom Viridiplantae; phylum Streptophyta; class Magnoliopsida; order Fagales; family Fagaceae; genus Quercus; species Quercus variabilis. The sequence goes on along the minus strand of CP129448.1, from coordinate 22,756,771 downwards.
AGATAATTTAGATATTTATTTATTAGTTGTTGCAGTAACACAACTCATATTCATTGACAGGTTAGATTCTAAAATTTTTGTAGCATAATTTATAGTACCTTGCATTTTTTTTCATGAGTACAATAGTATGGGTGGGAGGGAAACAATAAAAAATGAGTATTAGACAGAAGCAAGTGTTAAGAAATACAAGAATATTTCTACTAAGTTCATTGGAAGTTGGAACCTATCCTGTGAGTAGGGTAAAGTTTTAATGGTTTGTGGCATTTCTTAGTGACAAGAGATAAGCAAACAAATATGTCACAATCTAGCATTCTCACATGGTTGTTCATATGTCGTACCAAAGTGAGAATATGCTGATATGATTTATACTAAGTACATAAGAGGTCACAAGTCATAACTAAGACTTAACTCTTTTAAGATGTTGGCCCTAAATATTAAGGTCCTTGCAAAGTTGTGTTTGTTTTATTCCTCTTGGGTCATAGCCCTCAAGATGTTTGATATTTTTTAAAGAGTGATGATAATTACATATTGTGTATTAGGAGTGAAGTTAAGGGAGGCGAGAGGGGCCAATTACCCCTCCTCCTCCAAAAAGATTTAATATCTACTTATATATGTTGACTGTGAAATACTTTGCCTCCTCTAAGAATGAAAACAAAGCAACATTCCTGCTTAAAAAAAAAAAAGCATGGCCAAACACCAAAAAGGAGAAAAGTTACTCCCCTAATGTAGCACTCCAATCTTATTCCACATTTTCTACCTTATTTCAATTTCTTCCTTATGTGCTTGTTTATTCCTCAAAAAAAAAAAAAAAAAAAAAAAAAAAAACCACCCATTCTATCCCACGTGTTCCTTTTCCCAATTCACACATCACATTTTTATTTAAACTTTCTCATGACACTTCAATTTCAAGGCATAGGAAGAAGAGAGAAGAAAAAAAAAAAAAAAAACCCTTCAATGCTTAAATTAGTGGGTCCCATAAGAATAATAATAATAAGAATAATAAAACTACTCGTGTCCTATTCAACACAAAAACCATAAAACCTTCTCTACCTGTTTTCTTCATTTCTTATTGTAGGGACTAGATCTGAGCTGTTCAACTGCTGAAAGAATGGACTCAGATCCAACTGGCCCAATACAATGAATTTGTAGAGAATGGGTTCAAAAACTAGGCCTTAGCACGCGGGCAATGCCCAATATGATATTCGCCACCATCGAACGTAGACGAACTGAAATTATCTTAGAAAGTTTATCCTCAGCTCGATCTGAGGAGCTTGGTAGTAGTATTTATCCCATCAAAATGGTTGCCCCCTCTTTGATCTGTTTCTTCCCATAATATAGTCCTCCTCCAACGACCCCTTTCTTCCACTTGTTGATCATCCATGCCTCCCTCTGGCAACCTGTTGCATCAACCACTTTACCAAACCTTCTGTGAGTTGCAGCAACCAAGGCAGCACTACTAAGGAGTCATTTCTCCATTAATGCTGCCAGAACATTAGTTGTACACATTTAATATGGAGGTGACAGATTCTTCTTAAATTACTCCTCCACCATGCTTCCATGGATGGCCCCTCCTACTTGTCTTTTTCCTGGAGTGCTCAAGGAGGCCGGCTTTGGTGGCATGCTGCCCTTCCTCTCTGTGGTCTCGAATGTCCGAGAACAGGATCGTCCTCGGCGATATCCCTTGGCCACTTGGGCTTTCTACACTCATTCTCGGGCAAATCTTCATCCTTGGCATGGGCCTTGGGCTTAATATGAAGTGGGTTGGGATCATCAGATTCTCAGGCCCCACACTTATCTTTTTCATTATTTCAAAATTTTGGGCTTATGTTGTAACTCAAAAATGTAACCATTTAGAAGAATAGAGAAACAAAGTTTGCATTTTACTATACTCTTAACATTTTTACATTTTATTTTATAAAGTCATATATTAATATGACATTTGAACTTTATATATTTAAATTAACCTCTTACTTTAATTATTATTAATTATAATTGATTATTGTTCTTTATTTATTTTAATAATATAAATTAATAGTTTATTACTTTTGTAAGGACGCTTTTTGGATCCCAAGCCCAAATGATAAAAGGAGTTAGGCTCAAAGAGCCCAATATAATAAATTTGTAAAAAGTGAGTTGGAAAACTAGGTTTTAATGAATTGTATAATAGTTAGAATGGATCTAGAAGACAACAAAATAAGAGTAGACTGGATTTATCGAAAGAAATTCGTTCTTGGCACAGTTCGAGGATATCTGTTCTTGTATATATTACTTGAAATTAGTTACAGATACAGTTTTGATTACTACCGAATTTCTCTATTAATTCTCCGATCCCTTTCTCTTAGGATATCCCTCCTATTTTATACTATCTCCCCCTTCCATCTCTATCCTCCACGTATAGATCAGATTGCTGGTGTTGGTTCTTATCCTATCAACACCTTCCTAAAGTCTTTAAGTAGTAGCTGGAAAGCTGAAAACTACTGTTCAGGTATCACTTTCTCGTTAATGCGGCCAAAGAGTTAGCTGCGGAGTATTCAATACAGTGGTAGCAGCTTTTTCTTAGATATTTCATAGATTTCCTCTGTCCTGTTCCTTCCTGATACTTATCCTTATCCATGGAATGGTCTGGAATATTGCTCTTGATGGCAGACCACATCTTCCGACCTCGGCTTTGCTCAGCCGAGGTGACATCCCTCCTTGGACCCCCTCTTGGCGATCATGACCAGACCTTACCCTTTTACCTAGTAACACGGATCCTTATGATAGTGCTTGTTCGTCCTCAGACTAATTTATGTTTTCGGATTAGGCCCCTGGCCTAATACATATGTAGATACATACTCCTGGGCCTTTCACCCCTACAACTTTGATTATTTATTTTATTTATTTATTTTATTATAGATTAATAATTAATTTTAGGGTTAATTTTTTTTTTTAATTTTAATTTTTGTCTTTTAATCTTGCCCCTTTTGAATTGAAATATTGAATCGGTCATTGTTGTGTATATGAGATACACGATTTTAACTAGAATATGCACAACCATGTATCACTCAACGTGTGCTAATTAATGTGTGCATTAATAATAGCATTTCTTGAAAGATGTTTTGGCTGCCAAGCTCAATTGCTCTATTGAGCATGTGAATCATACTCTCAGCCAGGTACCAAAGAATTACTTCAATTAGGACTCTATCAAAGAGTACAAAAATTGATCCACATAAAGTGCTTTTGCCAAGATACATTCACACTTGGACTTCACAAACTTATGTTCAAAGCCAAGATGAGTTGTGATCACATGTCTCAACTCTTACTAAAAAATTGAATCCATTGGTCTTTTTATGTAATCAATATTTGACCCCAACTGTTATGATAGTTTAATCCTTATGGACATATCAACATTAAAATAATAATAATAATAAAATAAAAAGAAGAAGAAGAAGACGAAACTCAAGTACAATACCTTGAGTACTAATTCTTAGGTCCTCCTCTTAAAACTCTGTTATGTGGTGTTTTTTTTTTTTTTTTTTTTTTTTTTATTTTAATTTCATGAGATGGAAGTATATTTTTAGTTAAGTAACCACATGACTAAATTTTAAAAGAGAAAATTAAGATACAACATCTCATTATTGTACCTAAATTTAGCTCATAAAAAAAAGTTTAAAAAGTTGGACAAATGCAATTTTAAACTACCCTCATTTTTTTTAAAGAAAGTTTCAACTTATGACGTTCGCTGATGATAGTTCTTTATCATCAAACTAAGATATTAATCAGTTTTTGGTATAGACAGGGAATAAATCTTAGATCTCTTATTCAACTATAAAAAATTTTACCAATTGAGTTAACTAGAACCCACAAACTACCCTCTTAAATGGACACAAAATGTATCTTTGATTTACCTCTCAAGCAAGTTTGAGCTTAGGCTTTCAAACCTTAATCAACATTTGTAGGGCACTATAAATCTATAATCATATTGCTTCAAGCATAAATTAATGTGTTACAAATATATGAGTCATGTTAACGGGTACTTTTAGGGCATTTATTAGTGGACCATTTTAGGAATATTTTAATATCATTTTCATGGAAAATATAAAAAATTGTATTAAAAAAAAGTTAGTTTTTTTTTTTTTTTTCATAAAAAAATTCCAAAAAATAGTTTCTAAACTAATGGTTTGGCATCCTTTTTATTTTTCCTAATAAAAACGTATTTGAAATCTTAGATTTTTTTTTTTTTTTTTTTTTGTTGAGAAAGTGAAATATTTGAATTTGAATCTTCAATCATGTATTGATATTGCTATAATCATCATTAACAAGCTCTTTAGTAGTCTCAAGAACTCATAGAAACTTCAAAACTTGATTAATCCCCCAACCCCCAAAAAAAAAATTCCCATTTTTTTATAGCATTAATCATGCATTTCATCATGAGGAGATGAGAACCTAGGAAGCAGGATACTGACATAACATAAATTCAAAAGACAAGATCGAAAGGGCCAACATAAAACATACACATATCAAAGGAAAAATGAATTGATTGGATTACTTAAAAAATTAATTAATTGGTCTTCAATGTTATTCTATAGCAAAAATCTTATTATACTATCCAACTCTCTGCTCAATGGCAACAAGAACAGTACCTACAAATACAAAAAACAATGCTATTTTCACGGACAAAAGAATTCTTTGCCTTCTGAACATACCAAGATTGTTAAGAAAGCAATCTCAGGCTCAAATGCCAACACACAAACACACACAAAAGCCACAGAGATCATGTGATATGAGTATAATAATAAGAAATTAACAACATCAACAATAATTAATTATAATAATAGTAATAATATTTTATAAATGGAAGAGGATAATGATACAGTCATGCTGCTTACAGGGGATAATGACAGAGAAATGGTTGTATTATATTATTTTGCAAAATTCCATAGTATAGGAGCTGCTTCTCCTATTCTTGTTCTTTGCATTATATTAATTAATTATACATTATATTATATAATATTATTGGTTAATTGAATACATTATATAATTTATATTACAGTGTGTACTAGTAATGTTTCAACTTTTTGTTTCATTGGGTAGGATATATAGGAAACCTGAGTAGGTCAACTAATAAAACAACTAGGTATAAACTGCTCGGTTTATTGGAAAAAATTAATTCAATGTGGGTGTGAACTTTAATAGGTTTCCACACGCATCCTTTTTTTTATATAATAATTTTTTTGCCTTTTATTTTAACCCCACTAAGTGAATACCACAATAAAAAATTAAACATTATGAACCTTGCCACTTTTACCATAAGACTTTTAATTTTTGGTCGTGGAATTTTGACTTATAGTGAGTATTCTCACTCTATTTATTTATTTATTTGAATAAAATTATCTCCCCCCAATTAGGGTTTTCAGTTTCCGGAGTTCTAACTTCTAAGCTCACTGTCATTTTTTTTTTTTTTTTTGAATTTAGAAAGAAAAATAAAATAGTGGAAGAAATTTTGTATATCTCATTAAGATTATATTTGTTATTTTTTTTACAGGAGATTATAACTGCTTTATATTGTAACATAGTAATTAAGAATTTTTAATTTTACTTAAAAATCTTGGAGAATATTTATGTGATAGCTTCTTTAGAGAGAGTTTCAACCTTTAGTGTCCGGTCCTGAATCCTGATGATAACTCTTTATCATTAGACCAAGACATCAATCGGTTTTTTGTGTAGGCAGCGATTAAACCCCAAATCTCTTATTCAACCATTAAAGACTTTGCCAATTGAGTTAACTAGAACCCACAATTTTAAATTTTACTTATATAGTGATTCTTGGAGAATATTTATGTGATAGCTTCTTTGGATGGTTCTAAGAATAATAGTGGTTGACTTAAATTAAATTTTGATTTATGGGAATAATTGTTTGGAAGATATTGAGCAATGAGCATTATTTCCTATAGTAATTAATGATTGTTGATTAGGAGCAAATCTATATAATAACATTTCTGTTTTATATATAGAGAAAATTTAATAACATTAATGTGACCATCAATTTCTGCAAAATCCTTGATTTCCACCTATATTTTCACCCACTTGCTAGCCTTGCCTTTATAAGCTTGTGGACTCATATATCTGCGCATTGAAAATTTAGTTCAAATACAGTTTCGATGCATTGAGATGAGAGTTTTTAATTTTTAATTGCTTATAGTTATAGGGAAATAGAGTTTGTGTTCAAGATGAATTTCATACATCTGTTAATCATGAAGATTGAAGAGTGACTCATCTCATTATCCTTAATTACTTAGCAAGAGAAAAAAAAAATACTGATTGGTATTGCAAATTTGCAAGTGATCCAAATGCTTGTGATGAGTTTATAGCATATGCTAGAGATCATCGGTTTTTGTTTTGGTTTTGTAGCATTTTTTTAATCGTTTTGGTTGTGTAGATTTGTTATTAAATTTAGATTAGACTAGGACTCCATTTAGTTTATAGGCTTTGGATGATCATTGATTCAACTAGTGATTCATTACACGAATTGTGTATTCAATTAAAAGATATATCAAATTTTAAATAAATATATATAAAAAAGGACAAAACTTAGTCGTAGCTATTGACTATAACTTGGTTGTAGGACTTCCACTTATTATTTGATCCATAAACTTATTTTTTTATTCATAATTTTAGATTATAAAAACTTGAAATTTAAACATTTGATTAATGACATAACTATTGATTTTCCCAAAATTTTGTAAACTTGGAGAATATAAAAAGAAAATATAATCTAATTGTAGATTTGTT